>CM050416.1:37365120-37390120 GCA_027564155.1 Gymnocypris eckloni scoliostomus
TGATTTTATATAGAAAAATCTATCATTTTGACCCATACAATGTATTTTTGGCTAGTGATAATTGCTTCGACTTAAGACTGGTTTTGTGCTCCAGGGTCACATTAGTTAAATGAAGGCAAACTGTGCTCAGACCACTGAAATGAAGCGTTTTGAGTTTCTGATGGCCTGCTGTATGTTTATATAACTCGTCCTGCTCTCGGGCGGCTCTCCTCTGGTCTCCATATATAGAGAAGCTTTACTGAAGTGATGAGTGAGTAAAGACTCTCCAGTCTGAATCAAAGGCCGTTTCCTATAGCGAACCTTAATGTGTGTGTGTGTCATTACATAAAACACCCTATCAAACTCCTCAGACGGGCTGTTTCATAACCAGATTATGTGCAGTAATAGTGTGTTACGATGATGTCTGTCTGCACTGCTGGATCTCATGCTGTGTGTTTCACAGGGTTCCTGCAGAAGCCGGCGGGGTGTTTACTGATGAACCGCTCCAGCACATTCAGACGGGTTCAGGAGCAGAGGGATCTGATCAGCACAGCGCTGCCCGCTCTCAGCGCAGGACATGTGAGACTCCGTCCCCTTTACACTGTGTGACTTCTGCGAGAAGACCTTCACAGGCTTCCGTGTGTCATGAACCTGGTTACCACTCACTCAAACTGCACATCACCCATGGACTACATTTCCCATCATGCACTGCACTCACACATTCCCGTCCACCATTACACCAATCACACAGCTGTCACCATTCACTCATCACTCTGATTGCCTCACCACACCTGCACCTCATTCACTCACTCACATAAAAGCAGCACACAAACACTCACCCAGTGCGAAGTCTTGTTTTGCCCTGGCTACATTTCTGAGCGTTCTTCCCCGTATCTGTTATCTCTGTGTGTGACCCCGGACTGCCTGACCTTGGACTTCTGAACCTGTGCCTGTGACCTCGACCCCTGCCTGGTATTGTTTACGCCTCTGCTCTGCCTCTCCGATATTCCTGTTATGCCCTCTGACCATTGCCTGTGTGATTCTGCCTTTGTCCAATAAATATATATTACTGCACTTGGATCCCCTGCCTTTGACCAGTCTTTACAGAAGACTTCGCCACCTCAGATCCAGCAGCATCATCTCCCCTACCCAGCTCAACTATGGACAGCATAAGCCTACTCCTACATCTTCGCCAGGAGGCCTGACTATGGAAGAGTATGTTCACCAGTTTTGTGAGCTGTCTTACCAGGTACCGTTATGAGAGTATCTGTTCAAGGACTTGTTTTATTTTGGACTCACTAGTCAGGTCAAGGCCAGGTTTAACAAATCTTTGTTTTCTGGAGGAGTGTATCATGGGAGTTTGAGGGCCTTTTGGACTATGCTTTATCGTGTGCTGGCTCTTCCTTCACTGTGGGTGTTCTAGAGCCCGCTCCGTCCCAGGAGCTCACAGAGCCGCTCCGATCCAGGAGCTCACAGAGTCCGCTCAGAGCCCGCTCCGATCCAGGAGCTCGCAGAGTCCGCTCCAGAGCCCGCTCCGATCCAGGAGCTGCAGAGTCCGCTCCAGAGCCCGCTCCGATCCAGGAGCTGCAGAGTCCGCTCCAGAGCCCGCTCCGATCCTGGAGCTCGCAGAGTCGCTCCAGAGCCGCTCCGTCCCAGGCACTGCAGAGTCCGCTCCAGAGCCCGCTCCGTCCCAGGCGCTGCAGAGTCCGCTCAGAGCCGCTCCGTCCAGGAGCTGCAGAGTCCGCTCAGAGCCCGCTCCGTCCCAGGAGCTGCAGAGTCCGCTCAGAGCCCGCTCCGTCCGGGAGCTGCAGAGTCGCTCAGAGCCCGCTCCGTCCGGGGCTCGCAGAGTCGCTCCAGAGCCCGCTCCGTCCGGGAGCTCGCAGAGTCCGCTCAGAGCCCGCTCCGTCCGGGAGCTCGCAGAGTCTGCTCAGAGCCGCTCCGTCCCGGGAGCTCGCAGAGTCGCTCAGAGCCCGCTCCGTCCGGGAGCTCGCAGAGTCCGCTCAGAGCCGCTCCGTCCCGGGAGCTCGCGAGAGTCTGCTCAGAGCCCGCTCCGTCCGGGAGCTCGCAGAGTCCGCTCAGAGCCCGCTCCGTCCGGGAGCTCGCAGAGTCCGCTCAGAGCCGCTCCGTCCGGGAGCTCGCAGAGTCCGCTCAGAGCCGCTCCGTCCGGGAGCTCGCAGAGTCCGCTCAGAGCCCGCTCCGTCCCAGGAGCTCGCAGAGCCGCTCCGTCCCAGGAGCTCGCAGAGTCCGCTCAGAGCCGCTCCGTCCCAGGAGCTCGCAGAGTCCGCTCCAGAGGCCGCTCCGATCCAGGAGCTCGCAGAGTTCGCTCAGAGGCCGCTCCGATCCAGGAGCTCACAGAGTCCGGCACTCCGGGTCCCCTCCTGGTTCCGTCCGTTTCCCCAGAGCCCCTGCTGGTCCCTTTCCGGCTCTTCTTCGTCTCCGCTGGTCCCGCTCCAGCCGCCGCTGGTCCCGCCCAGCTCTCTCTCCGCTGGTCCCGCCCAGCTCGCCTTCCCGCTGGTCCCGCCCAGCTCTCCCTCTCCGCTGGTCCCGCCCAGCTCATCGATGCCTCCGCTGGCTCCGTCCAGTTCTACCGAGCGCCCAAGAGAGTCAGAGCCACCTGAGTGCCCAAGAGAGTCAGAGCCGCCCGAGCGCCACCGAGATTCAGCGCTTCCAGAGTGCCCCCTCGAGGTGGTGGAGTTCACCAAGAACTTTCGTGGAGGGAGCTCCCCTCCATTGCTCACGGAGACCCCGGACCCGCCATGGCCCATGAGGTCCCCTGATCCATCATGGCTGCCCGAGTCCCCGGATCTACCATGGCCGCTTAAACTCCCTGCCTCGGTTCCTGAAACCAAATGTGCTCTCTCTGCCTCTTGTGTCTCCGTTTCCTCTAGGTCCCAGTCTCGGCCAGGGATCTCTGCTCCGCCCTGGAGGGCGCCTGTCTCGTCTGCTCCGCCCTGGTGGGCGTCTGTCTCGTCTGCTGCCTCCTGGAGGCGCCTGTCACGTCTGCTCCGCCCTGGTGGGTGGGCGTCTGTCTCTCTGCTCCGCCTGGAGGGCGCCTGTCATGTCTTCTCCGCCCTGGTGGGCGCCTGATCTGCCAGAGTCACTCACGTCTCCGCCGACCTGCCAGAGTCACTCCACGTCTCCGCCGACCTGCCAGAGTCACTCCACGTCTCCGCCGACCTGCCAGAGTCACTCCACGTCTCCGTCGACCTGCCAGAGTCACTCCACGTCTCCGTCGACCTGCCAGAGTCACTCCACGTCTCCGTCGACCTGCCAGAGTCACTCCACGTCTCCGTCGACCTGCCAGAGTCACTCCACGTCTCGCCGACCTGCCAGAGTCACTCCACGCCTCCGCCGACCTGCCAGAGTCACTCCACGTCTCCGTCGACCTGCCAGAGTCACTCCACGTCTCCGCCGACCTGCCAGAGTCACTCCACGCCTCGCCGACCTGCCAGAGTCACTCACGCCTCGCCGACCTGCCAGAGTCACCTCACGCCTCCGCCGACCTGCCAGAGTCACCTCACGTCTCCGTTGTCTCTTCCGCCCCGCCCTGGTGGGCTCCTGTCTCATTGGCCCCACATGGACCTGGCCCTCCGTTCCCTCCCCCGATTCCACCGCCCTCCTGGATTGTGCCGGGTGGTTGTGTAAGCGTCTGGAAGCCGCTCTTTGGGGGGGGGCTCTGTCATGAACCTGGTTACCACTCACTCAAACTGCACATCACCCATGGACTACATTTCCCATCATGCACTGCACTCACACATTCCCGTCCACCATTACACCAATCACACAGCTGTCACCATTCACTCATCACTCTGATTGCCTCACCACACCTGCACCTCATTCACTCACTCACATAAAAGCAGCACACAAACACTCACCCAGTGCGAAGTCTTGTTTTGCCCTGGCTACATTTCTGAGCGTTCTTCCCCGTATCTGTTATCTCTGTGTGTGACCCCGGACTGCCTGACCTTGGACTTCTGAACCTGTGCCTGTGACCTCGACCCCTGCCTGGTATTGTTTACGTCTCTGCTCTGCCTCCGATATTCCTGTTATGCCCTCTGACCATTGCCTGTGTGATTCTGCCTTTGTCCAATAAATATATATTACTGCACTTGGATCCCCTGCCTTTGACCAGTCTTTACACCGTGCCTCATCATCAGTGTTATATCACAGCGTGTGGGATCCTGTGACTCCTTCTCCTCCTTCTCGCTCAGCGGCATATATCTTCTCTAAAACTGGAATGTGTTATTTGAGTGTATTTTATAGTGGAGAACTGTCCTGCAGTAGTTTGTTCACATTCATCTGAGACAGTTTTATCAATCTTAAAATCGTGTTCAGCTCGATTTATTTCACTTGCACACTTACATGATGCCTCTGACAATTTCAATTGCATGGGACAAACATGCTTCTGTAGTGATGCGTTTCCTAATATTTTATTCTAGGGCTGGTTATTAGCATTCAAAAGTTTGATGTCAGGAATATTTGTTAGTGTTTTTAATGTCTCTTTTGCTCACCAAGCCTGCATTAATTTGAATAAAAATACAGTAAAAACTGTAAAAATTGGAAATATTATTAGAATTTAAAATAACTGTTTTCTATGTGAATATCTGTTAAAATGTAATTAATTTATGTGATCAAAGTTGAATATTCAGCATCATTACTCCAGTCTTCAGTGTCACATGATCTTCAGAAATCATTATAATATACTGATTTACTGCTCAGGAAACATTTCTGATTATTATCAATGTTGAAAACAGTATATTTTTATGGAAACGGTGATACGTTTTGTTTTTCAACATTCTTTGATGAATATAAAGTTCTAAAGAACAGCATTTATTTGAAATAGAAATTTTAATGTGACATTCTAATGTGTCCTTGATGAACATAAAATATAATATTTCCTGACCCCAAACTTTTGGGCATTTATTTTAATGAACTAATTAAATTTCGCAGTCTTCTTAAAGTATGACAAATGACGTATAACAGCTAATATAGGCTCTTAATAAAAAGTATAATTTCTAATACCACAGTTAGCTCAACTAGTACATACTGGTGTAATGTCAAGATCCTGAGTTTGTATTTATAGAGAACATATTATCACCAAATGTGTGGATTCATTGTGCTGTAAGTCAGTTTGCATAAAGTCCCAGCTCGTCTCATCTCACACTGAATGAAAGAGGCTTCATGACCTCTCTAAAGCTCATGTTCCTGGCATGTGTTTCAGGGTCATCGTGTGGGCAGCGAGTTCTGGAGCATCCCGCAGCAGTACGGGGACGAGATGAGCGGGATCACAGCCACTCTCACCCAAACACAGAGAGGAAAGCGTCCCGCCGTCACACGCGTGGCTCAGCCGCTCAGCACACGCCTGGAGTCAGGTACACATGCTAACGCTAATGCTAACATGATCAACATGAGCCTGTCACACTCAACCCACTCCATGCCTTCTGTCTCTGACTGATAGTTTAGAGTTGTGTACAAACGTCCATCTTCAAATCAAGCTTCTCGTGTCTTTCTGCTGTCAAATCTTGACTGGTTTTGATAAAGTAAGCGTCAGAATAACTGCAGTAATATCTCCAGATGAACACTTACTGGACTGAAGCAGCTCAGCTTTACTTGATTCTCCATCAATCATGTTTTAGTCTCAAATCTGATCATCAGGATCTTTACTTTCACTGTTCCTCAGCGGAGGAATGATCTTCATCTCACATCTTCTGAGGAGCGTTTATTTCTTCATCTCTCAATCAGCATTATATGTTTGGATCATTTCTATCTCATCTTAATAAGACATTATTGGAGATATAGAGTGACGATACTGGTGTATTTCATCATGTATGTGTCAGCATCTGCACCAAATTGCATATTTTTGCTGAATTTGAGCATCTTAATAAAACTTTCTGCCATATTCTAATTTTATCGGACTACATGAGCCAGAAAAGCTTGATGGAGCAAATATGATGCACATATGCAAACTTTTGTAAACATATTTTGTCTAAATAATAAAAAAATATATAATATAGAGATAATTTTTTCATATTATCTTCAAAACAACTTTCAAGCACACAAACTCAAGCGAGCCTTGAATCAGGCTTTCCTCGGATCTCACCGGCGAGCACGAGAACAACAGCAGACTGCAAACATGTGTCTTACAAAAATACATGTGTCTCACTGATTAATGTGATTTTTGTAAATGTTATAATCCATCCACGTGTTCTGTGTCTATAACAACAGCGGCTCTGATTGATGCGGTGTTTATTTTGAAGCTGACAAATGAAAACCCAGCAGGGTCATCGGCTATCAGAGGAAACCGACTGAATTGAATCAGACTGTTGTAGATTCGTCTGGAGTCTAACAGCTCTTTATAACAGACGAGAGGCTATAGATTCAGTCAAAGGACTTTGTTTGTCTGCCATTTCAGGCTTTCATCAACATGCATGCATGAAGAACACATGCCAGCCAGTGTAATGTTCTCAGAGGGTAATTGTGTGTGCTTGTAGGTAATGTGGCGTGTGAGGCGGTGAACGGCGGCTGGGATCACAGTGTGTATCTGCAGCAGCGTCTTCATGAGCTCCAGGACGTGCTGAGAGACTTCAGTCCTCCTGTAAGACACACACATATTAACATGTCTGCATTATCCAGTGTGTATGAAGTTGCAGTCACTGATTCGAGGAGTACTGTCTGTCCCTCTTTGGACATTTGGTCCTGATATAGGCAAAACCTGCACCGTATGTGAACAAAGCATGTTTCTGAGTGTACTTGAGTGTTAATTGATACTCAAACTGGGGAAAATGAAATCAATTACGTGACATTTGCAGTTAATGAACACATTTGCATTCCCTGAAGGAGATGTAAGCACGTTTAAGCAGTTTTCTGGTCCAGTGTGTGTGACATTGTCATTAAATAGACACTTAGACACTAGAGAAAGACAATGCATGCAAATGAGCTTTTGTATAATAGCATTTGCCAAATGCATTCTTATAAGACACAAGGAACATTTTGATTCTGTCAGGCAATAAACTGCATTAGTAAGATTTATTTAAATAAATTAATGCTTTTATTCATCAAGGATGCATTCAATTGATCAAAAGTGACATTTATATTGTTACAAAATGTATAATTCAAATAAATGCTGTTCTTCTGAACTTTCCGATCATCAAATGATCCTGAAAAAAAAGATTGATCACAGTTTCCACAAAGAAATATTGGGCAAAACAACTATTTTCAACATTGATAATAATCATAAATGTTTCTAAAGCAGCAAATCAGCATATTATAATGATTTCTGAAGATCATGTGACACTGAAGACTGCAGTAATGATGCTGAAAATACAGCTGCGCATCACAGGAATAAATGACACTTTAACAGATATTCACATAGAAAACAGTTCATATTTCACTGTATGTTTGATCAAATAAATGCAGCCTTGGTGAGGAGAAGAGACTTTAATCATTCAAACAAAAATCTTATGTTCAAACTTTAATCTTAACAGTATAACGCTTCTGAAACTCTAATGGAAAGCAGAAACTGTCTTCAGGACAAAGTTAATAGTCTGTACATGAAAAGTTTCAGTCTAAATTAGTCACAGATCTTTGTGAGGAATAAAAAGAAGAAGAGTCATTTCACGTGCAATCACAGTGATTAACAGACTGACGGTGTCCATTAACAGTCTGTCCTTCTTTCACACGTGTCTGCTCCCATTTTATATCCAGAAAGCATCTGCAGCACGTGTGACACGTGCCGCCGCTAAAAACGCCACATCACGCGAGCGTGTGAAAAGACTTCGGCGACATACGTTACTCACACACATGTGATTTCTCCTAAATACTGCATGAGTGTCTCCTCTCCAGGCTGTAATGTGATGTTCTGGACGGGCTGAGTGTGTGTCTGAGGATGCTGCTGGTGTTATTGTGTGATCTGTATTAGTATTCAGACACACACAAGAGCAGATCCGCACATCTCCTGCAGTGATTACTAGCCATTATCACAGAGACACCAGCTCTGGGACGGGAACACATCAGCAAGCTAGTGAGACGCCGGATGTGCTGCGCTGTGCTCTTGTGTTTCACATATAGACCCTTTAGCTCTATTTCAATAGACAGACAATCTGATGCACAGACTGTAATAGAAAGGACAGGGACGGACAGTGATGATGGTGATGATGATGATCGCTCTATCAAATCACTGATGCTGTGAAGTAGGCTACAGCAGCCTCGCTCTGAGATAAAAACATGAGAACCACTGCTCACAAAATGTGATTCGTGTCGGCGCCGATAGCCTTGTGGGACCTTTCCCGATCCGGTCCCCCCTCTCTCTCCCACTTCGCTTCCTGATTGAATACTGTCCTGGCGTAATAAAGGCAACAAAAAAAAAAGTGTTACTATATAATTTTGGTCAGTGTATATAATATTAACATGGACGATCTCTCTCTCTCTCTCTCTCTCTCTCTCTCTCTCTCTCTCTCTGTGTGTCTGGTTCACGAGGACACAAATCTGTATAATGACATGGGTATGACAGAGGTATTACAATGTGAAGGTTGTTTATGAGGACACTTTCTGTGTCCCGTAATTCAAAAGGCTTAAAAAAAACATACTAAATGGTGTTTTTAATCTAAAAATGCAGAAAGTTTTCTGTAAGGGGTAAGTTTAGGTGTAGGGTTGCTGTAGGGCGGTAGAAAATACTGTGGCTCAGTGGTAGAGCATTGTGTTAGCAGTGCAAAAGGTTGTGGGTTCGATTCCCAGGGAACACACATACTGACAAAAAATGTATAACCTGAATGCACTGTAAGTCGCTTTGGATAAAAGTGTCGGTTAAATGCATTAGTGTGTGTGTGTGTGTGTGTGTGTGTGTGTGTGTGTGTGTGTGTGTGTGTGTGTGTGTGTGTGTGTGTGTGTGTGTGTGTGTGTGTGTGGTGCGTGCGTGTGGTCCACTCTGTTTGTTCTCATTGGACTCGCTGTACTTTCTAAACTGCTGGGCTTTCTAAAATAAAACCTCTCAGTTGATCAACACAAACACTCATGTTCAGCTCGAGTGTTTATTACTCTGTGGATTTACTGAGACTCTTATCTCACATCTCTGGTGTAGTCTGTCTCAGATGTTTCTCCTGGGATAAATTCAAACAGACACAAAGCAGTCACTAGCTGTCATACAGTAAGATAGCGTGGAGCCGCTCAGAAATGCATGACATGGAGAAACGTCTCCGCTGGAGTCTGAAGTGTTGTATATGAGAAGCAGTTGAGATGTTTCAGAGCTCTGATCTGTGCTGTTTCAGGAGGCTGAAGGTCTGGAGGTGGTCGGGTCTGGTCTTCACGTCTCATCACACTCTCATCTGCCGGACGAGAGAGAAGACGAGGATGAAGAGCAGAAGGAGAACCAGTACGTCTCCCGTGACTCTGGTCCTGATGTGACTGCTCTGTGTCTGACCTGTCTGTGTTCTCCTGCAGAGCTCCTCTGGAGCTGTATGAGGACGTGCTGATGGACGTGGAGCTGCGTCCCGCTCTCAGGGTCTGTGGAGATCTGGCGCTCTGGACCGGCAGCACTTCCTCCCACCAGGTATGAGGAGACTCTGCTGGTCTGAGATCATATATCAGCTCATGAGTCACTCAGCACCGCTCTATATGTCCAGGTCAGAGAGAGGAACCAGTCAAAGACACTCCCTCTGAATGTTGAGAAAGTAATCAAACCTTCTGAACCTTTTTTTTTTTTTTATTCTGGACAAACTGTTTTTTTTATGGATTTGAAATGTTGCCTGGCAACTGTAGATAATGTAACTAAGCCTTGAACTGAACAGATTCAAACTTTTGAATTTAATTAAAAAAATATATCATGCTGACATTTAAAAAAAAAACATTATGCCTCTCAAACTTCTCGTTGGTGGAGTAACGCACAGTGTAAAACACTCCGAACCGTGGTAAAACACTGCAGTCTCAAGTGATTTATCGCTGTAGTATAAACATACAAGATTACCACCTTTACAGTAATGTGTGTGTGTGTGTGTGTGTGTGTCTCTGTGTGTGTGTGTGTGTGCGTGTGTGTGTGTGTGTGTGTGTGCGTGCGTGCGTGCGTGCGTGTGTGTGTGTGTGTGTGTGTGTGTGTGTCTGTGTGTGTGTGTGTGCGTGCGTGCGTGTGTGTGTGTGCATGTGTGTGTGTGTGTGTGTGTGTCTGTGTGTGTCTGTGTTTGTGTGTGTGTTTGTGTGTGTCAGGGGCAGGAGGGCGTCTCTGTCAGGCTGATGTTTGAGACGGTTACAGGACAGAGTGTGAGCGCTGATCTGGAGTTAAAGAATGAAGGAAGTACCACGATTTACTACAGCTGGGAGAGACTGACACAAACACACACACTCTCCCAGCACTTCTACTTCAACAACACTACAGGTACACAAACACACTGGCAGCAGAAACCTCACTCGAATCATTATGATTGTTACATTTGTTTTGTTTTTTAAATGAGTCTTTTCTGTTCACCGAGGCTGCATTTACTTAATGAACAATACAGTAAAATAGTAAAAAGATCAAATGTTAGTACAATTTAAAATAAGTGTTTTCTAAGTGAATATCTGTTAAACTGTAATTTATTTCTGTGATGCGCAGCTGTATTTTCAGCATCATTACTCCAGTCTTCAGTGTCACATGATCTTCAGAAATCATTATAATATGCTGATTTACTGCTCAAGAAATATTTCTGATTATTATCAATGTTGAGTATAGTTGTACTGCACAATATTGTTTGTGGAAACTGTGACACATTTGATTTTTCAGGATTCACAGAAGTTCAGAAGAACAGCATTTATTTGAAATATAAATCTTTTGTAACTTTATAAATGTCTTCACTGTCACCTTTGATCAATTTAATGCATTCTTGATGAATAAAAGTAATCACTTATAAAATAAAAAGAAAAAAACAACTTTTGAACGTTAGTATACATATACAGACTATTAACACGTCAGTTCTCAACCAGAAATATGATTCTCTCTGAACACACTTGTAATCTTTTGTTACACACACATGATGCTCTCTGTCAGCGGTGATTCTGCCCGGCAGCACTAAACACATCAGCTTCGTCTTCAAGAGTGTGTCTGCGGGCATCATGACTGAGGCCTGGCGTCTGCACACACACCCGGTGCTGATGGGCGGAGCTTCACTGCAGGTCACTCTGAGGGGCGTGGCTTTAGAGCAGGACAACAACGCCCAGCAGAGAGCCGCACTGGAGGTGTGTGTGTGTGTGTGTGTCATTTAGAACAATGACAACCTTGATTCAGTTAAAATGATGCTGTGTGTGTGTGTGTGTGTGTGTGTGTGTGTGTGTGTGTGTGTGTGTGTGTGTCTGTGTGTGTGTGTTTATGTGTGTCTCTCTCTGTGTGTGTGTGTGTGTGTGTATGTGTGTATGTGTGTCTCTCTGTGTGTGTGTGTGTGTGTGTGTGTGTCTCTCTGTGTGTGTGTGTGTGTGTGTGTGTGTGTGTGCGTGTGTGTGTGTGTGTCTCTCTCTGTGTGTGTGTGTGTGTGTGTGTGTGTGTCTCTCTGTGTGTGTGTGTGTGTGTGTGTGTGTTCTGTGTGTGTGTGTGTGTGTGTGTGTGTGTGTGTGTGTGTGTGTGTGTGTGTGTGTGTGTGTGTGTCTGTGTGTGTGTGTGTGTGTGTGTGTGTGTGTGTGTCTCTGTGTGTGTGTGTGTGTGTGTGTGTGTGTCTCTCTCTGTGTGTGTATATGTGTCTCTGTGTGTGTGTGTGTGTGTGTGTGTGTGTGTGTGTGTGTGTGTGTGTGTGTGTGTGTGTGTGTGTGTGTGTGTGTGTGTGTGTGTGTGTGTGTGTGTGTGCAGAAGGAGCTGGAGCAGAAAGTGTCCGTGTCGCTGTGTGGACGGATCGTCAGGGATCTGCTGAGAGGAGTTCACACTCCAGAACGGCCCAGTTCTCCTGCGGATCTTTACATCGCAGACGAGGAGCTGTTTAACACGCTCAACCCTTACGTACGTGATCACAGCTACATACACAGCATTACACACACATACACCGATCTCAGCGCAGGACGCCACTCATAACCTACTGTCACTATTATGAAACTTAGATTTATAGCTCTGAAATCTGATTGGATGAGCTGTATTCAAAGCTGTTCCATTGTAAATTAAATAAATATATATATATATTAGTGGTGGGCCGTTATCGGCGTTAACGTGCTGCGTTAACGTGAGACTCTTATCGGCGATAAAAAAAATATCGCCGTTAATCTATTCTCAAAGTTGGGATGGGAGCTGGGTCTATACTACGCAAGCTATGATGACTTTCACCCTGATATTTTAGCGGCGGATGTATACCTGCCGAATTGCACTGTAGGGGCGAGCGAGTCTTGAACTAGAGGCTCACAGTCCGTGATGGACAGATTGTTAACGGCTGGTCTATGTGGTAATACAATCGGGCAGGACATCCAAACGCTCACCTATCATTCATCAACCTCAAATATGGCTTTTCATCTGAAAGATGTATGTAGTAGCAACTTTACATGGCCAGCTCAATATGATGTTAACCTAGAGAAATGTGCGCTATTGAAGTGTTTGTGTGGAAGCGCGTTTGCTGCAGGACAGGCTCGTGCGCTCACTTGCTCTTACATCTCCGTCATTTTGGTCATACAGATAAAAGTAGCCTAATACATCTTTCGAATCTGTAAAGACTCTACGTTTATTTGTGTGCACTCAGAATAACAACGCGCTTTTAAGCAAACAGGATGCGCTTTAGGTCTCATGTGAACTTGAGAATTCACTCCCGTGTCACCCTGCTTCGAACCTGTGTGTATGCCTAACGTTACTGTGAAATTACCACATCAGACGTGGCGTGCTAACATGGATGCAGCTATGAAGCCGCGGGTTTGCTTCAGGAAAATTTATTTTAAGAAGCTTCCCAATGGAAACTGTAAACAGTTCATCACGACCTCTTGTGTAGGCCTACAGTTCAAAATTCATGTTTAACTGAATAAACAGTTAGTAAACACAAGTACATCTTATTGAACATAGTTTATTTTCATCACCAATTATCATAGTAGAACAGCTTTCTCAAGCAGTTTGTGATGCATTTTGGAAACAGGAGATGAGCCCCTGGTCTAATGCGCCACCTGGCTTGAGAAACCCGTTCTCAAAGACTTACTTTTAGCCATTATTTGGGTAGCACACATATTCTGAATGCCTTCGGCAGAATTCAAATGAGCCATTTTAATCTAGATTAATCTAGATTAATTCCAAGATTAATCTAGATTAAAAAAATTAATCTATGCCCACCCCTAATATATATATATATATATATATATATATATATAAAACATATTTAAATATATGCTATTTTATATAACATAAATAGCACAGCTATTTAATTTTTTTTGATAAGTATGTATTTGTTTTAAAATATATAATATGTAGTATGTAAACATAATATCTAATACTTATGTCTCATATTTGCTGAACATTGGTTTTATAATTCTGCTGTTGCAGTCATTCTATAAAAGTGATAGCAAAAGCCACAATATACAATTAGGGGTTAATACATTGTTGAAACCGTCCAAAAATATATAAACCTATTTAAAACATAAAAAAATTGAATGTACAATTACAACTTCATGGCCTGTGGTCCCTTTCAATGCATTACACCGATGCTGGAAAATACAAGCTGATAAAGCAATGAGTCAGTGTTTCATAAGACATAATGTACTGATATCAAGTGTGATTAAATCATGCAGTGCTGTACGGTAAGCTTTCAGCACAGCCGTGAGTCAGACTCCATCGATTTACCCAGAAAACCTTGAGATCCTCCTCAGCCCTGAACAACAGCTCGTCATTATAAGCATACGAACAGAGCTGCCGTGCATTTAATTCAATAGATGATTACATTTCATCTACATAATAACCATAACGCTGTTTCCAGTGTGATTTAGCCATATCTCCTGCCGTTCATTAAGTAATATTTGCATCATGATAAAGCCTTGCATCACAGTTACAATCATCTTTAATATGAAAGGATGTAATAAGGTTACTGTGTAACAGAGTCATGTATTATATTTGTCCAGTCGTGTGTGTTTTAGAAAGTTTCATCATTTCTTTATTATAAGCAGGAAGGACGAGGTCTTCACGTCCTCTGCACAAACTTCAGCCTCACATTTGGACTCTAGTTTTCTCTCGTTGTTTGTCTTGTTAAACACACGCTCTTGTCCACACAAACAGCAGTAATCAGCTTCATTAAGCAGATAATTGCTGGAGTCGTGTAATTTAGGCTAGAACATGAGTACAGCTCAGCATGTGTCGTCCCTCGTGTTCCCGCCGGAGAACAGCCGGTTATTGAACCTGGAACTGACAGACCATCCTCACAAAATGAGCGTGGCAGAGACATGTTGTTCTGACAGTTTACAGTTGGCTTTGGTTGTGTTGCTGTATTTCTGGCAGCTGCAGTACCAGCGAGGGCCTGTGGAGGCGCTGCAGGGCTTATGGGAGCAGGTCAATGGGTCAGGAGACACCGCGCCACCGTGGGATCTGACACTGAACACACTCAGACAGGTACACTCCTCAACAAAATCAAGACCGGGGGGAACATTACAAGTATTCGCATTCCACGCTGGTGGATCATAACCAGGTTGGAAGCACGGCTTCAAAATGCCAAAAGAAGAAACAGGAGCAAGACACAAAAATAGAGAATAGACAATTTATTGAAAAATGCATTTGAACTCAAACAGGCTGTTCTTCAGCTGATCAAACGTTTAAGACCATCGCCTTATGAAGTTCAAATCTGTGCAAAATATGTCTTTCATGTCATTGTCCTTCAGGCAGAAGTACATTTTTCCTAAAAATCATCATTACTTTAATGCAAAAAATTTACATTCTCATTGCTGTAATGTGAAAAAGTGACATTGTTTTATATGTAAAATACTTGTAACTATTTAATAACTATTTAACTACAAAACATATAAGAAAAAATACTTGAAACAAAAGCAAAACAAAAATAAAAAAACGTACACTTTTCATTTAGTATAAACTGAAATCATAACTCAAACTAATAAATACAAATGTATAAAAACCAAAATGCACACCAAAATTACTGAAACTTTAAAAGTGAAAAAATAAAAATACTATCTAAATATTAACAAAAACTGTAATACTATATAAGTTATACTAAAATAACACTGGCACTAATTAACTTATTGTAATTTAGGCTTCTTTTTAGGCAATTAAGCTTCATTTTAACTTGACATTTCAGCTTTTAATATAATTATTATTTACATTTAGGTGAGGGATTGCCAAACGCTTTTTTGTCAGCTGAGCTCCTTTGAACTAAAATATTTCCCTAATGTCTTCTTGAGATTTTGAATTCATATTTTAATAATTTAACAACACGATATTTCAATAATTATGAACAATACATTTAATAACACATTTCATAATTTTTAGCTGTAAGCTTTATGCTGATCTTATTTTAATATAATTAAATGTATTATTTATTTTAATGTCACATTTGTATGATTTAATGAGTTTTATGATGATTTACTGTTTGATGAGATCAGAAACGTCAGTTTGAGGACCCCTGCTTTAATGCAAATAAATAAATGAATACAAATTATAAA
The DNA here is from genome assembly GCA_027564155.1 of Gymnocypris eckloni scoliostomus. Lineage (NCBI taxonomy): Eukaryota > Metazoa > Chordata > Actinopteri > Cypriniformes > Cyprinidae > Gymnocypris > Gymnocypris eckloni. The sequence goes on from CM050416.1 coordinate 37,380,673, forward strand.
TAAAAATATTTTTTCAAAATCAATAATAACATGTGAGAATAGTGAAATAAACATTCTGTACACCCAGAAAAAGTGTGTATTTCCTGTGATCATGTCTCTCTAAACTCGTATTAATCATTTCTTCAGTGGGACACAATCTTCACGCAGCACTTTTCAATACACTGACAGATCAAAGTGACCTCGAAAGCTCGACAATCACAAAACAGCAGCACAACTGTAGTGCATATGGCTCGTGTAGTTTTATTAAAGACCCCTGTAGTCCAAACTGTACCCCTTGAAACTCATCTTTAATCATACAAATGACATGTTTTTTTTTTTGTGAACTCATTTACTATACGCAGTCACACCAGCCAGAGCCTCCTGATCCACTATGTTTTTAGTAGCAGACACCTACAGTGGATAATGTAACATGAGTGTAATGATGTATTAAATTAATGATGTGTGTTTGGTGCACTAGGCGCTGTTGTCCGTGTCTGAGAGCGACGGCGAGAGCAGAGAAACGAGTCTGAGTCGCTTTAACTCTCTGATCCTGGAGCTGCAGCGGCCGCAGATATACAGAGCACCTGTGACAGCACAGGACATCAGGTGAGACACACACACACCTTGTGATGAAGATGATGATGATGATGACGTGTGTGTGCGTGTGCGCAGTGTGCAGTTATGGAGGGAGCTACTGGACGGTTTGGTGTGTGAGTCTGTGAGACTGAGACACTCGCTGGGCCTTCAGGAGAACAACAGCTGGACCGACACCTGTGAGGACAAAACCAGCACACACACACACACACACACACACACACACATACACACACACACACACACACACACACACACACACACACACATATGTACACACACACACACACACACACACACACACACACACACACACACATATATACACACACACACACACACACACACATATACATACACACACACACACACACACACATATATACATACACACACACACACACACACACACACACACACACACACACACACACACACACACACACACACATATACACACACGCACGCACACACACACACACACACACTCATGAAAGACTGAGGTCTGATGTTAACCGTGCTGATCCGCAGCCGAGCAGGAGGAGGAGGAGGAGCGGAGAGGAGGAGCGCTGCTGAAGGACGAGAGGAGGCGGGCGAGTGTTAGAGAACTGGAGGAGACCAGAGCAGTGCAGGTGATGCTGCTCACCAGCAGAGGACAGCAAACCTCATCACACACACACACACACACACACACACACACAGCACCTGCTGGAGAAGAAAACAGCTGACAAAATCACACAGACCGGAAGAAACACCTAGCAACCAGCCAGAACACCCTAGCAACCAGTCAGGTCACCTTAGCAACCATCAAGAACATCTTAGCAACCACCCAGATCACCCTAGCAACTAGTTATCCAAGCAATAAATAACCCAACACCCTAGCAACTGCATAGCAACCACCCAGACACCCTAGTAATCAGTCAGGTCACCTAGCAACCATCAAGAACATCTTAGCAAAACCCTATCAACTAGCAACCATCTCAAGAACATCTTAGCAACCACCCAGTACACCCTAGTTACAAAATAAATAACCCGTTACACCCTTGCAACTGCATAGCAACCACCCAGTACATCCTAGTAATCAGTCAGGTCAGCCTAGCAACCATCAAGAACATCTTAGCAAAACCCTATCAATTGCATAGCAAACAGCCTAGAAACTTCATATCAACCACCCAAGACCCTCGTAACCATCCAGCATCAGTCTTTGAGCTGTGTGTGTTGTTCAGAGTGAAGCGTGTGGTTTGTACAGCGCCGGTGGTGCTCACTCACTAGTGCGCGTCTCTCGCTGACTCACGCTCTGTGGGCGGCATGCTAACCGCTCTCAGCGAAGGACAGCTGCACGCTTTCACACCCGCTAACAGTGTGAACCTCTCTCTCTCTCTGATCTGTCTCTTTCTCTCTCACACACACACACACAGAGACTCACAGCGACAGTGTAAACACTTGCCCTGACTACGCTCTGAGACTTACAAATATGTGCTTTTAATAACCTGTGTGTGTGTGTGTGTGTGTGTGTGTGTGTGTGTCTGTGTGTGTCTCACTCTGTGTGTGTGTGTGTGTCTGTGTGTGTGTGTGTGTCTGTGTGTCTCTGTGTGTGTGTGTGTGTGTGTGTGTGTGTGTGTCTGTGTGTGTGTGTGTGTGTGTGTGTGTGTGTGTGTGTGTGTGTGTGTGTGTGTGTGTGTCTCTGTGTGTGTGTGTGTGTGTGTGTGTGTGTGTGTGTGTGTGTGTGTGTGTGTGTGTGTGTGTGTGTGTGTGTGTGTGTAGGAAGAAGGGAGCATGAGGAAACATGTTCCAGAGGAGAGGAAGACAGACTTTACTGCTGATCACTCCCACACACTACAGGACACATACAGAGCGCTGCTTCACACACAGGTACATGTGCATTATAATCCAAAGTACAGTAAAAACTGTGAAAATTAATGTGATCAAAGCTGAATTTTCAGCATCATTACAATCATTCTAATATGATGGTTTGCTGCTCAAGAAACAGTTCTGATTATGATCAATGCTAAACTCTGATACATTTTATTTTTTCAGGATTCTTTGATGAATAGAAAGTTTAAAACCACAGCATTTATTTGAAACAGAAATATAACACAGTAATGAGCTGGAATATATGTATATATATATAATATTTCTGTGACTATAGCAGGTGATTGTGACATCACAGCTATTGTCATGACACACACTTATGATACAGAGCTGCTCAAACCCTCACACACTCCTTCATGATGTTTGACCACGCATTCACACATCCAGTCGTGATTCATACGGTCATGCTTAGTCATAATGTGTGTGTGTGTGTGTGTGTGTGTGTGTGTGTGTGTGTCTGTGTGTGTGTGTGTGTGTCTGTGTCTCTGTGTGTGTGTGTGTGTGTGTGTGTGTGTGTGTGTGTGTGTGTGTGTGTGTGTGTCTCTGTGTGTGTGTGTGTGTGTGTGTGTGTGTCTCTGTGTGTGCATGTTTATGTGGTTTATGAGGACACAAATTTGTATAATGACATGGGTATGACATAGGTATTACAAGAAGGTGATTTATGAGGACATTTTCAGTGTCCCCATAATTTAAAACGCTTATAAATCATACAGTGAGTTTTTGGGGAAAATAGAAATGCACCATCTCCTGTGAGGGCTAAGTTTAGGTGTAGGGTAGGTGTAGGGCAATAGCACATACAGCTTGTACAGTATAAAAACCATTACGCCTATGGAGAGTCCCCGTAAACCATAAAAACCAACATGTGTGTGTGTGTGTGTGTGTGTGTGTGTGTGTGTGTGTGTGTGTGTGTGTGTGTGTGTGTGTGTGTGTGTGTGTGTGTGTGTGTGTTTCAGGTGTACGTGCTGATGGAGAGGATGATGGATTCTCTGTGTGATTTACTCGATGACACTCCTCAGACAGAATATTAACACTTCCGTCTGTCTTCATTTACTGTCTAAGTATCAGATCTGTATTGCACGTGTCAGTTAAGGTCATTTACCTGTCCAGAAGAACCTTTGGTGTGCTTCTGGATGAGTTTGCGTGTGAGTTTTAAATGAGTCATTCTTGAACAAATAAATGAGATGATTCAGTTTATGATTTATGTGATAATCTATGAGAAGTCCAAATGGCTGAAGGTTTATCACTATACCCTGCTGTGTCTATCCGACTGTCTTTATTAATCACCGTTCAAAAATATCTGTATATGTCTGCTAAAATAAACAGTTCAATTTCAAATACTTCAGTATGTTATGAAAACTGCAGCAACAATACATGCAGACAATAAAATAATTACAATAAAGAGTTTGTTTTATGTATTTATTTATTTTGTAATGCAGCATAGCAGACCGAATTGTTTTTTACAATGACCACTGGATTTAAAAAAAAAGTTATGTAATGTTTACGTTGTTGGGTTATTTTAATGACAAACCAGCCGCTGTGTTAAATGTGCTCCCGCCAGCAACGGTTCAAAGGACCAAGGCTGCAGCCTTATTAAAGGAATAGTTCAGCCAAAGATTTCAATTCTGTCATGAATTACTCTCCCTCGTGTCGTTCCAAACCCGTAAGACCAAAATAATAACGCAATATAAGATATGTCTGAGGCATCCCGTGAGCTCTCTGATCCTCTATAGACAGCATGGCTACTACCACGATCAGAAACGTAGTAAGGACATCGCTAAAATAATCCATCAGCGGTTCAACCGTAACGTTTCAAAGCTTCGAGAATACTTTTGTATGCAAAGAAAACAAATATAATGACTTTATTCAACTATTCGTCTCCTCAGCGTCACCCTGGTGCTGTTTGGAGAGTATCGCTACATGTGCTCGTGCTTTCCTCTGAATGTAAACAACATGAGAATAATGAATGTGCAAAAACAGATAAACGCCAGTAAAAAAGCCTGTAATGTCCACTTTCAAGGCATTGTGAGTTCACGTTGTTTTGGAACAGAAGTCGATAAGTCCATTTTAGCAAATTAGTTATCTGCTTTTGCTATAAAACAAACTTTTAATATGTAAAAAAAATACTTTCAATTAACTTTAATTTAGTAAACTGCTATTTGTTTAGTTATGATTACTTAATCAAAACAACCCAACTGCAGTTTGATATTACTTGGAATGCGCAATTAAAAAAAAAAAATTTCTGAAAATAAAAAGTAGTTTTTAATTTTTGGTTGAAATATCCCTTTAAGACATGTGGTAAATTAAAATATCGTTTTGAGATGTGTATATTACACTTCCTTTAAGTATTTATTTTTAACGCATCTATTTTTAATATTAAGTTTTAATTTCCTTAAGGTTTACTTTCTCCGTTTAATGAGTTAACTCGCGATAATTAACACCGTTACATCATTCAGGGTCACTTTGCATTTAGCCTATTATCAATGTACTAGTTTATGATTAATTTATGCAATTTTGCAATGTACATGGTAACAGTGTGATGATAACTCGATGTCGGTGCAATTAGACTGATATGAGTAAATAAACTGATATTTCGGCTTTGCTGAGAGACTCCCGGCAGCAATGCGGTTAAGTGATGAGTGCGCAGAGCATCAGAGTCTCTCTCTCTCTCTCTCTCTCTCTCTCTCTCTCTCTCTCTCTCTCTCTCTCTCTCTCTCTCTCACTCTCTCTCTCTCACTCTCTCTCTCTCTCTCTCTCTCTCTCTCTCTCTCTCACTCACTCACTCACTCACTCTCACTCACTCTCTCTCTCTCTCTCACTCACTCACTCACTCATCCTCTCTCTCTCACTCACTCACTCACTCACTCTCTCTCTCTCTCTCTCTCTCTCTCTCTCTCTCTCTCACTCTCTCTCTCTCCTCTCTCTCACTCACTCACTCACTCTCTCTCAATTCAAATTGCTTTATTAGCATGACGTACATAGGTACATATTGCCAAAACATTGTACATATCAGAATAAAAATCAAAACAAAAATATATATAATATACATCCATAAATAAACAAAACAAAACAAAATACATCCATAAATATATGTATATATACATTAATGGTACTACTAATGCAGATGTTCACTCTTTACTTCTTAGTTTGTGGCATTTATAAATATGAAGTGCTACCAAAGAGGAAGCAGGTCCTTCAGCAAGTAATATTCTTAATTTCTCATGTTCCTGGAGTGACTGGAACTCAGGAATAATCTGCTGTATTTGACTGTACAGTGCGTCTCTTAAGGACGTGTATTTGTCACAGTGGAGGAGGAAGTGTTCCTCCGTCTCAACTGATCCAGATCTACATTCGTTACAGATTCGCTCTTCTTTAGGTAACCAGGTCTTTTTATGTCGTCCTCTTTCTATGGCCAGCTGGTGGTCACTCAGTCTGTATTTCGTCAGTAAGTGTCTATGAGTTATATTCCTGACTGAGACCAGATAATCAGCCAGACTGTACTCTCTGTTGAGTTTCAGATAACATTGGAGCGACTTTGGTCTTTGGTTTGTTTTTCCAATGCTGTATGTATGTCTCCTTCTCTTCATTCATAATTTCTTTGATTCTTCCAGGTTTTTCAGGGTTGGTGATACTGAATGCTTTGTTAGTCAGATCTGACACCATTACACAAAGATGACTTTTTGGGCACTCATTAATTGTGTTTTACTGCCTTAAAATGAAGAGAATCTTCAGAACTAGAGTTTAAGTGGATCCAGAACTTTAACACTCTTTTTAATGACTAGGTTTAGGGGTAGCGGCTAACTCCGCTCTGCAGGCGTTATTGGGTGTGTTTCTGTGCACGTGAAGGATGCTTCTGCAGAACTCAACATGCAGAGCTTCTAAAGGGTGTTTGTGCCAATCTTTATGGCTGTAGTTACTCGTTGGACCCCAGATCTCGCTTCCATACAGGGCAATAGGCAGTATGACACTATCAAAAATCTTTGTCCAGATTCTGATGGGGATGTCTATTTTGAACAATTTAGTTCGAATGGCGTGCAGTGCCCTGCATGGCTTTACAAGTAATGCTTTTATTGCCAAATTGAAATTTCCAGTGGGAGTTAACACCAGACCAAGATAATTATATTGTAAAGCATGTTGAAGTGTGGTGTTGTTTAAAGTAAATATATGTTTATGTTCTAGATTTCTGGGTTTTTTCTGAAATATCATAATTTTAGTTTTGGGATGTTGACTTCTAAGTTCCAATCGTGGCAGTACTTAGTTAAAATGTTAAGGTTGTTCTGGAGACCTTCTGGTGTTTTAGATAGAATTATTAAGTCATCTGCATACAGTAAGTATTTGACTTCTGTGTGTAATAATTGTAGTCCTGGACTGTCTGATTGGTCCAGTAGATCTGCCAATTCATTTATATATATGTTAAATAAAGTCGGGCTGAGGCAGCAGCCCTGTCTCACACCTCGCTCTTGAGAAAAATAGTCTGTCCTTTGCTGTCCAATTTTAACTGCACATTTATTTTGGTTATACATGTTTTTAATTAAGTCATATATTTTACCCCCTATGCCACTTTGAATGATTTTATAAAACAATCCATTATGCCAAATGGAGTCAAAAGCCTTCTTAAAATCTATGAAGCATGCAAATATTTTCCCTCTTTCTTTAGGTGTACATGTTCATTTATTAATGTGTAGCGTGTGAATATGGTCAGTGGTTCGATGTTTAGGTAGGAAGCCAATTTGAGATTTGCTGATGACATTGTGCTGCTCTAAGAAAGATGAAATCCGAGAATTTATTATTGAGCAAAATACTTTTGCCAAATTACTGGTTACACATATCCCTCTGTAGTTATTAGGATCTGTTTTGTCTCCACTTTTAAAGATAGGAGATGAGTCCTGTGTTCCAGACCTCAGGAAAAACACCTGAACTCAAAGGCAGATTGAAAAGTTTGAGTAAAGCAATCTGAAGTTCAGGAGAGCTGATTTTAAGCATCTCGTTTTTATGTTGTCAGGGCCACAGGATTTATTACATTTGAGGATTTCAGTTTTCCATTAAGTTCTTCTAGGGTTATTGGATAATCTAGGGATTTTGGTTGTTTTGATACAGGATTCAAGAGCATTCAATTTTCAATGACTTTTAACTGGTTGGGATTATTCAGAGGGTCAGTTTGATGTGTATAGAGCTTCTTAAAATGATCTTTCCAAATCTGATCATCTTGTATGGCTAGTTCTTGTGGCTTTGTATTGTTTAGACTGTTCCACGTGCTCCAGAACTGACCCTGATCAATGGTGTCTTCCATCTTCTGAAGTGTGTTGTTATAATAATCTAATTTCTTCTGTCTCAGGGTGTTTTGTATTGTTTCAGAAGTTCTGAGTGCTTTAAGCGTAATTCTGAGTTGACTGGATCTTTGTGTTTTGATTTGAAAGCAATCGTAGTTCTTGTCTTATTCTTTTACAGTCATGGTCAAACCACTTTTCAGAAGGTTTTTGTTTAGCTCTATTTTTGAGTTTATATGTGGTAGTTTTATTTAAATTAGCCTTTTTTGCTATATTTTCAAAAATGTCATTAATATGTTTAATTGATAAATTTATTCCTTTCCAATTATTATCATATGTTGAATTGTTAAACAGTTTTATGGAATTGACTATTTCATTTGACTTCAATACTTGAATATATGTATGGTGTTTTGAGCTTATGTAGATGAATTGGCTTTTTCTGAATTGCTCTTGGTTTGATGTTTTCTCCTTTAATGAATAGATTGATCTGGCTGTGATCAGACAGGGGTGACTGGGCTTGGACGGTAAGTGCACTGAAATGGGAGGGGCTTATATTTGATATGGCATAATCTACAACACTGTTGCCGAGATTTGAGCTATAGGTAAACTGTCCACAGGAATCTCCTTTAATTCTACCATTGAGGATATAAAGACCTAAGGTTTGACAAAGGTGGGCTACCTCTTTCCCATGTCTATTGACTCCAGTATCCTGGTTATTTCTTCTAGGTAGAGTATGGAAGAGATCTTGGGGTAAATGTGTGAACAGATGTTTATCTCCCGAGTTATCAATATAGTCTAATTCTGAACCAGTTCGAGCATTTAGATCTCCACATAGTAGAATTTTCCCCAGAGTTTGATATCGATTAATTTCTTCCTGTAAAGTGTCAAATACTTCGTCATCGTAGTATGGGGAATCTGATGGAGGAATATAAATTCCACAGATAAAAGGTCTTTATCTAGAATTCCAAAGCTTTTATCCAATTTGAACCAAATGTGGTTTTTGCCTTGCTGTACTGGTGATGTATAAGGGGCAAGGTCATTTTTTATCCATATGACTAAACCTCCAGAATCTCTACCGCGATGTATTGAGTTGAGTTTCCAGGGCACTATGATTTCAGAGTAACTTGCAGGACACTGAGTGGACACATCTGATCTACACCATGTTTCTGTTAGAATTAGGATGTCAACATTTGTGATGCTATTTAAAAATCAGTGTTTGTGCTTTTAATCCAAAGCGTTTTAGAGCACAAACCCTGAATATTCCAAAAACCAATATTTAACATTGTTATATGATCTGCGATTAAGTAATACTGCTGTTTATCTGGAGGCAAAGCCCAAAAAAATAAAATAAAAATAAAATAAAAAATAAACAATGTATGAATAAAATAAATATTAAAACAAAAGAAAATAACTAGGTACTAGTAATAATAGAGCAAGTAAAAAGGTAATCAAACTGATTAAAATAGTTAATTGTGAACAGTGACTAAAGATAATAATAATAATAATAATATAGTAACAATAAGAACAATGGATAATACAAATAATCACAATGATTAATCATTGTAGATTTCAGTTGAGCATTTTGTTGCAGAGAAGGCTCAGCAGTCGCCTGATTTCTCCCACATCACTAATGGACAGTTCCTGAGCCGCTGCTGCTGAGGATGTCTGCTGTGATAGTACCTGGGCGTAGCTTGGTCTCCGCTGGGACGGGCCTTCAGTATCTGGCTGTCTCGTGCTGT
>CM050416.1:37392620-37422620 GCA_027564155.1 Gymnocypris eckloni scoliostomus
GCTGTTGTGGGGGAGCTGCTCATGTTGGATATATGCTTCTATGCAGATTCAGAAATGTTCTTGATGTTACAATATTGGTCATATTAGTGTATTGGTTTTAGATATCATCGTTTTCCAAAGTAAAGCACATCTGTTTTCTTTAAAGCATCAGTAAATATGGAAAGAACATCAGAAGATTTCTCTCATGACATCAACTTGGAAAGGTTCCGCTATGATTTAATATGTTTTTATTTGGAATTCAAAAGTTCTAATGACATAACATAAATCTGAAAAGGTCCATGACTGTAAGGAAAGTGCTGTACTTGGATTGTAGTCAGAGATGTAATGTTTATTTGTGTAGTGCTTTTCACGATGCAAATCATTGCAAAGCAGCTTTACAGAACATTAGTTTCTACGTTATATTTAGTAATAGCTCATCTTGAGCGTTGGCATCATGTGAGTTCCAGTAGTGCACCGTATTGTTAAATATACATGTATACAGTATGGCTTTCTCTTAAGATTGTCCACGTTGAGTAAACATTGAAAACAACTTGGTTCCCAAGAACAAAAATTGTTCCCACCTTCTTTAAATGCGAATAACTTCAAGAACGCGTTCAGTTACTGTTACGCTAAGAATGTTACGTCTATAACACTGTGGAGCTCAAAACGGTTCAATCACAGGAACTTGAGAAGGGTCTACCGTGATGTTTTCAGGACTTGTTTTTTTTTTTTGACGTCATGGAACAAAACAAAAGAATATATATATATATAACATTGTGAAACTCAAAAAGGTTCATTGACATCATAACAACTTTAAAACATTAAGACTTTGGGAAATGTAGAAACAATGGTTCCCACGTTCTTGAAATGTAACATTGCTAGAACTTCACAACTGCCTTTAAGAATGTTCAAACGATATTAAAAGAACAATATTACACGTTAAATCTTCTGTAGCATTGTGGAACTCCGGTTCAAGACATCACGGGAACTTGAGAAGGCTCTATGATATTTTAGCACTTGTTTCTAGATGTGATGGAACCAAAAACAAAAATGGTTCATTGACAACATGAAGACATGAAAATATGTCACTATGACTTTTTTAGGGCTTTAAATGTCATGTAACATCGTGGTACCACCCAAAAAAACTTCACTGACACCACAAGAACTTAAAAACGTTCCATTGACTTCTGTGGGACCTGTTCTGTGACATCAGGGAACTCCGCAAACCGGTTCAATAACATCATATGAGTTTAAAATACTTCTCTGGTATTGTTTAAACCTCATTTACACTCTGAAAAATAAAGGTGCTTCAAAAGATTCTTCAAGCGATGCCATAGAAGAACCATGTTTGGTTCCACAAAGAACCATTCAGTCCAAGGATCTTTAAATATCATCTCTTTCTTAGCTTTTTAAATAACCCTTTGTGAAACAGAAAGATTCTTCAGATGTTAAAGGTTCTTTATGGAACATTTAGACAAACAGGTTCTTCTATGGCATCATGAAGCACCTTTATTTTTAAGAGTGTATCCTCAAAACATTCTATGACATCACAGGAGCTCATGTTAAAATCACTCCACTGATACCTCTTCTGTGGCTGTATCAGGCTGTACAGGTATTTCCGTCTGTTTAATATGTGCGTGTGATGAATCTGAGATCACCGCAGGAACATGGAGAGGAATAATTTAACAAGGAAAGCAGAGAAGGCCACTGACACAGAAGTAAGCGTCTCAGCGGGGCTCTGCTAGATGAAAGTGTGTCGAGTCGTGGAGCAGATGTCTCCGCTGAGATCACACTCGTCACGGGGTGTCTGTGGTTCTACAGCCGATGAACCAGGTCTGTCTTTCCCCAAAGCCCCAGTGGCAGCTCGGCTCATGTTCTGAAGATGTCTCATCTTTGGTTGTGAGAATGTTCAAATGGGAGTTTCGTCTTCTGAATTGTAAGTTGAGGGTTATTTAAAGCTTTGGTGGTCAACCGATATTAGTTTATCATGAAGAGCAGGATGAGTGATGATCAATATAATGCTGATATTAGATATAGTTTAAAGGGATAGTTCACCAAACAATGAAAGTGCTGTCATCACTTTTTCATGGCTAATGCTTAGTTATCAACATTTTTCAAGATGTCTTCTTTTTAATTTTGGATGAACTATCCCTTTAATAAGACATAAGCACAATATTCACTCAAAATTGACCAAACGTAAAACTTTTATCGTCCAAATAAAAACATGGTTATTGGCTGATGCCAGTTAATAATATTAAAATTGCCAAATATCAGCTCGTTATCCAGCCTGGCTGATTTATGATCTTTAGTAAATGTGAGTGAAAACATTATTTAACTTGAATTATTTACATAAAGTGCGTTGATTTGTAATGTTCCTGCAGTGCATGATTTTGTTGAATATGCATAAATATGGCTTCCTCTACACTAGTCCGTCTACATTATTTAAACCTTGAAAACAACTGGGAACTGTGCTAAACATGGTAGCCACTTTTATAAAGATGATGTTTAAATGTAGCACACGAAATACTGTGAGATCTAAGCCATCGTCTCAACGATTGCACATTTAAAGAACTCCAAATATTGCTTGAATCATTATTAGATATTACTAATAACACGTTAAAGGGATTCTCATCGTTATTCATCCTCAGCTTTGTTCCAAACTTGTATGAATTAGTTTCTTCTGTTGAACTCGAAAGATGATATTTTGATATATTTTGATACTATGGGAGTCAAAGGCTACCGCCGACTGTTTGGTTACCAAATATCTTCGTTTGTGTTCAACAGAAGATAATTCAAATGATAACAGGATTTTCATTTCTAGCTGAATTTCTTTGAGGATGGTTACCAAACGTTTACTCATGTTATCGAACACATTTGAAACGTTTCCTAAAGGTTACATCAGTAATTCAAATACACAATAAGCGATCGGTTCACGTGTGCTATGTCCTATTTTGGTTTAGATGCAACTAATTAAGTGTCATCTTCATTAATCCTAAGGAGCGTGATTACGTGTGTTGTGTTGGTCTAAGGAAAGAGCTGATGACCAGCAGGTTTCGGAGCCGCGTCTGGAAACTGGTTGAAAGGATCTAGAGTAGGTTAAAGTCTTGTAGATGTTTCTCGAGGAGCACCACAGAGAGCAGCGCTGCTTTAGAGAGGCTCTGTGAAGGACGTGTAGGATCGGGTTTTGCCGCACACACAGAAACACAAAGTCAAAGAGCGCAGCCGTGTGAAGGGCTTCAGTCAGATCAGCGGACGCTACACTCATAAACATTGTGATTTGAATGATAAAAGACCGTACGATGCTTGAGTTATCTTACTGTAAACGGCAGTAGATCCAATGGGACATTTTACAGTAAACTACTGTTAAACTTACCGTGCTTGAGAACGAAACATAATACATCATCTTAGAGATAATCTACAGTGAAAAACTGTATCTGAAATGTCCAGAAATCTCTGTGTGAACCTTGAGATGGTTTTTCATTGAAATAACAATCTTAGTTTGTGGTTATGTACATTAGGTTTTAATGTAACATCTTATGTTGTCAGATGAACGTTTATCATATTATTTTAGTGTTTGTGTATTAGATTGCATCAGTGTTGTGAGGAACGCAGTACAAGTAACCCATGTTACGTAATCAGATTACTGATTTATCAAGTGACTAAGTAACATTACTTTAAAATTAAAGAAATATCTGACTTTATCAAACAACTAACACCAGTTTCTTTGTTTGTTACTTTCCATAAACAGTAACTAAGTAACAGAATGATGTGCTTTTTAAATATTGTAATGCGTTACTTTATAAAGTAGCTTTCCACGACACTGATTAGCAAGCACTGCTGCTCGTGGAGAAGCGTCTTTGATCGATCCTGTGGTCTATCACCCGTGTTTTAAAGTGGTTGTTGGATGTACACCCGTCTTATAAACGTTCAGTCAGGTTTGTTTGATGGTTTCCAGCTCCGCTGCTGCTGTGAAGCGTGATTAACGGCTAGCTCACAGACGAAGCTCGGTTAACCCTTCGGACTCCAGTGTTTTCTGAATGAAACGCACGCGGTGAGTCAGAGCTGAGGGTTCGAGCGTGCCGCTGTGATTCACAGATGATCTGTGGGCTGATGGGTAACGGCGAGTCGCTGGTGAAGAAGACACGTTTATTCATTTAGCACATGCTTTCAGCAGCATTACTAGGGCCCTATGAAATCAGTGTATTTGCTCCCAAATTCAGTTTTGTTTTTCCTTTTAAATTTTCTGAAATCCTTTTTTAATGGATAAATGTAATTGTATTAATCAAAAAGCACGTCTAATTGTTTAAAAACATGAAACTTGTACAATTTCACATCAATTTATTAAAAGTTTAACAAAAATAACATGTTTATTGCCCTGTGATTTTTATTTATTCTTCTCACCGTATGTTTTATTGTTACCAAATCATGTGTTTTAACATGTTAATTATTTGAAGGCATAAAAACGACTTAATTTATTTTAATTGATTCTTACAATAGCCTTATGTTTTTTCCCTCAGCAATCATGTTGTGTATTTAACATTTCTCTGGTTATCAGAAAAATTAAACAAACTTAATTTTTTAGCAAACAACAGGGATTTACTATTAAAATTAAAACATGGAAGAAATGTTTTTATTGTTTTGATCATTCCTTAAAAAATACAATTGTAATAATTTTAGAAGTAGTACATTCCTCTACTAAGTTACTAATATATTTCAGGCACATCTTCTTCAAGGTAAACCGAACTTTTATTTTGACGGGTTTCCGTGAATACCGTTTAAGTTTCTGAGTTTAATCAAATGAAACGGTGAAGTTTCTCTCAAATGAAACGGTGAAGTTTCTCTCAAATGAAAGTTTCTCTCAAATGAAACAAGTTTCTCTCAAATGAAACGGTGAAGTTTCTCTCAAATGAAACGCAGTTTCTCTCAAATGAAACGGTGAAGTTTCTCTCAAATGAAAGCGGTGAAGTTTCTCTCAAATGAAACGGTGAAGTTTCTCTCAAATGAAACGGTGAAGTTTCTCTCAAATGAAACGGTGAAGTTTCTCTCAAATGAAACGGTGAAGTTTCTCTCAAATGAAACGGTGAAGTTTCTCTCAAATGAAACGGTGAAGTTTCTCTCAAATGAAACGGTGAGGTTTCTCTCAAATGAAACGGTGAAGTTTCTCTCAAATGAAACGGTGAAGTTTCTCTCAAATGAAACGGTGAAGTTTCTCTCAAATGAAACGGTGAATGCTCAGTACTCTCAGAACAGTTCTGGAGATGATGTAGATGTATGTACGTGACTGCGTCCGGCCTGTATTTCAGACGCATTAATCGCTGGGCTCGAACCCATCACCTCGAGGTTGCGAGCGCAGGAACGCAGGTGCTGTCTGCAGGATGTTTTTGGATCTGTTTTTGGAGTCGGACAGATAACGCTCTTCCTGTGGCCGTTTATGAGCTGAATTATTGATGAAGCTCTCTCGCTGCAAATGAAGAGATTTTAATTAGAAATGCGTCTGTTTAAATGTAAATGACCTTTGACCTCTTCAGTGTCATTCATACGTGACCACGGACTATATAAGGAAACACATTTCATAAGACTGAATATTTAAAATCATGTCTTTTGTAAATAAAAATCAGCTCTTTAAAATGCATTTTATTTCTTTTCTGTTCATTGTTAATTGAGAAATCACACTACCAATAATAAACGAGTTTAGCATATTCTGAACACTGTTATTTTACTATTATTTTTCATAATAGCATTCATTGATGTATTTTTTATTTTCATATAGTTAAAGTTGTGGTCATTTTTAGTCATGTGCTATTTTCATTTTTATATATTAAGGTTTTTGTAAAGAATTCTATTCAGCTTTATTTCAGTTGTACTTATAGAAATGTTAATACTTAAACTTATTTCATATCCATTAGTTGCTAAGGCAAAAGTTTGGTTCGTTTTATTTTAATGTGTAATTATACATTTCAGTACTAAGTAATATTAATGAACTACATGCACTTACTATATGGTTTGGTTTAGGGTTATATATAATGACATGTAATTATGCATAATTAATCGTAACATGTTTATTAACAAAGACACCTTAAATTAAAGTGTTACCATAAGTTTCAATTTTCATTTTTTTTTAAGTTTACGTTTCTCATCTAATATTATTTTTTATTTAATTTCAGGTTTATTTCAGTTACCAACAGTTTAATGAAAATATTCGTTACGTATGAAACATTGCCATTTAGACATAATTTCAAACAAATTTCGAAGCCAAAATGTTGTTTCATATTTCATATTATGTTTTCTTCTTAAACACTTCTAAAAAAAGAATTACTTTCATTCTTGAAGGATGCATTGAATTGGTCAAAAGTGCCAAGACATGAATAATATCATGAAAGATTTATATTTCAAATAAATGCTGTTCTTCTGAAATTTCTGTTCATCTCTGAATCCTGAAAAATAAAATTGATCAGTTTCCACACAAATATACTGTTTTCAACATTGATAAAAATCAGAAAAGTTCATTGAGCAGCAAATATGTATATTATACTGATTTCTGAAGATCATGTGACACTGAAGACTGCAGTAATGATGCTGAAATACAGCTTTAATCAGATATTCACTTAGAAAACAGTATAATAACTTAACAGATTTTACTGCATTTTTAATCCAATAAATGCAGCCTTTATGAGCAGCAGATATGTATTTAATAAGCCAGCACGTGTTAACAGTATTTGTGGTGTATATGTGTGTCTCAGCTCTGACCGTCTGGGATCTGCCGCTCGCTCACACACTCCCCGTCGCCATGACGACCTCGGCCCTGCGGCGGCAGGTGAAGAACATCGTGCACAACTACTCGGATGCGGAGATCAAGGTGCGCGAGGCCACCTCTAACGACCCCTGGGGCCCGTCCAGCTCGCTGATGTCCGAGATCGCCGAGCTGACCTTCAGCGTGGTGGCCTTCAGCGAGGTCATGGCCATGGTGTGGAAGCGCCTGAACGACCACGGCAAGAACTGGAGACACGTCTACAAGGTGTGCGGCGCAGAGCACTTAACATGAGCTGAAGCAGGTGACGTTTGAGGAACCTCTCAGAAAATCAGGACATGTGAAGACATACGTTCAGTTCACTAATTAGTCATTTGTAGTTATTCTTAAAGGGTTATTCAAAAAGTATTAGTGTAAGTTTAGTTGTAGTGAATTTCTAGTCTGATTACTGATTTCTAGAGTAGACTATTGATAAGCCTGAATTGATAAAATATGAGTTTTTGTTGTTTATTTATTTATATCTAGTCTAGTTTATTTATTTTCCTAGTTGTGATTTCACATATATTCCAGCCTAATTAAAAATAATAATAATTATAATTCTAGCCTAATTTATAAAAAGTGTTATTTTAGTTTATTTTAAATATAATTACTGATTTCTGGTCAAATGTTTTAACTGTTATTTTATAATATAAACATATTTATTTCTACTCTTAATTCATTATTTCATTTTCGAGTTATTTCTAGTGTTATTTTTTCAGTTTTTAATGTATTTATTATTTATGGTTTCAAGTTATGTTTAGCCAAATTTGAGAAGTGTTATATGTAGTTTATTGTAGTCTAATTCATGATTTCAAGTGATTCCTAATAAAAAAATTAAAAAAATAGTTTAGTTTTAGTTTATTTCTGGTAAAATTAGTGATTACTACAGTGTGATTTTCTAGCCTAATTTAAAAAGTATGTGTTATTTCTAGTTTACTTCTAGACTAATTAGAAATTTGCAGAAGTTATTTATAGCGTAATTTAACAACGTTATTTTTATTTCTAGTTTATGTCTAATTCTACCCTATTTTAAGAAATTTTATTTTTAGTTAATTTTTTTATTATTTCTATTAAAATCAGTGGTTAGTGATTTTTAGCATAATAAAAAACATATACCTGCTATTCATTTTAATTCAAATTTAAAAGTTAATTAAAAATATATAATTTGATTTTAATTATTTTTCATAGATATGCATTTTTCTAGTGATGCAAAACTCTAAAAAAAAAAAAATCCTGTAGAACTTGAATAAAAGAAAGAAAAACCTTAATCTAGCATACCAAACGACTGAAAACAAATATATACATTTGTTAGTTTAAAACCTTGAACCACATTCAGCTCTTACAATTGGATTCCTGACATTTATTGTAATCATAATTAAAATGATTTCAGTTTTGTATTATAATCTGTGAAGCTTTAAAGGGGTCATATAATGCTACATGCAATTTTACAAGTTGTTTGTACTGAAATGTGTGTTGGCAGTGTGTGTACACAACCACCCTATAATGATAAAAATCCACCCAGTGTTTTTTTTATCTACTAAAATCTTTACCCCTTTCTCAAATCGAGCCGATTTGTCATTGTGACGTCACACGGACGGAGGCCCCTCCCACTATAGTTTGATTGACAGGAGCGTTTCAGCACAGACTGCACTGGTGTCTTTCCTCAGACCCGTCCTGAGTGAGCCGTCATCAGTCGTTTCACCGCCGCAGCAGATGTAGACAAGAATGACTCCGAAGTGATTGAGGTGTTTAGTTGTTGGATGTAATAATGAACATAGCAGTAGTCATTTACTCCCATCATCTGAGCGCTGAAGAGGATTACGTTTGGTTTTGAAGGGAATGCGCTCTCGATCTACGTAAATGCATCTAGTTCGTGTGAATCATTTGTGATCCAGCTTCACCTTCGGTAGAAGTGAGTAAAAGATTAATCTTTGCAAATCGCCTTTCCTAATAATGTGCTAATTAGCAAGTTTCACGATGAATGCAACTAAAGTAAACAGTCCCTCAGAGAGCAGCTCGGAAGAGAGGGGCGGAGTCAGCAGAGTTCATTAACATTTAAAGGAGAATGACACAATACGGCTTGCTCTGAAAAGAATAAATAATAATATCAACTTGTGGAAAATGGGCATTATATGACCCCTTTAAATATTTTTCTGGCGAACAGAGTCCAAAAGTCTGAGAAGCTATGCTCTAGTGTTAATGATCAGTAACCCGGGGGTGTATCTGTGTGGCCAGGCGCTGACGCTGCTGGACTATCTGGCTAAGATGGGCTCGGAGCGCGTGGCCCAGCAGTGCCGCGAGAACGTCTTCACCATCCAGACACTGCGGGACTTCCAGTACATGGACCGGGACGGGCGCGACCAGGGCGTGAACGTACGCGAGAAGGCCAAGCAGCTGGTGGCGCTGCTGCGGGACGAGGAGCGTCTGAAGCAGGAGCGGGCGCAGGCGCTCAAGACCAGAGACAGGATGACGGGCAGCGGCGGGGCGAGCGGCGTTCCCCCGGCGTACCCCAGCAGACGCAGCAGCCAGCCCAGCATGAACGCGCTGTACGGAGAGGAGTTCAGCCGCTCCAGAGGATCACCGACATCCTTCAACTGTAACACTCTCATTAATATCCCCAGCCCATAACTGACGAGCTCTCACTTTCAGCTCGCGTTCAATCAAGAGGCAGCGTTTACAGGCTGTCAACACATGTGCTTTACAGCAACAACATTCACAAGGAACATGATAGATTAAAAACAAACAAACAATCAGGTACAAATTTGCTGTAGACTATGTTAATTTTTGATTTCCTTTTTTATTTAGCAATGAATACAATATTTAACTAAATTATAGTGATGATACTGAATTACTTAATTTTGTAACCAGCACTGAACATGCATTTTGTTTTACAATATGTACACTTACCTGTACTTAACTAAGTAAGTACTGTTAATTAATTTAATTGCTTTATTAACTTTATAATTAAATTAAATTACATTAATTAAATTACATTTACAAATTTATATTATCACATCAGATAAAATAATAAATAGATAGATAGATAGATAGATAGATAGATAGATAGATAGATAGATAGATAGATAGATAGATAGATAGATACTCAAAGATCTAAGATTTTCTCTATGTACACAAAAAGCCTATTTCTCTCAAATATTGTTCACAAATCTGTCTAAATCTGTGTTAGTGAGCACTTCTCCTTTGCCGAGATAATCCATCCACCTCACAGGTGTGACATATCAAGATGCTGATTAGACAGCATGATTATGGTACAGGTGTGCCTTAGGCTGGCCACAATAAAATGCCACTCTAAAATGTGCAGTTTTATCACACAGCACATTGACACAGATATCGCAAGTTTTGAAGGAGTGTGCAATTGGCATGCTGACCGCAGGAATGTCCACCAGAGCTGTTGCTCGTGATATGTATATCAGTGTAAATTTGCTTTCCCTTCAAAAGAACTCAACACACAGCCATTAATGGCTTAACCGCTGGCCACAAAAGTGAGTACACCCCTAAGTGAAAATGTCCAAATTGGGCCCAATTAGCCATTTTCTCTCCCCAGTGTCATGTGACTCGTTAGTGTTACAAGGTCTCAGGTGTGAATGGGAAGCAGGTGTGTTAAATTTGGTGTTATCACTCTCGCTCTCTCATACTGGTCACTGGAAGTTCAACATGGCACCTTATGGCAAAGATCTCTTTGAGGATCTGAAAAAAATAAAATGTTGCTCTACATAAAGATGGCGTAGGCTATAAGAAGATTGCCAAGACCCTAAAACTGAGCTGCAGCACATTGGCCAATACCATACAGTGGTTTAACAGGACAGGTTCCACTCAGAACAGGCCTCGGGGAACTACAGTTCATTGAGGGAACCATGAATGCCAACATGTATTGTGACATACTGAAGCAGAGCATGATCCCCTCCCTTCAGAGACTGGGCCACATGGCAGTATTCCATCATGATTATGACCACTGCCTTGCTAAAGAAGCTGAGGGTAAAGGTGATTGGCTGGCAAAGCATGTCTCCAGACCTAAACCCTATTGAGCATCTGTGGGGCATCCTCAAATGGAAGGTGGTGGAGCACAAGGTCTCTAACATCCACCAGCTCTGTGATGTCTATGGCCAAGCTTTTCACTCACCACAGCACACGTGCTGTTGGTTATGTGACAATAAAAGTAATTTGAGTGATTTGATTTGATGTCGTCATGGAGGAGTGGAAGAGGACTCCAGTGGCAACATGTGAAGCTCTGTTGAACTCCATGTTCAAGAGGGTTAAGGCAGTGCTGGAAAATAATGGTGGCTACCCAACATATACTCACTTTTGTGGCCAGCAGTTTATACATGAATGGCTGTGTATTGAGTTATTTTGAGGGGATATAAAATGTACACTGTTATACAAGCTGTACACTCACTCCATTACATTGTAGCAAAGTGTCATTTCTTCAGTGTTGTCACATGAAAAAATATAATAATATATTTAAAAAAATTTGAGGGGGTGTACTCACTTCTGTGAGATACTGCATATATATAATAGATATAGATAGATATATAGATAAATAGATATATATTTTTTTTATAAAATGTTTAGACTGTCATAAATATATATATATATAGTTATTATTTTGTCTGAAAGTGACATCCTCATATTCATCATAGCTAATAATAAAGACATTAGTGATTTTCTTTGCACTGACGAGTCTCATCACAGCTGCTGCTGCCATGTGCTCAAGTGTTTGTTGTCTAATGAGGCCATGACACACACACACACACACACACACACACTCACTGACAGTATAATAAAATCTGAAGTGAGATGATGATGATGGATCATGACGGTATTAGAGCCCCTCAGAGCAACATCAGTCATATCTATCACACACATATATAGATGAATGATCCTCTGTCTGTCTGTGTGTCTGTCAGCGTCCTCCTCGTCTCCCCGAGCATCTGATCTGGAGCAAACTCGACCGCAGACGAGCGGAGAAGAAGAGCTGCAGCTACAGCTTGCGCTGGCCATGAGCAGAGAGGTACACACAAAGATATTCCTTTTTATTTCATATTATGCATTTTATTATTTATATTTTATTACAATTTATGTCATCGGATGCCCATTTTCCACATGTTGATATGATTATATACATACTTTGGTTAAAATTGCTCAATGGTAGAGTAAAAAACACATTTTTACCATGTCAAAATCAGCTCTGTTTTCATCAAGCCGTTTTTTTTTAGTCCATGTTGCTTTAAATGCTAATGAGCTCTGCTGACCCCGCCCCTCTCTTCCATGGAGTGGTGAGCAGACTGTAAACTTCAGCCGAGAAACTAGCTAACTAGTACATTATTAAGAAAAGTTGATTTGCACAGATTCATAAAAATCCTTATACTCATTTCTTTTGTAGATGAAGCTGGATCACAAATGATTCACGCGAACATAGACACATATGTAGATCGGGATCGGTGCATTCTCTTCAAATTGAAACTAATGTTAATCCTCTGCGTGTTCAGTGGCTCAGATGAGTTAATGACGACTGCTATATTCATTATTACATCCAACAACAAAACACCTTAATAGCTTAGGAGACATCTTGTCTTCCCCTGCACCAGAGGCAGACAGCGCTCAGATCACTCAGGGGGGCGGGGCTAAGGTTAGACGGTCTTGTCAATCAACTATCGTGGGAGGGGCCTGTGCAGAACTATGTCATTGTGACAGGGACCCCAGAACAGCCTGATTTGAGAAAGAGGATTTTGAAATAGGGCTTTTTTTATCATTATAGGATGGATGTTTTCACACACTTCCAACACACATTTATGTTCAAACAACTTGAAAAGTGAATTTTGCATCCGATGACCCCTTTAACAAATTTTAAGTTTCATAAAATATTAAAATATATTTGGAATTACTTTTATTATTATGCAATAATTATTTTATGTGATAATGTAGCACGTATTTCATTTATTTATCATTATATATTTGTTTATAATTATTTATATTTAATTGTATTACTATTTATGACATACATTTTTATTTAATTAATTAATTTTGTTAGTTAATTTTTTCAACCATTTGTAGGTCTCTTAAAATATATTTTCATATTTTTTTATTTGTAATTGTATATTATCTACTCATCCATTGTTCAAACTGCTTGTCCTTGATTATACATTTATTATTTATGTTTATTATAGTATAACTTATAACTTGTATTATATTGTAGCTTAATATTTCATTATATTACAATCACTTTTGGTCCTTGTTAAGTTTCTTAAAAAATATATATGCATTTTCAATTTTCTTCTTTCATACAGGTCTAAAAAAATAGAATATGGTGAAAAAGTTTTTTTTCTTGTAACTTATTTCAAAAAGTGAAACTTTCATATATTTTAGATTCACTACATGTAAAGTAAAACACTTCAAAAGTTGTTTTGTTTTAATTTTGATGATTAGAGCTTACAGCTAATGAAAGTCAGAAATTTGTATCTCAAAATATTAGAATATTTACATTTGAGCTTCAATAAATTACCATTCATACAGTATACATTCCAGGTATCTCTGGTTCTTTGAAAGCACAATAATGGGGAACACTGCTGACTTGGCAATGGTCCAGAAGACGATCATTGACACCCCCACAAAGAGGGTAAGTCACAGAGGTCATTACTGAAAGGGGGGCTGTTCAATGAGTGCTGCAAAGCATATTAAATGCAAAGTGGACTGGAAGGAAGAAATTGGATAGGAAAATGTGCACAAGCAACAGGGATGACCGCAAGCTTGAGAATACTGTCAAGCAAAGCGGATTCAAACACTTGGGAGAGCTTCACAAGGAGTGAACTGAAGCTGGAGTCAGTGCATCAAGAGTCACCACGCTCAGACATCTTCAGGAAAAGAGTTACCAAGCCACTTCTGAAACAGAAACATCGTCAGAAGCATCTTACCTGGGCTAAGGAGAAAAACTATCTGAACTGTTGCTCAGTGCTCCAAAGTCCTCTTTTACCTTTACATTTACATTTAGTCATTTAGTAGATGCTTTTATCCAAAGTGACTTACAATTGGAGAATACATGAAGCGATTCATCTTAAAGAGGCAAACAGAAAGAGGAAGTGTTCGTAACACAAAGCCTCAGGCATTGTTCAAGTACAAGCTAGCAAGAGAAGGAGAGAAATAAAGAGAAAGACTGTTTTTTTTTTTGTTATTATTATTATAATTTTTTTTTTATGATGAAGTCAAGTAGAGTTGAAAGAGATGAGTTTTCAGTTGTTGCTTGAAAATTGACAGGGATCCAGCAGTCCGGATGGGGTGGGAAGATCATTCCACCGGCCAGGAACGGTGAACGAGAATGTTCTGGAGAGTGATTTTGAGCCTCTCTGTGATGGTACCACGAGGCGTCGCTCACTAGCAAATCTCAGACTTCTGTAGGGGATGTAGATTCGTAACAGTGAGTGGAAGTAGGAGGGGCTTCTGGAGGGGATGTAGATTCGTAATAGTGAGTGGAAGTAGGAGGGGCTTCTGGAGGGATGTAGATTCGTAATAGTGAGTGGAAGTAGGCGGGCTTCTGGAGGGATGTAGATTCGTAATAGTGAGTGGAAGTAGGCGGGGCTTCTGGAGGGATGTAGATTGTAATAGTGAGTGGAAGTAGGAGGGGCTTCTGGAGGGATGTAGATTCGTAATAGTGAGTGGAAGTAGGAGGGCTTCTGGAGGGATGTAGATTCGTAATAGTGAGTGGAAGTAGGCGGGCTTCTGGAGGGATGTAGATTCGTAATAGTGAGTGGAAGTAGGCGGGGCTTCTGGAGGGATGTAGATTCGTAATAGTGAGTGGAAGTAGGAGGGGCTTCTGGAGGGGATGTAGATTCGTAATAGTGAGTGGAAGTAGGTGGGTGCTGAGCCTGTGGTTGTTCTATATGTAAGCATCAGTGTCTTGAACTGGATGCGAGCTGCAACTGGTAGCCAGTGCAAGGAGACAAAGAGAGGTGTAACATGGGCTCTTTTGGGCTCGTTGAAGATGAGAATATTTCAGAATACTGAATAATTTTCAGATGAAAGTAAATTTAGCATTTAATTTGGAAATCAGGGTCCCAGAGTCTGGAGGAAGAGAGGAGAGGCACAGAATCCATGTTTCTTGAGGTCCAGTGTAAAGTTTCCACAGTTTGTGATGGTTTGGGGTGCCATGTCATCTACTGGTGTTGGTCCACTGTGTTTTCTGAAGTCCACCGTCAACGCAGCCATCTAACAGGACATTTTAGAGCACTTCATGCTTCCTTCTGCTGACAAGTTTCATGGAGATGCTGATTTCATTTTCCAGCAGGACTTGGCACCTGCCCACACTGCCAAAGGTACCAAAAACTGGTTCAATGACCATGGTGTACTGTGCTTGATTGGCCAGCAAACTCTCCTGACCTTAACCCCATAGAAAATCTATGGGGTATTGTGAAGAGGAAGATGCGATATGCCAGACCCAACAATGCAGAAGAGCTGAAGGCCACTATCAGAGCAACCTGGGCTCTCATAACACCTGAGCAGTGCCACAGACTGATCGACTCCATGCCACGCCGCATTGCTGCAGTAATTCAGGCAAAAGAAGCCCCAACTAAGTATTGAGTGCATAGAAATGAACATACTTTTCAGAAGCCTGACATTTATGTTTAAAATATCATTTTTTATTGATCTTATATAATATAAAAAATTTCTGAGACACTGAATTTTGGGTTTTCATTATCTGTAAGCCATAATCATCAAACTTTCAAGAAATAAAGGCTTGAAATATGTCACTCTGTGTAATGAATTTATATAATATATGGGTTTCACTTTCTGAAATGAGTGACAGAAAATATTGACTTTTTATGATATTCAATTTTTTTGAGATGTACTTGTATATTTTACATTTACTTTATTTATAATTGTATTATAAAAAAAATGTACGTTCTAAATGTAGGTTTGTTAGCTGTAGTGTACGGTAATAATCCTGACATACACTCTCTCTTCTTTACAGTAGACAGTTTCTTATATTAACTGTAAATGACCCAGTGTGTCTTCAGTTTCTGTGGTGTTTGAGTCTTTTCATTCCCAGCATGCAGCAGCCAGAGCGTTTCCATCTCTAAATCACGAGCCGGTCGAGTGTGTGTGTGTGTGAGGACAGCGAGCAGCTCCGTGAGCACAGACGAGGAAACGTGAGGAGAAAGACTAGCAGGAGGAGTTTTTCTGCTGTTTCAGAAATGTTTGAGTTCCCACAGGATGCAGTGGAGGAGCAGAAACCACACACACTGCTGAAAATAACCCTGATTAACCCACATCCAGCGCAGACACACCCCTCCACAACAGCCAATCCCTGCCTGCCGCTCGCTGTTGTCATGGAGACGCAGCAGGACATCCCGTGTGTTTCAGGATTCTCACCCGGGACGCCTCAAAAACATTTAAAGAATTCAAACAACAAATTCAAAAGTATTCCATTTATAATATTACAATATGCATTATATTAAAATTAAAATAATAATTATTAATAATAATTAACAACTAATAAAAAACTTCACCAATCACTTTTATTATTATTATTAATACAATTATTGATGTATTAAAACAGTCAAACTCTAAATTAATATGCAAAAAACCTGTCAAAATCAAGATGTAAACAGAAATGTATTTAGTGTGCAATATTATAATAGTATAATATGAAAAGTAGTGGTGTATCAATTATATTGTTAATTAGACTCTTATATAAATTAAAAATATCGCCCGTTAATCTATTCTCAAAGTTGGGTTGGGAGCTGGGTCTATACTACGCAAGCTATGATGACTTTCACCCTGATATTTTAGCGGATGTATACCTAGCAATTGCACTGTAAGGCGAGAACAGTCTTAACTAGAGGCTCGCAGTCCGTGATGGACAGATTGTTAATGGTCTATGTGGTAATACAATCGGGCAGGACATCCAAACGCTCACCTATCATTCATCAACCTCAAATATGGCTTTTCATCTGAAAGATGTATGTAGTAACAACTTTACATGGCGCTCAATATGATGTTAACCTAGAGAATATGCGCTATTGAAGTGTTTGTGTGGAAGCAGCGTTTGCGCAGGACACTCAGTGCGCTCACTTGCTCTTAAAATCTCCGTCATTCTTCGTCATACAGATAAAGTAGCCTAATACATCTTTCGAATCTGTAAAGACTCTACGTTTATTTGTGTGCACTCAGAATAACAACGAAACGTTGCACTTTTAAGCAAACAGGATGCGCTTAGGTCTCATGTGAACTTGAGCGAGAAACTTCGAAACTCCGTCTTTGAAAAATATATCTATAGAAAGTGAAATTTCTAAAAAAATAAAATAAATAGAAGACGTGTGTGTTAGCATGGATGATTTACATGAAATTTAATCTGTGTAACACTGTGCATAATAAGATGGCTTTCAGTTCAATATAATAACAAAAAACGACATTTTGGGCTTACTTACTTTTAGTCATTATTTGGGTAGCACACATATTCTGAATGCCTTCGGCAGAATTCAAATGAGCCATTTTAATCTAGATTAATCTAGATTAAAAAAATTAATATATGCCCACCTCTAATGAAAAGTAAAACAAGTTGTTAATTATATTGTTAATTAATCATATAAATTATTATATGTTAATTAACAATATTGTGTCCTCCTCAGTAGCTGTTTGTTTCATTATTATTAATATGTTACAGCAGTCAAACTCTAAATTAAAGTGCAAAGACAAACACAATTAAAATGTAAAACTTAAAATATATTTTATATAAAATTATAATGTAAAAATATGTATAATTATAAAATACTAAAAATAATAAATTATACAAAAAGGATTTTCCCCACAATAACAGTTCCTTTTTTAATTGAAAAACATACAGTTCTTGAAAGTTCTCAAGTCACAAAATGAATCATAGTTGATTATTTTAATATCATATTGTATAATACTCAATACTCCTAGAGTTGCTGTTAACTGATAATAAAAACATGAACACAAGCCAATATGCTGGACATCGTGAGCCCTTCAGTCAAAAAGCTTGAGAAGCACTAGATTACACTATTTACAAGACAGATTTTTTACTTTAATATTCTGTGTTTTGCATGTCTTAACTTATTTGTCTAGCTTGTACTAACTATGTCTTCCCTCTTCTTCTTCTCTAATCTCTAGCGGTATTTCTCCTGCAGTGTTACCTGTGAATGTCACAGAGCTCATTAACCTCCTGCTCTTTTCATCCTAATTAATCCTTGCACTAACGCACAGCATGGGCTTCACCTTCTCGCGCTCAGCTTGTTTTGTCTCCTGAAGGAGCAGTGCAGTCATCAGGGGGACGACGCTCCTCTGCAGACGGCTCTGGAGGAAAGTAAGGGCGAGCGAGACCCGCGTTCTTCAGAGGTGAGAGAGAGACACTTAACACCTGCATGATCTGCTGAGCTTC
Source organism: Gymnocypris eckloni scoliostomus (assembly GCA_027564155.1). Classification (NCBI taxonomy): domain Eukaryota; kingdom Metazoa; phylum Chordata; class Actinopteri; order Cypriniformes; family Cyprinidae; genus Gymnocypris; species Gymnocypris eckloni. Next base: position 37,410,797 of record CM050416.1, read on the forward strand.
TGAGCGGCTCACCGTTGATTTCCTCTCGCAGTCGGCCATGATCGATCTGGTGGATATATTCGGCCCCACGCCTGCCGTGCCGATCAGCAATGACCACTGGGTCGCCCCTCCCACCTGCCCCGTGAACTCTGACCCCTGGGAGTCTGTCGGTCAGTGATGAGCGCTGTCATTGTCTATCCGTTTTAATAACAGTTGGCGATTTCTTCAACGTCATTGGATGAGACGTTAAACTGAGGTCCTGACTCTCTGTGGTCATTAAAAATCCCAGGATGTCCTTCGAAAAAGTGCTGCACACTGGTGGTGGTTGAGGAGATTTGAGTACCCAGAAAAGCACAATATAAATGCAACGAATTAATTGCATATATCTTGCGGTCACAGTGCGAACACTTAGGTTTATTTTTAAAGTTTTATTAGTCCAAGTCACAATTTCATCATTCATTCATGGGTTATAGATGTTGATTTTTGTTTTGATTTTGCAAATCGAATCATTGCTCTTAAAATGTAAAAGTAAACGTATTCCAAAAATGAATTTAGTTTTAATGTTTTTTAGACCTTGTATTTGAGAAGCAACACACAAATGTTTTTCTGCAGTGCACTGAGGATGTTTTTTGATCTGGTTGTGTTGATATCGCAACATTGTTTCAACGTCTTATTTTTCATACAGATCTTGTTAAAATCTCAAAATCAATATTTTGTTAACCTTTTAAAACTATTTGCCATAAAATGTTGATTCAACAAGTTTTTATCAACATTGAAACAACAACTGACATAATTTCAACCACATTTTGAGCTCAAAACATATCAGTCACAGTGTGAATGCTTCTTTAGGTTTTATTCAAATGTAAAAAAAAAACACTTTCAACATTGATTTATTAGTGTTTTGTTAACTGATCAAAACTATTTAGCATTAAACGTTGCTTCAGTATTGTTTAAATATTTACATAAACATTGAAAAAACAACTGAGATTATTTCAACCATATTTCAAGGTAGAACATAATTATATATTTTAAATTTAAATTATTTTTACGCAACAGTTAGACAAAACTATTTTAAGGATTTTTTGTGAGAATGTATTTTGATTTGGTTGTTTGTGTTTCAGCTGTAGTTAAGTCTAGTAACCCGGTGGCTGATAGTCCCTGGAAGGCCCGCCCTTCCTCCAGTAGCCCCGCCCACCCGTGGGGAACCCACCAATCACCTCCTGAGCCCTGGGATGCACCGCCTTCAAACTCCACCTCTAACATGGATGAAAAACTCTGGAGGAGCCCAGCGCGACCAGGTACAACACCTCATGTTAAAAACCAAAGTGAGGTTTTTTATTTGTAATTTTGACTTTTTATCTCATAAACTCGCAATTGTATTTTTGTATTATTATTTGTGAGATGTGAACTCGCAATTGCAAGAAAAAAGGCACCATTTTTCAATTTAAATGAGTAAATATTTGTAGCCCTAGAGATCCATCTCTACATTATTTGCACTTCATTCCAGTGTTGAGTGTGAAGTACCCGTTTACCATTTCAGAGGAGGAGGGGCTTAGAGTTGAGGGGGAGGAGCCTATAGCAGAGCAGCCGGGGCCAAACCGAGTTTTCAGCCCTCGCTGTGAGAGTCCTCCAGGTCCTCATCACCCCAAACCAGACCCTCTTCACAATCGTTTTCCTCTCTGAGTCGAGCTGAAGCTCATTCACATCTCTCATTTCAGATGCCGATCAGTTCGGCGAGTTGGTGGTGGGTGTTCAAGTGAATGGACGGGGAAATGACAGTCCAGAGACCTTTGACCTCTCTCGTCTCAGGCCTCTCTGGACGTAGTTACCCCCAGACAGTGCCGGACCCCCGAAGCGTTCCTCGGCCCCACTGCTGCCTCCCTCGTCAACCTGGATGCACTCATTCCCACCAACCCGCCAGTCAAGAGCAAAAACCCCTTCCTGTCAGGTAGGAAAACATTCACACCCAGAAACGCTTATTATTTTGGGGCATTTATATTTTTCTTAAAGGTGCCATAGAATGGAAAACTGTCTTTACCTTGGCATAGCTGAATAATAAGAGCTCAGTACATGGAAATGACATACCGTGAGCCTCAAACACCATTGTTTCCTCCTTCTTACATAAAATCATAACACCGACTGTGATGTTACATGTGATGGATCATTAATGTTTACGCCCCCCTACATTTGCATAAACTATACCATCCCATGTTCTAGGCCAGCCGGACCTGCACAGCCGAATCATCAATGCAGTTTTGCCAGATATTGCTATTAAAACAAACAAAAAAATGATAAATAAATACAAATTAACCAAAAAAAGTGTCAAAAAAGTGTAAAAGACAAGTCCAAAAAACGCTTATAACAGCTGGATCTGGCATCCGTGCCCTCACTCACAACTCTCTCTCAAGCCTCGTTCCTCCACCAGCGTCTCGTAGTGATCCTGTTCACACCACGGACGCTAAACATTCTTGCAATATCTCTCAAAATCTGTATCTTCGTCTGATACATGCTCAATCATATAAGGTTGAATGGTCTCTCCATCATTCACGCCGGACAGTAGAGATCTGTTTGCTGTGTGAGCTACTGAAATGAGCCGCGCTGATTGGCTGTGAAACAGCCAATCAGAGCAGAGCTCAACATTATTATTCATGACCCTTCCAAATAAGGTAATAATAGACCATTTAATTCTAGGGACAAATCCTAGGGTTGTAAATGGACATGTAAAACCCTTACCTAAGCCACATACCTTATATTTAGATATCAGAAAGCAATTTTAAATATTGTATCAATGCATTCTACGGTACCTTTAGGTAAAGAACTTACATTTCCAGTGCAAGATCACTCCTTACAATTTTACTTTTTAAATGTCTTATTTTATCAGATATATTAAATCATATTAAATAAAATATCAGCAATGAGTAAAATAGTAATTACATTTTTTTTTTTTACAAAGTTGCTTTAATGAGAAAATCTATATTTTGTCGGTGTTTGTAAGAAAAACATTGTGTTTTTAAATGTATAAATGTGAAATGAATGCACAATACTTATTTCTTTAGTTTAGGCATGAATCTAACAAAATAATATGAGATTTATGTTAAAGCCAGTGAAAATGATTTCCCATTGGGAAAGAAGAAACCAACTAAATTTATAATAAATATATTATATGAAAAGTATTTTTGTGCAGTTTTGCTTGTCGTATATATGAAGTTTGGGATAAGTATGTTTTTTTTCTGAGAGAGAAATTAATAATGCTATATGTCAAAGAAACATTAAATTGATCAAAAGTGTCAGTAAAGACACTTATAATGCTACAGAAGATTTGTATTTCAAATAAAAGCAGTTCTTTTGAACTTCATACTCCTCTGTCAGTCGTGAAAAATGTAACGTATCACGGTTTTTCCACAAAAAAACAAATCAGCAGCACAACTGTTTTCGACATTGAAAATATTCATGATAGCAAAAATGTTTTTTGAGCAGCAAATCAGCATATTAAAATGATTTCTGAAGATCATGTGACACTGAAGACTGGAGTAATGATGCTGAAAATTCAGCTTTTATCACAAAAATACATTACATTTTAACAGATATTCACATAGAAAACAGCTATTTTAAATAGTAATAATATTTCACAATGTTACTTATTTGACTGTTTTTTAATCAAATAAATGCAGTCTCGGTGGGCAGAAGAGACTACAGTATAATGATATTTTGTGTCCCGTGCAGGTCTGAGCACACCGTCTCCCACAAACCCCTTCCACTGTGAGCAGCCCAGACTGACTCTGAATCAGATGCGTCCTCACTCCACGTCACCGCTGCCAGCTCACGCTCTGTCCTTCAGCGCCTCCTTCCCTCTGCCCATCCTGCAGCAGAAGCCCCAGACTCTGCCCTCGTCCTTCACACAGCCACCCCACGGCCTGCTGGACCTGCCCAGCAACCTACCACAGCCGCTGCTGCCCCTCACACCCTCCACCCGACAAACACAGCACCCCGGCCAAAGCCACAACCCCTTCCTCTGAGGAACTGCACTTCCTCTGAAGCCATACTGAAACTGGATTACAGCAATTCGGTTTCAGTGTCAACTGACTGAAGAGCTGACCTAAAGCCACAAGAATTGGAAACGGTGACTGGAACCGGATTATAGTGATCCGGTTTCAGTGTGAACAGACTGAAGAGCTGATTTCAAACCAAAAGAATGGCAAACAAAGACTGGAACTGGATTATAGTGATTTGGTTTCAGAGTGAACAGACTGAACAACTGATTTAAAGCCTAAAGAAAGAGAAATGGATACTGAAACTGAATTACAGCAATTTGTTTTCAGTGTGAACATACTGAAGAGCTAATCTAAAGCCAAAAGAATGAGAAATGGAGGCTGAGAGTAGATTACAGTGATCTGGTTTCAGTGTGAACAGTCAAGAGCTGATTTAAAGGTGGGGTAAGTGATTTCTGGTAGCCAATGGTGATATTTGAAATCACCAAAACAAACATGCCCCTACCCAAAAGGGTCTCGCCCCTATTTTGATAGCTCTGCCCCACACATATGTATGCAACCCAGGAAACGTTTAGTTCTGTGAAACAAAGCAAAACCAATGTTACTCACCTATCGAGAAGAAACTAAGCAACCTCGGTGTCCAATCGCAGGCCTTCCCGCTCTTTGAATTCTCTCTCTTTGCATCATGAGTAGACATGTCCCTTACTGCTGATTGGCCACAGGTTTGTTTTGGTACTGGGCCCGACTCAATTTTCTAAAGCGTTTTTGAAAAAATACATACCCCTCCTTTAAAGCCTAAAGAAAGAGAAATGGATACTGAAACTGGATTACAGCAATTCAGTTTCTTTGTGAATAGACTGAAGAGCTAATCTAAAGGCAAAATAATAAGAAATGGAGACTGAAACTAGATTATAGTGATTTGGTTTCAGTGTAAATAGACTGAAGAACTGATTTAAAGCCTAAAGAATGAGAAATGGATACTAAAACTGGATTACAGCTATTTTGTTTCAATGTGAACAGACTGAAAAGTTTATTTAAAAACAAAAGAATGAGAAATTGAGACTGAAACTGTATTAAAGCAATTCGGTTTCAGTGTGAACAGACTAAAGAGCTGATTTAAAGCCAAAAGAACTGAAAACGGAGACTGGAACTGGATTATAGTGAGTGATTCAGTTTCAGTGTGAAGGGACCGAATAGCTGATCTGAAGCCTGTTTTTAGTGAAAGTGCTTTTCCAATACGATGATACACATTTAATGCTGGTTGACTTTATTAATTTACGTGCGTGCATCTGTATTCTGCGTGATAATAGCTCAGTCTGGTTTATCACATTTATATTGAGCTTAAATTCAACATGAAATCAAAACTGACTCTGTTTACTTTCCTAACACACAATCCTGGTTTTATTGTGCACTTATTATGTCATCAATGCATTTTATTTTAAAAACTTTTGGTCATGATTAAAATACAATAACATGCTCTGACCCCCCAAAAAAATCCATTTGGGGTTTTCAATCTTTTAAATGCCACAGACCACAACAATTATAATCATCCTCATTTAAGAGAACCCCATTATACATTTTTAAATACAGTTTTTCTGTAAACTTTTCCAAACGTTTCCAAACCTCTCTTACGGTCCCCTGGGGAAAACGAAATAATCTTAACTGATAGTCAAATAGTTACCTGAGCATTCTTAATACTACTAATGTAGGTAGTTTTTCACAAATAGGTACCATAGTAACTTAATTCTGGCTAATATTATGCAAATGACAGCAATAATAGCCATTCTGGTATGCAACGTCCACTTTCTATCATCTACTCAAATCCCGATGGATAAAATCCAAACTGAATATCCAGAAATAGAGCTCATTATGGGTCGTGAACGGCATTTTATGTTGACTTTATGACATTGGCTCGATGCTTTGCTCTTCTACTGCACAGGATCAGCATGCTGCTAATGAACTTACAGAGGGGTTAAATGTCAATAATTCAGTCAAAAACACCCTACGATGTCTAAATGGGGTACATATCAGGAACACAACAGAACTAATGAATCTCCACCAGGAACAAACTCACCGTCCTCCCCTCGTTCCTCAAACATCTCCTTCCTCGTTTCCTTTCCGTTGCCTTCAATCGATGGATCCCGCTTGATGAGATCCGGCACTGATTGTAACCGAGCTCCTCCACGTGCCTGTCTCGCCGACAGTCCCACAATGCACTGGGGCTGGCGCCTCACTTCCTGTTCCGGATCTCAGGAGTGCTGCCCACAGGAACCTACATAGCCAATTAAAACTCACTGACGCCGGGACGTGTTTCATAATCGCTACGGACTCAATATAAGTAAATGCTGAATTATCTGATGCTGTTATTTCCTCCACTCAGAAAAGTGATTGAAGAACAAGTACCAGGTTTACTGTTAATCACTGCTTATTGAGTACGCCATCCAGTTTGTCCTTGTAAAGGAGAACCAGGTTAATCGTTTAATCTACTACGAGTTAAATGGTGTATATTAAAGACACTAATAAATGAATGTTATTAACTTTTAACACTATTGTTTCCCCTCAGCTCTCATATGTGCATCATGCGTCCAGCAGAGGGATTATGACTGTGGGATTATGGATTATGAATATCGATAAACATTTCAGTGATGCACAATTAAATAAAGGAGTATGATATTTAGATATTTAAAGTTGCCTTTTTACTATCTGTGAAAAATTATATCGCATTGGATGTGATTCTAATCAAAACAATGCATGCGAGATGAGAATGACTTATTTATTTCCACTAACCTCATTCTTTTAACACTGTCACTGCATCTGAAATCCAATACTTCCCTGTTATGTCTGAATTCGAGAAAGAGTAGATGAAAGTACCTGGGTGACCTACTACTGCTGAGATTCTGAAGTGTGCGTTTGATGGACCATTTACCATCCAAACGAGGCTGTAACGGATGAAGGAAGGTCTTACGACATTAGGATGAGTACATTTACACATTTAGCTGATGCTTTTATCCAAAGCAGCTTACAGTACATTCAGGTTATGCATTTGTTTTGTCAGTATGTGTTCCCTGGGAATTGAACCCACAACCTTTGCGCTGCTAATGCAATGCTCTACCACTGAGCCACAGGAACAATTAATTAATGAGTAATTAATGAGAGTTTTCATTTTTGGGTGAACTAACCTTTAAGTAGTCAAATGGAATCTGCTGGTTTTTACTATACCAATTATATGCTGTTTTTTAAATTACAGATGTTCAGCTGATTGAAACATTTTCCCAGAGGAAAAAAAAAGATTTTAAGTTGACTCAACTCCATAAAACTGCTTAGGAAGTCGTCATTGTGAGGTGACGGTCTCCTTCAGCCTCGTTTTCATCACGCTACATTCCATGGCTTTTGAAGTTGATTAAAGTCCATTGTCTGTGAATGTTTCATTATTTAATTTTTTGTGGATATATTCACATATTCTTTTTTTATTTTACCATGGTGAATAAGTGGCTTCTTAATGACCAATTTGAAAGTGCCTTTCTACTTTCACTTGAGGGTATTTTTTCTGCATAAATAAAAAAGTTCAATGCAGGATGGTAAACAAATGAAAATAAACAAACGCAATAATAATATAGTAAATAATTGTAAATCAAATAAAAATTTGTGTAAAAACTGCACATCTTGCTCTTGAAGGGTTCACCTTGTTCACCTTGAAGGGTAATTAATCACTCACGCTCATGTCATTCCAAACCCATAAACAAACAAGACAAACAAAGCTTTTACCGGTTTGTGATTAATGACAAAATGTTTATTTTGGAGTGGACTAGCCCTTTAACTTAATAAGCAGCCATAGTGTAAAAGCCTTCAGTGAGTCATTCTGATCTGTTAGCTCTGTGTCTGACTGTGTGTGTGTGTGTGTGTGTGTGTGTGTGTGTGTGTGTGTGTGTGTGTGTGTGTGTGTGTGTGTGTGTGTGTGTGTGTGTGTGTGTGTGTGTGTGTGTGTGTGTGTGTGTGTGTGTGTGTGTGTGTGTGTGTGTGTGTGTGTGAGAGAGAGAGAGAGAGAGAGAGGTTTAACTGTCTCACTGAAGTCGCATGTCTGAACCTGCAGATTTTTACTGTATAGCTGCAGTTTTATAGCGGTTTATCAGGTTTCAGATGCACCTGCTTCACTCAAATGTGCACCGCTGGCATAAACAGACTTGCATTCGTGTGCAGATCTTGCTGAAGTTATGGCCTGTGTTTAAATGGTCTTCGAACAGTATGACTGAAGCGTTCATGAATGCAAAAAGAGTAATGTCAGACCAGTTCAACCATTTTTATTTTGCATGTAAGAAAACCTCAAAACAATGCAAGGAAAAAATAACAGTAGAAAAGTATAAATAAATATGATTCTGTGCTTCACATGATAAGAGCTGGGTTTCCCTGAAATATTTAAACTTAATTGGTTATAGTCTGGATTTATTTGAGTTTTTTTGTGTCGATTATCTGACATTAACGGCAGATTCTCTTCCTCAGGTTGTGTTTGCTTTGCCTGCTCGTCTGTTTTCTCTTCAGGTTGTGTTTTCTGTGTGTTTTTGTCCGTGTTTGATGTGGAATATTTGATGAGGGGGCGGAGACTTCTGTAGAGTCAGCAGAAGGGGCGGAGTCTTCCACACCTGGTTTCACATCTGGAGCTGGTTTAGAGTCAGTGGAAGCTGCTTCACTCACATCAGGTGCTGGACTTGGGACTGAGGTCAGAAGCTTTGTTTCTTGCTCCTGACAGACACTTGAATCAGAGTACCTGGTGTTTCTGCTCAGGTTTGGACCGCCGGACTGAGCCAGCTGACAGAGAGCGAATGCGGCTGTTCTCTCTACAGGTAAATGATCGTCCTCCTGTGATGTCACTGTACCCACAATCCCCTCATTCATCAGGCCTCTGGGCGATTGGGTGTCTGATCGAGTCGTCATAGACAGATTCAGAGGACTGTCTGTCCTGGAGAGGTTGAGAGGAACCAAAGTATCCTCATCAAATATTCCCCCTCTCTCTATCTCTCTGGATGCAGGTGATGCCCTGTGAACAGAAGCAAGTCATTAGTAAAAAATATGTCTTTCTTTTTTTTTACTATTTTGCTTTTTAAACTATTACATTTTTATGTATTCATTTAATTTAATTCTGACCTCTGTGGGAGACTCCTGTCCTCTTGTGCTCGTGTGGCCCCGCCCCTCTCTTCTGATTGGCTGGCTGGTGCTGCACCCCTCTCATCCAGTGTCTGCTGGGAATTGTGAGAAGGGTCTGGTCTGTCAGGTGATCCGGCAGTGGAGCATCCCGCCTGTGGACTCACCTGAACCTCCTTCAGATTCACGACGAGCGCATACGGATCATACGCAGAGCACGCGTCCATCACAGGGTACGAGGAGGGAAGCGCTTGCGCCGGCGGACCGTAGCTGTGAGCCGGGATCGTGTAATAGTACCTGAAATGCTCCTCCATCGGGAACAACATCTGAGGACACAGTCCGAGGACGTCGGCTCGTAGATGTATGGCTGATAGTGAGGATGCAGCGGGAGAAAACCTGTAGGAGCGGTGTGGGGATGATAGGAGAAACCCTCGGCTCTCTCCTGCAGACGCGGCTCGTTCTGGAGAGCGGCGGCAGGCCTCCAGACCGACCCAGGCCCGTGAGGACGGAGCACCTCGGGCTTGTACACAGGAGATGAGGTTTCCTCACAGACGTCTGGAGACGGAGCTGGAAGATGTGAGGGATCAGGGCTCGAGCGCTCGTATGTATCCTCCTGCGCTGAGCCGCCGCGGCCGGAGCTGATGGAGACGGAGACGTGGCACAGGTTGTACTTCATGTGGTTGAACAGGTGTGATTTCTGGTTGCAGGTGAAGGGACACTGGAAGCACTGGTATCTGAAGGGCTTACCCGGCGGACGAGGGACGTAGTGAGGCTTCTTCGGTTTGCGCTCTTTCTCGGGATGTTCATCGCAACGGAGAGAGCACAGAACTGACCGCTGGAGGATAATCCTGTGATTGTGGTTAAGGATGATGGTTGACTCTTTCCAGCCAGAAACACATCAATTATCCTATAAAGAGAAGAATGACACATTTAATCATTGGACACTCAAAAGGATAGTTCACCCAAAAATGAAAATTATGTCATTAATTACTAGAGCTGGGACAATTCATCGATGCACTGCGAATGGAGAAATTATTCAGTATCAATTCTGAGATTTTCCCAATGCATCGCGATTCCTCTGGAATCGATTCTGAGCTTCGTTTTGAACAGCAGATGGCGCTGCATGCTTCAGAAACAACCGTACTCTGCTTGTTTCCTAATCCTTACACATAATTGAACCTAAAATAATCATTCATAAAATTATAAAAGATTGAAGTGAATTACAAGGGTGTTCACAGTGGGCTGTGTTTACATTAATCTTGCGTCATAGAAGCATTCTGAGCAGAGGTGAAATTACGCTCTTCCTCGTGAGCATTTGAGTGTGCGGGTAAAAACTAGATTAGAGCGCCCTCGAATCGATTCCAGAGGAATAGCGATGCATTCTGAAAATCTCAGAACCGATGCAAAATTGATCCAGAATCGACCCAGAATCCATGTATCGTCCCAGCCCTATTAATTACTCACCCTAATGTCGTTCCAAACCCGTAACAGCTTTTTTTCGGAACACAAATTAAGATATTTTTGATGCCTTCTCACTGACCCTCCCATATACAGCTAGGATATTACAACGAGAAATGCAGAGAAACGGAGGAAGGAGATCGGTAAAACAATCCATGTGACATCTGGGGTTCAACTGTAATTTTACGAAGCTACGAGAATATGTTCGTGAGCAAAGAAAACAATAATAACATAATTTATTAAACAATTCTTGTCCCCGAGTTACCGTCTTCTGCCATTGTGGAAAAATCAGCGTTGTTTACATTCAGCATCCTCGCACTGTCTACTGAACGTAAACAACGCTGTTTAGAAGAATTGCTGAATACATTTTTATTTTTGTTTTCTTTGCGCACTAAAAGTATTCTCGTAGCTTCGTAAAATTACGGTTAAACCATGATGTCACATGGACTATTTTACCGATCTCCTTGCTACGTTTCTCTGCGTTTCTCGTTGTTGTCTATGGGAGGGTCAGTCGGAATGCATCAAAAATATCTTAAATTGTGTTCTGAAAAAAAGCTGTTACGGGTTTGGAACGACATGAAGGTGAGTGATTAATGACATCATTTTCATTTTGGGGTGAACTAACCCCTCAAATGCAAGACGTGAGTTTTTACACTTATTTTTATTTTATTTACAATTATTTACTTTATTGTTATTGGGTTTGCTTATTTTTGTATCATCCTGCTTTGAATTTTTTTATTTATGCTGAAAATATATATGTTTTGCTTTCTAAATATTTATTTTAATCATAAGAGATTCTGTGTTGAATCTTGATGTGAGGGAAACACATGTGCTCACCGTAAAAGTGGTGTACATCCAAAAACTTTTATTTTTTTAACGAAGTCTCTTCTGTTCATCAAGGCTGCATTTATTTGATCAAAAATGCAGTAAAATAGTGAAATATTATTAAAATCCAAAAGTACTGTTCTCTAAGTGAATATCTGATAAACTGTCATTTATTCCCGTGATCAAATCTGTATTTTCAGCAATGATGGAGTAAAGATACTCCAGTCTGCAGTGTCACATGATCTTCAGAAATCATAATAATATGCTGATTTGCTGCTCAAAAAACATTTCTGATTATTATCAATGTTGAAAACAGTTGTGCTGCTTCGTGTTTTTGTGGATTTTTTTTATTTTTCAGGATTCTTTGATGAATATAAAGTTCAAAAGAACAGCATTTATTTGAAATATAAATAATATGTAACATAATACATGTCTTT
>CM050416.1:37432620-37437620 GCA_027564155.1 Gymnocypris eckloni scoliostomus
CTGAACGCTACACCAGGTGGATCAACTCTCTGAGTCCAGAGCAGCTCCTCACACAGGTCTCGCACTCATCACATCAACATTCATTTTATAAAGGCATGTTATTGATCTTATTGTAAAAGATGCATCAATACAAGTTTTATTTTCTACATTTTCTTTTGGACCTGGTAATGTTTAATCAAATATTATAATCAGCTCTTCTCTAAGCATTTAGTCTACTTAAACTCCGCCCCTTTTTATAATCCAATCCAAACTCGCGTTCAGATCCGCCTCCACATTTGAGAGACACGCCCACATCTCAACATCCAATCAACAACTGGTGGACAAAATTATATTTTATTTGAATGTTAGTTTGTTTTATTAATTGTGTGTTTTACATATTTCTATTTAGTTTAGCATTTTAGTATGAATTCAGTTTTTAATGTTAATTAATTCTAAATTATTTTACTTCATTGCCAGGACAGAACATTTCTAATTTTCCTTTAGTTTGTTTTCAAAGTTTGTTTTTCCATTTAAAATGTATATTTTAATTTGTTTCAGCTTTATTTCAATTTACAAACCTTTTGTTCCCACTTTATATTAGGTGCCCTTAACTACTGTGTACTTACATTTAAATTAATAATTTGGTACAATGCACTTGTTGCGTACATACATGTTTTTACATTGTACTTATATTTTTTAAAATACCTATATGTAATTACATCTGTAATTAATTTCTGTTATTACATTTATAATTACACTGCTGACCCACCCTTAAACATACCCACACCCCTCCTCAATAGCAGCAACAGTGTTTTGAAATACAATATGAACACAGTAAGTACATTGTACTTATATTTTGCTGCAAGTATAATAGTTAAGCCTTAATATAAAGTGTGACCTACTTATTTTAATAGTTTGCGCTTTGGTTACCAACAACTTATACCAATGCTGGACTCATGCAGTTTGATCAGTTTTGTAAATTAATTGTTTCGTGAAAAGTGATCTGTATTTGTATTTATTTTTTTTCAGTAAAAATGGGGAGTCCATTATACAAACATTAATCAAAGTTACTTCTTTGTTCAGAATATTGTGTACATTATTAAGGAAGTGAAGGAAGTGGATCTGAAGAGTGTGTCTCTTTCATGATGGTCTGTTTGATCTCTGTATATACAGTGTGTGTGTATATGTCTGTCTCTGTGTGTGTGTGTGCGTGCGCGTGTGTGTGCGTGTGTGCGTGTGAGTGTGTGCGTGTGTGTATATGTCTGTCTGTGTGTGTGCGTGCGTGCGTGTGTATATGTCTGTCTGTGTGTGTGTGTATATGTCTGTCTCTGTGTGTGTATATGTCTGTGTGTGTGTGTGTGTCTGTGTCTGTGTCTGTGTGTGTGCGTGTGCGTGCGTGTGTGTGTGTGTATATGTCTGTCTGTGTGTGTGTGTGCGTGCGTGTGTATATGTCTGTGTGTGTGTGTGTGTGTGTGTGTGTGTCTGTGTCTGTGTGTCTGTGTCTGTCTGTGTGTGTGTGTGTGTGTGTGTGTGTGTGTGTGTGTGTGTGTGTGTGTGTGTGAGGAAAGGCGAGGCGTGTTGTGTTTTGAGGGGTCGCGTGGTCGCCACCGAAACAGGATGTGTACCTGAAGACAGATATTTCCACGGAAACGGTGCGTGGGTGTGAGCGTAGAGCGTCACCCGTGCTGACAGGAAACGGATCCTGAAGGTCGTGAGGTCAGACCGATGTTGGAAGCTTCCCAAATCATCCCCAAAACACTCCAGTTACCATCCCAAACAGAGAAAAAGTACTAGTGCTGTTTCACACGGCAACATCAAATTCTAATAACACTGCCTAGCAACCATTCGGAACACTGTAGCACTGCCTGTCATTGCCCTAGAAACCACCTAACGACCATCTAAAACATTGTACCACTGCCCGGCAGTGCCCTAGCAACCTACTTGGAATTGCATAGAAATGGCCTACCAACCTAGCATACATCTATAATAATATCATAGCAGCTGCCTAGCAACCAACCATAACCTTCCTAGCAGCATCGTAGGGACTACTAACAGCACCATTGCAACCACTGTGAAAAACAACCAGAACAACAACCTAACAACGCCTTAGCAACCATACTAAACACTCTCTTAACTGTCTAAGAGCCACGCAGAATATACTAGCAACACCCTGTATCTTCTCAAAACACCCTAACAACTCTCAAAACCTTAGCAACGTCATAGCAACCACTCAGAACATCTTAGCAACACCTTAGGGATTGCATGCAGCAAGTAACCATTCTGAAAACCATAGTAACGACAACACAAACACACTCTGAACACCTTAGCAACTGCATAGCAACACCCTAGCAACCTGGCGCACATCATGGCAGCATGTTTTAGATGATAAACGCTCATTTTTCCTTCATGAAAATCTGTTTTGAATGATTGTTTTCTGCTGCGAGGTTCTCCTCCGCATGTTCTTGTTCACTGAGAAGGGAGTCGTGTTTCTCTTGGGTGTGTTTGCACATTCCAGACGAGGTTATCCAGTGAAACACACGCACAGTGTCCAGTGAGCAACATCTCCGTTACGACACACTCGCACCATCTCACACTCACGCACACACTCACACACACACACACACTCACGCACACTCACACACTCACACACACTCACGCACACTCATGCACACTCACACACACACACACACACACTCACACACGCACACTCTCACACACACACACACACACTCACACACACACACTCGCACATGCACACACACTCGCACACGCATGCACACACACACACATGACCTTTGACTCAGGTTTTAGTCCGTTATTAAAGATGTTCTAACCTAGTGATGTGATTGTGGGCTTCATTAATGGGATGTTTCACCTAAAAATGAAAATCCTGTCATTAATTAAATGCCTCAAATCCTGTCATTACTTACACGCCTCAAAATCCTGTCATTAATTACACGCCTCATGTCAAACCCGTGATATTTGTGATGAAATCAGAGAACTATCTGACTACATAGACATTAATGATATTAATGGATCAAGGCACAGAAACGTAGCAGGGAGATAATTATAATAATCCATGTCACTCTCTGTTATGGAGAGTATCAGGACAAAGGCGTGTGTGTTCCTCTGCTCGTAAACCAGCTGCGGTGCATGTGTGCTCTACGGAGGCTTGCTGTGATAGTCGGTGCTGACGGTGTCACCGGTGTTAACTCACAACTCCGGTTATGACTCATGCCCACCGCGGCACCGCCCCCACTGTCGGTTCGACTTTTTATAATAATACAAATAATTTAGTTTAGTGTACAGACACTACACTACAAGTAAAAACTGAATGCAGCTTAGATTTAATTCATCACGTGAGGCGAGACAGACGAGATTTCGTTTAGAAACAAAATGCAAAAGCACCTGTTTGGCCACTTTTGGGGTTTTGAAAAGCCTGTTGACTTTTGCCGTTTCTAAGATGATTTTGTTGATGTTTAGTTTAAACATTTGTTTCTTATTTATTTGGTTAGATGGTGTTTGCTGATTTCTACTTAATTTGAACTTTGCATAATTTATTTATTTTACATCAAGGGGCCAGTTTCTAAACAGGGCAAATTAGCAGGAGAGCACAATTCCAAAACAACGCTGACGAAAAGAGGAAAAACTCAAACCTCCACCCGGCCCGCGGTGTTACCGGTGTTACCACACGTCGATTAACCGGTGGGTATATTTCCTCACCGTCACAGCACGAGTGCTACGTCAGCAGCACCACACGTACGTGCCGTGGTACTCTCCATAAGGGCAGCAGAACGTGAGTCGGGGGAAGAATTGTTGAATAAAGGGTTTTTCAAGGGTTTATTCTCGTAGCTTCCTAACATTACGGTTGAACCACTGATGTCACATGGACCATTTTAACAATGCCCATGTTTTTGGACGTTGAACGTGGCAGGACCCTTGTTGTCTATGGAGTGATTATTGTCTTCATGTTCGTTTAGTTTCGTTCAAGTGTTTCTCTTATTTGTATTCAGCTACAGATAGCTGGATGTCCGTTTGTTCGTGGAACGCATCAGTTCTGTTTCTTCTGCGCTCTTTGGCGTCCTGGCATGAATGAAACCGATGTTACATTACCTGTGTGCTTTTTTGGTAAAAGTAGGCAAGATAATACTTCTCTCTAAAGATATCATTACCGCAATAAATAGCAGAGACGCTCATGATATATTTTGAAGTCCGTATCGCCCATCCCTATAAGTGCACACAGATCCCAGTGCTCTAGTTGGTTTATTTTCCCTGAAACACATCACTGATTTCATCTGTTTTGTCATCATTGAAATATTCTTGTCTTTCCTCCCTCCACTCGGTCTTTCATTATTTCTCAGTGAGCGTGTGTGTGTTTGTGTTTGTCTAAGTGAGTGTGTGTGTGTGTGTGTGTTTGTGTAACTGAGTGTGTGTGTGTGTGTTTGTGTTTGTGTAAGTGTGTGTGTTTGTCTCTGTCTGTGTCTGTGTGTGTGTTTGTGTAACTGAGTGTGTGTGTGTGTGTGTGTTTGTGTATCTGTGTGTGGGTGTGTGTTTGTGTGTGTGTGTGTCTGTGTCTGTATGTGTGTCTGTGTTTGTGTGTGTGTGTCTGTGTCTGTGTGTCTGTGTCTGTATGTGTGTCTGTGTTTGTGTGTGTGTGTGTGTGTGTGTCTGTGTGTGTGTGTGTATATGTGTGTGTGTGTGTGTGTGTGTGTGTGTGTCTGTGTGTGTGTGTGTGTGTGTGTGTGTGTGTGTATGTGTGTGTGTGTGTGTGTGTGTGTGTGTGTGTGTGTGTGTGTGTGTGTGTGTGTGTGTGTGTGTGTGTGTGTGTATGTGTGTGTGTGTGTGTGTCTGTGTCTGTCTGTGTGTGTGTGTGTGTGTGTGTCTGTGTGTGTGTGTGTGTGTGTGTGTGTGTGTGTGTGTGTGTGTGTGTGTGTGTGTGTGTGTGTGTGTGTGTGTGTGTGTGTGTGTGTGTGTGTGAGTATGTGTCAGCGTCTGGCTCTCCCTGATCTTTAACTCTCGGT
>CM050416.1:37450120-37452620 GCA_027564155.1 Gymnocypris eckloni scoliostomus
GTGAATGAAGCAAATAACTCAAACCTGTCACAAGTTTACCACCCTGTTACAATGAGAAATACATATATTTGTGAGTGGGTTGTGTTTTTTCTCTCAAAATGGTCACTGCTGCTCCTTGTAGTGTAGGAGAGTAGACCATATATGGCAGCAATAAAATAAGTACATTGTATATACTTATGGATTAAAATAAAATTGAAAAAGTAATCATTTTCCATCTTAATTTTAGGGGACGGGGTTGAGTTGTTAAGTCTGACAGCACCCTCTTTGACTATAACATGCCTCAAAAATATGAATAAACGTATGATACTACTAACTATTTTCTGTACCACTATTAAGGAGACCTGAAAGATGTCATTTCTGGTGAATGATGCAACGTGTGTGGAGTCTACATTTGTATGGATGGTTAGTGGTTGACTTCAGACTGAGGGACATAACTTTAGTCATTTTTTTATCAAATATATATATATATATTTTTTTTATATATTATGCAATAATATTTGTATTCATTATAATGGGCATCCCAAAGTTCTGTGTTTTAATTTTGGTGGACCACCACTTTAGAAACTTTGAGGGACAGGAATACTACCGAATCCCTATATTTATGTTCAGTTATTTCACTTTAAGTGCATAGAAAAGGACCTGCGGTAGCTTATACATTACCGTTAGAGTAAAATTACTGAACCTTGAACATTTCAGCCGTCATTTAAAGAGGCTTTTGCATCTGAACTCTTCCCGTGTATATTTTATATCTATTTATATCTAGCTGTTGGAGTGGGACTAATTCAATCTTGTGCTCGTGTTATGGAGCTATATTCGGTGCGCGGCGCATGCGCGGTGCGCGGTCGTGTCCCGCGAGGCGCGTGCAGCCGTAATAACAGCGCGCGACTCAGCAGCATCTGATAGCAGTGTTTATAGAGCCCAGAATAACCGCAGCCGCCTCGAGACACGCCTGGAGTCACGCTACAAGAGAGCCATGCTGTATGCTGTGCACGAAGCTGTCATACTGAATATATAGCCTACCGTTATTCATGCATTTCGCCAGTATTTCGGTATAGGATCATCACTGTATAGTAGCCTATGACAATTACAAACACGCAGAAGT
Source organism: Gymnocypris eckloni scoliostomus (assembly GCA_027564155.1). Lineage (NCBI taxonomy): Eukaryota > Metazoa > Chordata > Actinopteri > Cypriniformes > Cyprinidae > Gymnocypris > Gymnocypris eckloni. The sequence goes on from CM050416.1 coordinate 37,451,223, forward strand.
AGTCATGCATTTGGACATGCTCCACGATAGTTTGTTTACAGTAGACTGTAAGCTTGTACGTGGATGCTGTATCATTAGTGTTCTTCAGTAGGCTGCTGTAGGGACTTGACGGTATGCCTACATGAAGGTGCTTCACATACAACCACAGCACCACTAAATGGGTTATCAACTTAAGTTTTAGACTTAATTAACATAAATACAATGCCGTTCAAAGGGTTTGGATCAGTAAGATTGTTAAGAGTTTTTTAGTCTCTTATTATGCTCACCAAGGCTGATCAAAACAGAAAAAAATTATATTGTTAAAGGTTAAAAAGAACAGCATTTATTGAAAATATAAATATTTCTAATCCATTTAACACATCTACTAAACAAAAATATAAATGTATTTAAAAGAAGAAAGAAAGAAAAAGTCCTGAAAAAAATATCATTGGTCCCCCAAAAATATGTAGCAGCACAAGTGTTTCCAACATTGATAATAAATCAGTATATTATAATGATTTCTGAAGATCATGTGACACTGAAGAGTGGAGTAATGATGCTGAAAATACAGCTGCGCATCACAGGAATAAAATATATATTAAAGCACATTGAAATATAAAACTGTTATTTTAAATTGCAATAATATTTCACAAAATGACTTTTTTTTAATCAAATAAATGTAGGCTTGATACGCATAATAATCAAAACACATAAAACTCTTACTGATCCTAAACTTTTGAACAGCAGTGTATTATAAGCGGCGTGCTGGCGGGGGCGTGGCTTAGAGGCGCGTCGTGTTGTGGGCGGGGCTTGTGTTTGTGTGTGGGAGAGTTTCTGCGGGACTCACTCTCAGTGTCTGGGGTCCAGACTCACTGTGATCATGCTCTTCAGTCCGGATATGTCTGCTCTTGATCCGGTCATGAAGTTTCTGATGTGATTTTCTACAGACTGGAAGAGATTGATGGGGTTTTGAGGATGTTTTTATTCATTCTGTTATCAGCTCTGGTCCTGTGTGTGTGTGCACACTATTCCAGCGACCAGTGTAACTGGAGAGGAAGGTGAGTCTTTCAATCATTATACAGTCTTACAATAAAACGCTATCGTCATTCTGTCCGGAGAAAATGCGTACAAAACGAATTGCGCATTCAAATCTATTGCTTTGGATAGTACTTTACATGATTGCATTTTATACTAAACAAGCTAAATATATTATGCAATATCCCATTGATCATTTTCAGTTCATCTTGCATGTTTGTAGCTATAAGGAAAACTTTTGTAGCCTGTACATTTTAGTCTATAGGCCTTTTGACCATGCAAATAAATGTTACATGCAAAGCCTTGCAATAACTGTTAAGAAGTGTAAGATGCAATGTGTTTGAATCCTGAAATCCTGTGAGAGGAGAGCTAGGTGATGGGGAA
>CM050416.1:37460120-37469480 GCA_027564155.1 Gymnocypris eckloni scoliostomus
TCACTTGAGAAAACTATGTCAGCCTGTTGCAACAGTTGTTTTAATAAATGAAATAGTAGTTTTAATCAACATTAATACACCTATAACATCAAACTTTCTGTGCATTTATTTTGAGGAATCCGTTTTGGTTGCCAGATCATTTGGTTCCGGGAATGACGTGAACGTGTGATATACAAACGCATCTTCACTTGACTTCTGCTCCTTCTTCATATACAAAGATAAACCTTTGCTCTCTTTCTCTTAACCTCTCACTGTCTGGCTAGATTTTGCTCTGAACAATGCCCTAAATGTTGTATGACAAGCACTTTCTGTGTCTGTTTGCCTCTTTATAATAAATCGCTTATTATATTCCTCAATTGTAAGTCGCTTTGGATAAAAGCGTCTGCTAAATGAACGAATGTAAATATACGCCTCAACCGTGTCTTCCACAAAAGATGAAATATTTTAGTTTGAGTGGAACATGTGCATGACGTGTTGTCACGCAAGCCAATCAGCAAAGAGCCGGTTATATCAGAAAATGAAGGAGAGCATTACGCAATGATTTTATTCTCTTGAGTGACACGAAAAACATCCCACAAGTGATCTAGAGCGATACTGTGATGTGAAGATTTGCTTCGCTTCTGGTGCACACACCGTAACATTTATCAATAAACCCTACAAATAACCGTTAGTGACCTTTCTTTCTGTAGGAGTTATTTCAGAATTGTACATTTAAGAAAAAAAATAGTTGACGGAATGTATATTAAAAGTTATTTTAATAACTTCTAATATACATTCTGTCAACGTGTTTTTTTTTTTTTTAGTTAAATATAAATATAAAAAAAGTAAAAAAATACAATTAAGAAAAAAACATTAAGGAACATTATATAAATGTTTTTTTGTGTGTGTGTGAATATAAAACCTATTCTGAGAATTGTTATAAGAATAACTGTTCTGAGAATGTTAGATTTTGGTTTACTGATGTACATTTTTTCCATGTTACTGAACATTGTGAGTAACACGAACAACAATCACAACAGAAAAAATCTAACTTGTGTTACAATATTAAAAGGCTAAACAGCACAAATATACGACCTTTAAAAGTATTTAATATCTCTACTATCACCAGGTGTATTTTTTGGTAGACTTTTCATAATATCATGTGCAAATCAAGCATAAAAGCCTTCTTTAAATGTACAGGTGTTTAACATGCTGTAATGTGGTTTAATCTCAGTCAGATGCCGGGTTTGGCGGCAGGAAAGGCAGATAATGATGATAATATCTGAACGGGGTCAGAGGGCAAAGGTCAGAGATCACAGGACTCAGACACAGCTGGAGTGTGACGGTGTGACGCAGCACAGACCCGACGTGTCTGAGGAGGAAATGTGTCTCCATTTCCCTGTGTGTGTGTGTGTGTGTGTGTGACACTGCTGCAGTCTCAGACTCATATACTGTGTGTGTGTGTGTGTGTGTGTGTGTGTGTGTGACACTGCTGCAGTCTCAGACTCGTATACTGTGTGTGTGTGTGTGTGTGTGTGAGACACTGCTGCAGTCTCAGACTCATATAACGTGTGTGTGTGTGTGTGTGTGTGTGTGTGTGTGTGTGTGTGTGTGTGTGTGTGTGTGTGTGTGTGTGACACTGCTGCAGTCTCAGATTGATATACTGTGTGTGTGTGTGTGTGTGTGTGTTTCAGCTGCATGCAGACCCTGTGCTGACGAGGAGCTGCTGATGGCGATCTGCACCAGCGACTTCGGTAAGATAAACCTGATTTTAACTGCTCTAAACTATTAGTTTCCCTGAAAAAATGTACCATATTTTCCTTTGCACAGAAAAATATTCTGCATTTTCGTATCCGTAGCAAGCATTTTGATAGGAAAGGATGACTAAAATGCATTAAAAAAAACGCATTTGAAAATTTTGGAAAATTGTGTGGACCTTAAGTCACACGGAGTCAAAACTGCATTGTTGAGAGGAAAAAACACAGTTTCAAAATAAGTTGTACTAGTTAATAAAATAAAACATACTATGTTTTGCATGCTTGATTTTAATTTAATTGATAAGACATTTTGTAGTAAAAGTCGCAGCACGTTTCACATGATGAACTTGTATTAAAAATAAAGAAAATACTTCATGCATGTTTTGTTTAATGTACATTCTATAAGCTGCAGCACGATTCAGATGTTAAAGATTGTATGTTTTATTCTGTAAATGGTGTAATCTCTGTCTCAGCGGTGCGCGGCAGTGTTCATCGTGTGGAGGAGGAGGAGGATGAAGATCAGGCGTCAGTGGGGGTGTCGTTGAGTCACGTGTATCGTCAGAAGAGCCGTGTGTTTGTGTCCGGCGGCGGCCGGTGGACGGGTCGTGTGAAGATGCCCCGGCGGTGCGGCCCGCGGGCGGGACAGGGCGAGTTCCTCTTCACAGGGGCCGTGCGGTTCGGGGAAGCGTGGCTGGGATGTGCTCCGCTTTATAAAGACTTCATCAGACTGTACCGCGCGGCTCTAGACGCGGGAACAAACCCCTGCCACATAGACACCGACTGAGAGACACACTCAACAACCTCTGCTGAACTTAACAGACTCTGCTCAATCTCATGAAAACATGGAGGCGGGGGGACGGGTTCATGCCTCGGACCAAGGTCACATTTTATCCCAAAATCAAAAGCAATAATTAAGATATTACGTTTAGGATAATTAAGTAAAATACAGATTATTTTATAACCAGGTTTTGAAATAATTTTAATATTAATTAAATACATTTCCCCTCCAAAATAAATACGCATTACTGCATTTCACCCGGAGGCTTTTCAAAATTATTGTTATTTATAATTCATAATTTTCAGCTGGGGTTTCTTTAGATTTATTACTGATTTAATTGTAAATTAATACAATTAAGAAACATAAATTTAATTGATATTCAGTACTGTAAATCCGGTAATTATGTATAAATATTTCACTTATTTCAACATTTAATTCACTTTAAAATTACTGAAATAATAATAAAAATACTATTATTATTTGTTGGCATTATAAATAATATTATTATTACAGTTGTTATTAAGGTTGATTTGTAAATAAGTATTACAAATATTTAAACAAAACTTAATAATGTATACCTTGGACCAAAATTGTCAGAATTTTAGAATTATTATAATATTATGACAACAAATCAGTAATATAGTATTTAAATAGTTGTATATAATGGCTCTATGTGTAGTGCTGAATTTAAATTATATATATATTTATTTTTTCAAATTGGGGATTTTAAATTGTCCCGAGATTAATGTCACAATTCAATTTTTTTATGCAAAACATTAGTTTGTTCTTTGTGTTGATTTTGGGGTGAAATGGGGCCTGAGTGTGTCCTGGCAGGTTCTTCAGACGGATATCCAGTGCTTCCAGACGGAGGGATCCTCCCTGAAGCTGCTGTTCTTGGTTACAGACACAAGTTGTGTGTGTTTGTTTCTCTCTGTTGTTGTTGCCTGATTCACGCGTCTGAGAGCCACACAGAGAAAGTGTGTCGTAACACTCGGATCCAGAAGTTGTGTGTGTTTGTTTCTCTCTGTTGTTGTGGCACGATTCACGCATCTGAGAGCCACACAGAGAAAGTGTGTCGTAACACTCGGATCCAGAAGTTGTGTGTGTTTGTTTCTCTCTGTTGTTGTTGCCTGATTCACGCGTCTGAGAGCCACACAGAGAAAGTGTGTCGTAACACTCGGATCCAGAAGTTGTGTGTGTTTGTTTCTCTCTGTTGTTGTTGCCTGATTCACGCGTCTGAGAGCCACACAGAGAAAGTGTGTCGTAACACTCGGATCCAGAAGTTGTGTGTGTTTGTTTCTCTCTGTTGTTGTGGCCTGATTCACGCGTCTGAGAGCCACACAGAGAAAGTGTGTCGTAACACTCGGATCCAGAAGTTGTGTGTGTTTGTTTCTCTCTGTTGTTGTTGCATGACTCACGCGTCTGAGAGCCACACAGAGAAAGTGTGTCGTAACACTCGGATCCGTGAGATGATGAGCTCTTGCCTGCACGCATGCGTGTGCTGCTGCGAGACGATGAACGCTGCTTTTGTGTAAAGCTTTGTTTATAGTTATTGAGCGGTCAATTCTTCTGACTGACGTCTGGACTGTGTTCATGTGTTCATGAGTGAGTTTGAGTGTGTTTCTGTTCCTCGGACTCAGAACGAGTCTGGAATAAAATACTCCTAATGGAAACATCATGGTGTGATTTTCTGTGTGTGTGTTGCTGGGTGTTTTCTGTACAAGCTGCTCAACTGTGTTATCATGTGAACGCAAGTGATTCCAGCTACACAAGACATGATGTTGTTGCTCAAAGTCCGTTACCTGAACGCAATCACAGGATTATCTATATAACCCTACCAGATTAACGTTGATATAACACATCTCATTCCACCGAATGGGTGTCATCTGCTTCATACATGTTCTGTCATACTTGCAGGAAATGAAAATAAAACAACAATTCAGGAACAAGCATGGTTTCTCTGGGAATGTTTTTTTGTCTCAGTGTGGATTGATTGAAGGCCAAACCGTTGAGACAATGTATCTAGATTAATATGGATGTAGCCTATTAGTTACATTAATAAATCTGACGACACTACTCACTCCTGTTACTTTTACTCAGTGACTATATATAAGTATAGGATATATGAGTATATGAGTAACAGGAGTGAGATTTTAGGATAAAATCAGCAAATACGTATAATCTAGCCACATAGAGTACATGAAAATATTATGAGAATATTCAGCAAATTATAGTGATTCACCAAAGATTTGCATTTTTTTATTAACAAGTAAACATCTAAGAAATAATTGAGGTAAGAGGACAGTATTTATGAGGACGCTCCCAGCCACCGTTACAATATCCTCAAATATACAGAAAATAAAACAAAACTGCATGTTTCCGATCCAGATGTTGCAATATTCTGTTGAAAATGTGTCTTGAGGAATTTTCCGGTCTTTTAGGGGTACACAAAAAGGATTGCTGAAGGATTTTAAACATTATATGTAATGTAAAAATGTAGCGTTAGACACTGGGGACATGTACAAATTATATTTGTTTGAAATTATATTTTCAGTGTTTTTAACTGTTTAATTATATACATTATATATAATGTAAAATGTAGCGTTAGACACTGGGGACATGTACAAATGATATGTTTTCAGTGTTTTTAACTATTTAATTATATATTTTAAATTTGCCGTTAGATTAATGAGCAGGATATTTTCTTAATAATAACATGTATTTTATAGTTCATTTGTATGCATGTTTGTACCTATAATGTCCTGGGGACAGAAATGGCACCCATTCGGTGGATTTGGAGGGAAATCTAGCGCCACCTTGAGTGCTGCGGTTTAAACACTTAAAGTATGAAATGATGTGGAACAATCCTTGAGAAAATATTATTCATTTTGTGTGTTTATTGAGTACGGTTAGATCTTAAGATGTTATATCAAAATAAAATAACAATGATTAACCTATTATTTCTTCAAAGATAATTATTGGCTCCTAGACTGTTCTGGGAAGGTGATTTTCTGGATTAAAAAAGAAACAGAAAAAGTTCCTAAATGTTATTATTTGATTCACAAAAATGAAGAACGTTAAAGGAACGGTTTATGTTTGCTGAGTTAATGTGTGCGCTGGTATTATTGTAATACACAATTCATCACTGCTTCTTATTGTAAAGAAATGTTTGATTTTAAGCAGGTTTTCTACTTGAGAAAATGTTTCTAACCAAGACCAAATGTCCACAGAGAAACAATATTAACAAAACAAATCCCTTATTTCTGTCAGAATATCCTGTTTCAGATTTAGAAATGCATCGCAGATGCCATGTCGTCCCTGGCGTCCACTTTCTGCCACCTTTAGCCCATTCCAAGTTAAAGTCCACATTAACATAACCGCACTGTGCCAGGCTCATATTAAGTGTTGTGCAATCATCCTGAGATCGAATTCCCAACCTTGTGTGATTCTGAACCAAAGTTTTATTAATCCTTCATGTAAAATATGAAGCGCTCTTTACTGTTTTTCTGTGAATTGCTCCAAGTTGGATAGTTCCTCTCCGTGAGTGACGGGCGTTCATGATTGTTCAGGGACTCTGTTGTGTTCACGGGTGAGCTGGATCTTCATTTCTCTCTGTTGAGCTTTCCCTCAAACATACACTATAATGCCAAAAGTATTGGCACCCCTTCTAATGAAAGGTTTGACTACTTTAGTCATTTCCATGAGTATGAATCTTAATGTTGAAGCATATAATGATATTCTAGGGAATTGTGTGCTTCTAATTGTATAGCAACAGATTGGACAGGACTTTTTCTATTCTAACATGACAGTGTCTCTGTGTACAAGACAAGAATCAAAGAGAAATGATGATTCAGTCAGTGTGGAAGAACTTGACTGGTCTGCAGAAAGCAGCTGAACACCTCTGGTGTGACTTTAAATGAGCCACAAACTCATCACCAAACACCAATGACTTGTACATTCATTATATGGACAAAAGTACTGACACCCCTTCTTTAGAAGAGAAAAAGGCACTTACAAACTGTGGTAACGAAGATGGAAAGATAATTCATGTACTTAAAAAAATTATTTTGTAAAAATTTTATTTCCACCTCTGTTGCAACAGTTTTGAAGTGTATGAAATGACGGTACCCATATGTACATTTACATTTACATTTAGTCATTTAGCAGACGCTTTTATCCAAAGCGACTTACAATTGGGAGTACATAAAGCGATTAATCTTGAAGAGGCAAACATACAGAGGAAGTTCCAATAACACTAAGTCTCAGGCATTGTTCAAATAAATACAAACTAGCAAGGGAAGGAGAGAAAGATAAAGAGAAAGATGAAGATTTTGAAAGAGTGAAAGAATTATTATTATTATTTTTTTTTTGTAGTCAAGTAGAGTTGAAAGAGATGAGTTTTCAGTTGTTGCTTGAAAATTGACAGGGATCCAGCATTCGGATGGGGATGGGAAGATCATTCCACCGGCCAGGAGCGGTGAAAGAGAATGTTCTGGAGAGTGATTTTGAGCCTCTCTGTGATGGTACCACAGGCGTCGCTCACTAGCAGATCTCAGACTTCTGGAGGGATGTAAATTCGTAATAGTGAGTGGAAGTAGGTGGGTGCTGAGCCTGTGGTTGTTCTATATGCAAGCATCAGTGTCTTGAACTGGATGCGAGCTGCAACTGGTAGCCAGTGCAAGGAGACAAAGAGAGGTGTAACATGGGCTCTTTTGGGCTCGTTGAAGACCAGTCGTGCCGCTGCATTCTGAATCATTTGTAGAGGTTTGATTGTGTTTGATGGAAGTCCAGCTAGAAGAGCATTGCAGTAGTCCAGTCTAGAAATGACAAGGGCCTGGACAAGAAGTTGTGCAGCATGCTCTGTCAGAAAGGGCCTGATCTTTCTGATGTGTGTAGTGCAAACCTGCAAGATCGAGCAGTCTTTGCAATGTGCTCTTTGAAGGTCAGCTGGTCATCGAAGATTACACCAAGATTTCTGACCGAAGCTGATGGGGTAATTGTTGATGAACCTAACTGAATCGTGAAATCATGCTGTAGAGTTGGAGTTGCAGGGAAGACAAGCTCAGTCTTTGCCAGGTTGAGCTGTAGATGGTTTTCTTTCATCCAATGCCGAGATGTCCGCCAGGCAGCCTGAGATCCGTGCAGCTACCGTTGGATCATCTGGTCGAAATGAGAGATAGAGCTGTGTGTCATCAGCATAGAAATGGTAGGAGAAGCCATGTGCCTGTATGATGGGAGCCAGTGATGTAGTGTATGTGGAGAAGAGGAGGGTCCAAGAACCGATCCTGGGGAACCCCAGTGACCAATTTATGTGCTTTGGATACCTCCCTCCCAGGCCACCCTGAAAGACCGACCAGTGAGATAGGATTCAAACCAGCAGTGGAATCCCAGTGATATCCAGTGATGAGAGGGTGGACAGGAGGATCTGATGATTGACAGTGTCAAAAGCGGCAGAGATCCAGCAGAATGAGGACTGATGATTTGGAATTGGCTTTTGCAATTCGCAGGGGCTTCAGTGACTGATAGTAGCGCAGTCTCAGTTGAATGGCCACTCCTGAAACCTGACTGTTTAGTGTCCAGTTTGTTGTTCTGTGAAAGAAACAATGAGACCTGGTTAAAGACAACTCGTTCGAGTGTTTTGGCAATGAATGGAAGGAGAGACAGGTCTGTAGTTTTCTAAAAGAAGTGTTTAATGTAGGTTTTGAGCAGTGGGGTTACCGAGCCTGCTTGAATGCAGTGGGGAAGATGCCTGTGAGGAGAGATGTGTTGATAATGTGTGTGAGTGCTGGTAAGAGTGTGGAAGAGATTGCTTGGAGAAGGTGTGAGGGATAGGGTCTAGAGGACATGTTGTAGGATGGCTGGAGAGGAGAAGTTTGGATACTTCCGCCTCAGTGAGGGACAGAAGGAGAAGATGGGAGTTTGAGCAGTGGATCTAGTTGGTTTGGGGTCCTGTGTGAGTGGAGGTGAAAACTGACTGCTGATTGTTTTAGTTTTGTTTGTAAAAAAAGTTGCAAAGTCATCAGCTGTGATAGAAGTGGTGGGAGGTGGTGGAGGGGGACAGAGGAGAGAATTAAATGTTCTGAAGAGATTACGCATATCTGGAGCATTGTTGATCTTGTTATGGAAATGTGACGATTTGGCAGTGTGGACTTCAGCAGAGAAAGATGAAAGAAACGATTGATACATACTCAGGTCCGACGGCTCGTTTGATTTTCGCCATTTTCTCTCTGCCGCTCGGAGTCTGGTCCGATGTTCACGAAGAACATCAGATAACCAGGGGTTAGAAGGGGCAGTTCCGTGCTGGCCTGGAGGAGAGAGGACAAATGTCATCTAGACAAGTGGTTAAAGTAGAGCATAAAGTATCAGTAGCAGCATTCACATCCAGAGATGAGAAATGGGTAGGTGAGGGAAGAGAGGAGGATACTACAGAGGAAAGATGTGAGGGAGAAAGGGGCGTGGGTTTCGTCTAAAAGTAACCGGTAAGGGGGTTGGTGGCACCCTGGTAGCAAAGTGTAATGTGAATTTAATGAAGAAATGGTCAGAGATATGTAGTGGTTGTACCAGAATGTTATCTGCAGTACAATCGCGTGTGTAAATTAAATCAAGTTGGTTGCCTGATTTGTGAGTGCTAGTAGTGGTAAGGCGTTTGAGATCAAATGAAGCTAGGAGCGAATGAAAGTCTGTAGCATAAGGCTTTTCTAGATGAATGTTGAAATCGCCAAAAACTAAGAGTGGAGTTCCATCCTCCATGAAGAGGACAGCAACCCATCCAGCTCCTCTAGGAAGGGGCTAGAATTTGACCAGAGGGGACGGTAGATTACCACAATCTGGGTTTATAAGACCATT
>CM050416.1:37469580-37489580 GCA_027564155.1 Gymnocypris eckloni scoliostomus
ATTACCTCCACTGTGTTTTAGAGGAGCTTGTATGTTTGGGAACATGAGCAGATAATTTTTTTCTCCAAACTTTAGCCTTTCCATCACTTTGGTCCATAAAATCATTCCATAAAACCTTGTCCTAGAGTTTTTGAGGCTCGTCTCATTTTTTTTTTCTTCTAGTGAGTGGTTTGCATCTTCTGGTGTAGCCTCTGTACTTTTGTTTATGAAGTCTTCTGCGAACAGTAAATTGTCATACCTTCACTCCTGCCCTCTGGAGGTTGTTGCTGATGTCACTAACAGTTGTTTTAGGGTCTTTCTTTTCAGCTGTCACAATGTTTCTGTCATCAACTGCTGATGTTTTCCTTGATCTACCCGTTCAAGGTGTGTTACTTAGTACACCAGTGATTTCTTTCTTCCTCAGGAGATTCCAAATGGTTGTACTTGCTATTGCCAGTGTTTGTGCAATGGTTTGGTTGATTTTTCCTCTTCTCTCAGCTTCACAATTGCTCGTTTTTCACTCATAGACACCTCTCTGGTTTTCATGTTGGTTACACGTCTAACATACTATAAATGCAGTCTGCACGGATCTGAAACTGAGCGCAGACATACAGTGCTATTTATTGTTTGAATAATCAAATAATAGGACACACCAGGGCAACAAAACACACCTGTCAGACAAGTCCACCTACTGGGCATATGACTTTCGGCTTGTCAGGGCTGAACAAATGTCAGATTAAACTACGTTTTGGAACCCAGCACACTCAGGAAAATAGCTCTTTGCTTCTCAACATTGTATATGTTATTTGCTTTAAAGAGATTTTCAAATATCTTGAGTTTGACTAATTTGGTCACATATTAACTGCATCATTTTTGTTTTTGTAATGTGTGAATATATCCCCGATCGCATTCTGCAACGAAAAAAATCAGATTGCCTTGGTATCACAAGTTTTATTTTGTGACTCCCAGACTCGGGAGTTTTATCTCCCGAGTCTGCTATTAGCTTATAGCCATTAGCATAGCCAGCGCGTGTGCTGCTAATGTTGCCCATTAGCATCGCGCTGCCGTTAGCACAGCTAATATCCCAGTCACACACACACACACATTTACCATTGTTTCACTGTACTTGCTTTAAAGTCGGATCTGTGTCTACCTTTGAGTGCAGGTGAGGACACGTTCGAGCTGCATTCGGTGCAGCTGGAGCTGGAGGCCACGCTTGAGAAGCAGGCCCAGCTGAGGAAAGCAACACTTGAAATATCCTTGGCTGACGCTCACAAGTCCGGGAAAGTATGCACCATGCTGCTAACATTCCCACCACCTCTACTCTGTGTGTTTTTCTGCACAGGCCCCGTGCACCGGACGTGATCTTCCCAGATGTCCTTCACTCCGGCACGGAAACCCCGGACCCTGGGTGCAGCAGCGGAAAATTGCGATCCAGGTAACGGTCGACAAATTCTCCCCTCGGTCTTGAGATCTCCTCCCGTAACCGCTTCGCTCCTCTCTGCGAGACTGAACGTGACGCTTTGATCATCGGAGACTCAATCGTCCGGCACGTCCGTACGTTAGCTGAAGGTAATGTGGATACTCACTGTTTCCGTGGTGCTCGTGTTCTTGATGTTTCTGTGCAGATACCCGCGACCCTGAAGGATGAAGAGTGTTGCAGCTGTTGTGATTCACGCGGGGGTTGACGACACCAAGCTGCGACAGACGGAGACACTGAAGAGGGACTTTAGGAGCCTGATCGAGACGTTTCGCAGGACATTGCCCGTGACGACAATCATCGTGTCAGGACCACTTCCCACGTATCGACGAGGACACGAAAGGTTCAGTAGACTCTTTGCTTTAAATGAATGGTTGTTTTCATGGTGTACAGAGCAGAAAATTCTCTTTGTTAATAATTGGAATCTTTTCTGGGAGCGTCCTAGGCTTTTCCGTGCTGATGGCCTGCACCCCAGCAGAGTCGGTGCAGAACTCCTGTCGGACAACATCACCAGGACGCTATGCTATATCTGACAAGTAAGCCAATTCTCAAATAACAGCTATGATGACTTTTGTTCTACCCACTTAAATGATAGAGGTACTTGCAGTGTCCAATCTATAGAGACTGTGTCTGTTTCCCAAATAGTGAGGTCAAAATATAAATTGAATGCAGGATCTAGAAAAAATCTGATCGTGATTAAACCAGAAAAATGCAAAAAAACATTTTTTTTAAAGCTTGGGCTTCTAAACATCCAGTCACTCACACCCAAAGCAGTTATTGGAAATTAAATGATCACAGATAATAGTTTTGATGTACTCTGTCTGACTGAAATCTGGCTTAAATCAAATGATTATTTTGGTCTAAATGAATCTACTCTACCAAGCTACTGTTATAAGCATGAGCCTCGTCAGACTGGTCGTGGCGGCGGTGTCGCAAAAATATATAGTGATATTCTCAATGTTACTCAGAAAACAGGATACGGGTTTAACTCAGTCGAAATACTTATGCTTAATGTTACACTGTCATATAAATCAGTCCTATCTCTTGCTCTGGCTACTGTGTATAGACCGCCAGGGCCATATACAGATTTTCTAAAATAATTAGCAGATTTCCTCTCAGACCTATTGGTTAATGTTGATAAAGCACTAATTGTTGGAGATTTTAACATTCACGTTGATAATACAAATGATGCATTAGGACTTGCGTTTACTAACCTAATAAACTCTTTTGTGTCAATCAAAACATCACCGGGCCCACTCATCGTTTAAATCATGTGCTAGATTTAATAATATCGCATGGAATTGATCTAACTGATATAGATATCGCACCTCAAAATGATGCTGTTACTGACTATTTCCTTGTATCATGCATGCTGCATATTACTGATATTAACTATATGGATCCACGTTATCGTCCAGACAGAATTATTATTCCAGCCACTAAAGACAGATTCACAAATAACCTGCCTGATTTATCTCAACTGCTCTGTGTGCCCATAAATACAGATGAACTAGACACAATTACTAGCAACATGGGAACTATCTTCTAATACGTTAGAAACTGTTGCTCCCATCAAATTAAAAAGGTTAGAGAAAACGTGCTGCGCCATGGTACAACAGTTATACTCATTCTCTCAAGAAAGAAACTCGTAATCTAAAGCGCAAATGGAGAAAACTAACTTGGAAGTCTTTATAATTGCGTGGAAAAACTGTATTTCTAGATATAGACAGGCTCTAGAAGATTCCAGGGCCGAGCATATCCCCAAACTCATAGATAATAACCAAAAAATCCAAGGTTTTAATTTAGGCTCTGCCATAGCACAACACACTGCACTTGTTAAAATTACAAATTACTTGCTTTTTGCGTCAGAACAAAGCTGCATCTCATTGCTAGTTTTACTTGATCTTAGTGCTGCGTTCGACACTATAGATCATGACATACTGATAGATCGATTACAAAACTATACAGGTATTCAAGGGCAGGCTCTAAGATGGTTTAGATCCTACCTGTCCGATCGCTACCACTTTGTTTATTTAAACGGGAGTCATCTCAATTATCAACAGTAAAGTATGGAGTACCACAAGGATCTGTCCTAGGTTCTCTGTTATTTTCATTATACATGTTGCCCTTGGTAATATTATTACAAAACGGGATTAGTTTCCATTGTTATGCTGATGACACTCAACTATATATCTCAACAAGACCAGATGAAACTTCTAAACTATCTAAGCTAACAGAGTGTGTTAAAAATATAAAAGATTGGATGAACAGTAAATTTCTCCTATTAAATTCAGATAAGACCGAGATATTACTTATTGGACCTAAAAACAGTACACAGAATCTCTTGGATTACAATTTGCAACTAGACGGATGTACTGTTACTTCCTCTACAGTTAAAAATCTGGGTGTTATATTAGACAGCAACCTATCTTTTGAAAATAATATTTCCAATGTTACAAAAACAGCATTCTTCCATCTTAGAAACATTTCCAAGCTACGGAACATGTTAAGTGTTTCTGATGCAGAAAAGTTAGTTCATGCATTCATGACCTCTAGACTGGACTATTGTTATGCACTGCTAGGTGGTTGTCCTGCATCTTCAATAAACAAGCTACAGATAGTACAAAATGCTGCGGCTAGAGTCCTTACCAGGTCAAGAAAATATGATCATATTACTCCAATTTTACAATCTCTGCACTGGCTACCTATTACGTTCCGTATCAGTTACAACATATTATTACTTGCCTACAAGGCCATAAATGATTTAGCTCCTGCGTACCTAACTAATCTTCTATCACGCTACAATCCAACCCGCTCCCTAAGGAACTAAACTCTGGACTCTTGGTAGTACCTCGGATAGCAAAGTCCACTAAAGGAGGTAGAACTTTTTCATGTCTGGCTCCTAAACTCTGGAATAGCCTTCCTGATAACGTTCGGGGTTCAGACACACTCTCTCTATTTAAATCTAGATTAAAGACATCTCTTTAGCCAAGCATTCATATAATGCATCTCACAATCTTGTACTGCAGGTTATATCTGATCAAACGCACACTGGCCAAATGTGTGCCCCAAGTAGGATTGTTTTGTTGTGCCCCTCCTCAAATATTATGGAAGTAAAAAACTAAAAATACACTTACTATAGGGGTCAAAATAGAACTTATAAATTATAAATATAAAAGTAAATAAACAGTAATTAAATTGTATTATTTACAAATTACAATTGTAGCTTTAGACAGTTAGGCTACATATGACTATGATTTTATTAATATATTTGATTGATTTTATAGTCTTAGGCATTCAGAAATCACACAAAAGAAAATTAAGCAGTTTTATACGATAAAACCATATACAAATGCCTGTAAAGGGAGCCAAAGGCCATGTAATTGCTCCTGTTACACTTACACTGATCAAATCCTTGTTTAATAGGCTATTGACCAAACATTTCATTCAAATATCCACTTACTCTTAAATTGTTGGCCACCTTTTTGCTAAAGATGACACATGGCCATGGAATGTGACACATGGAAACCATATAATTATTAATATACCAATCAATATTGCATCATTGTTTTTAAATAATGCATTTTAGGTCATTTTAAAAGGCTGTTGTTGGCTTAGTTCTGTTTTTATAACCACAAAAAATATATATATTATCTTAATACTTCTTTGTTACAGTCAGTGGAAGTGATAAAAAAAGTTATTACGTTTGAAATATGGATATTTGTTTTTCAAAAACGCATGGATTCGCTACAGGGGGCCTTTTTTCAAAGATTAATTAACATAAACACTGACCTTTGAAGTCAGTAACCAAAGATACATGCAGTGTTTCCTGCTATCTTATAAAAGTTTACAAAACTGCACAATTAAACAGTTACTTTAGCTGCATTTGCTGCTGTCTGGCCCACTGCTGCTGTCTAGACTAAATAAAGTATCTGATATAATTTACAATCTGTATTTCATCATCAATGATAATTATGTCTTCACTTACCTACAGCAGGAAGAGTGAAACTGACACTGTCACTTGTATCTGTCGGCTTGACCAATGTAGAAATGAGTTTCTCACTGGTTTTAACATTCGGTTTCCATTGGAGGCTAGTTGAGCTGGGCTTGCTGAAGATAATGACTCTAAAATCTTCTCTGAAGCACTGAAGGCCACAGACAAAATGTTTGTCACAGTCTAATTAAATGATCAGAAAAATGCAGTTCAAAAGAGTTACTGTACATGTAACTGTTAAGAAAGCCAGCCAGCACTGCTATGTCAGTCATATATTATTTAAGTTAGATTTTATGATTTTTCTCTTGAATTCTTTGATCAGAAACTTACATTCAAAGGAAGCACTTGAGCTGTAATGTTCTCTATCTGCTCAAGAACATTTTGAAAACATCCTCCAGAGGTCTGACTCTGAAATCATAATTGATCTTTATATAGTTAATAAAATAATGTTTAATCATGTTTTGCAATATTAATAGCAAACAAAAGTAAGTATGTGCATGTAACCATCAACAATGAATAGAAAAGCACATTAACATTTCAAATATATGGCAATGCACATCTTATTGCATTGTTCTTCTGACTATATTTGATAGAAGCTGTGAATGCAACTCTTAAAACTTCAGTTTCAGAAACAAGACTTACGGTGCATCCTTCTGGCAGAGTTATATTTATAACTGCAATGAAAGAAATCAGCATAAATACAATATTAAAACAAAACAGCAAATTATATAGATGTCATTTGTGCAGTATTATAAAAGCATAGATCAAAAATAAGTGATGAATTTGACAATGAGTACTCGTTGATTTTTTTATCTAAAAAGTGTTTTATCCTGTCCTGATTGTTTTCTATCTCCTGGAGTTAGCTACTTACTTATTTAGTGCTGAATTCAGATAAAGTGAGCCATCAGTGAAAACCCTTAAGTGTCACCAGCCCACAGGTGGGCCCAATGGCGCTCTTTTTTGTTGTTGTCTTTTCAAATATTTTAGTAATTATCATAAATGATATATCATTTGAAAACCTCAATTTATCCTGTGAAACCATTTTAAATCGGACATTGCATTACCATGGAAATGGTACTTAAAATCTTTCAGCGCCTCCTCCCTTAGTGGGTGGAGTCAAGTGTCACATTACAAAATGTATTATGTCTTTTAGAATCTATTTTATTTTATAATCTTGACAAAATAAATATCGTCGGAAAGGTCTGAGTCTCAAGATTCTATATGTGGTGGTTTATTTATTTTGATAGACATAATATTGACAGACATTGAGACATTTGTGAAAGAAAAATGCATCACAAAAACATTCAATGGAGTTTTGAAGGCACCCGGTGGCTGTGTGTGGTATAACGCCCCAGGTAAAATTAGAGTAACCTAATTTTTTTTTTTTTTATGTATCAACTTCATATTTGGAACACACCTTATATAGACATAGGGATTTAACTTTATAGCAATCTTGGATTCAAAAATATTTTGGAAAATATTTATTTTATATAAAATAAAGGCACAGTGCATGTTCTTTACAATTGTTAGCAAATACACAGGGCAACATAGAGGTAAGTGCAAACAACAGCAGGTTTATTGATAGTTTTTTACGTGATCTCACACCCTTATAGGAACACACACCTGGCGGGCAAAACGAAGCTTTGCTCCACTGACAGACAGCTATTTCTAGGCAGTTTGCATCAAGTAATAATGTAGTAAAATGCAGATATTAAAAGGCGAGATTCAGTGGACACCTTATTAATGATGTATATTATTTTGTACAGGCAAGAGGATGAAGCCAGAATATAAACGCAATGTGCAAAGTTTCACATTAAATGACTTCCCATAGAAAACCATTAGAAGGAAAACACTGAACCGTTAAGCGGACTAAGTTCATGTTCCCGGCTTCATCTGCGTGCCTGTGTAAACTATATATCAGTAATATAGAGATGACTGAATTGTATCTTTAAATATTACTGTTTTAAATATATTAAGGCACTTTAAGTGTTTTTACAACGTTTATGATTGAAATATTGCCGCGGGTGCTCAACATGAATTGCAAATGGCCAAACTTGCATTTTGCTCAGAAATACCTTTGTTTTATTCTTTTGAGTGGTGATCTAAATATTTGCGCCTGGCAAACAGATGAAAAATTAACATGTTTGTGCAGCAGTTCTATGGATGTTTTGCCCTCCAGAGCTTTGAGCCGTGACTGAAAACTATCAATTGAACACAGGCAGGAGCTGAAAGCAAGACAACGAGTCCAGGTGAGTATATGGGGAATGGCGAGGTTATTGGTTCTTATCGAGAGTTAGTGAGTCCTTTTCCTTTTCCAGGAGATTCAAGGGGAACCGTGGAGAGGGGAGACAATGGAGCACAGGAGCTGAGGAGAATGGGGAACAGAACGCTTGAGTGGATAGCAGGTAGGCAATAGCAGGTAAGAGTCAGGTACGTTTACATGCAATGTTTTCAGATAATCCGGAGGAGCAAAGGAGCGCTGGAGCTGATGGAAACACTGGGAATGGAGCGGTGGCGAATCTTTGAAGTAAAGCCGGGCATACACAGTGCGATTTCTTTGCGATTTCAGTGCAATTTCAGCAAGGCATCGACTCACACTGTACGAGAAGATTGCATGCGATGTAAAGTCAAAGCTCACGATTTATGTGCTCACACTGTACGGTCAAATTGTCGAGCGCGATTTATGTGCTCACACTATGGCTGCATCCAAAAACTTCAGCTGACTTGCTGCCTCGCTGCCTTACGAGGCAGTGACTTTGTAGGCAGCGTTTTGTACGCAGGCACCTCACGAAACCGATTTCGGACAGGCTTCTGAGGCAGCGTAATGGTTTAATGATCTATGACAAAATAGAATGAGTTTTGGTGATAACTAAACAAATATTTATTTACTATAATATTCATTTCTCGCTAGATATAACATCAAAAGTGCAAAAAGTTAATCAGAAATATACATTTACACAAATTAACCACCAAACGCCATCTTTATTTTATAGCTCAACCAGCATGGAATGGAAGCACAGGATTGTGGGATACCAAAGGCAGCGAAGGATACAGCTATGCTGCCTTCAAAAATCGATCAGATGAATGTATCTCAAGAGACAGGAAGTGAAGCTAACTTTGGATTCAGATGTGCCTTAATAACTTCCTACCTTGAATATGTCCTACAAAGGCAGCATTTTTCAGTTTTCGGATGCAGCCTATATATGTGAAATATTTGGGTTGCGCTTGTGCAGACGATGACACTGTATATGGACGATAGCCCGAGATAACATAAAAAAAACTATAGGTGATATCAGGAGGATTTGGTGTTTCCAATTAATGTATTCAATTATTATTATTATTATTATTATTATTATTATTATTATTATTATTATTATCATGGTAGTTTCATTATAAAAGTTATAGGTCTACTACAATTAATTTGCCCCAAAATAATTGCGCATTTACCGCACAACTGAGGCGTGGATAATACAAGATTAATTTAGATTATTCCTCATTGAAATAAATACATTAGATTACTCCTCTTCTTCATGGGCTCGCCTTCATGGTTTAAAACTGAAATATTTATAATTTTGCAACGTGTTTGTCTTTATCACTGATTGCAAAATGGACAATGATTCACATTTCCCATGATAATAACATTATTTTATTTAAAGATCTCCCTCTTTTCATTTTCTTTCTTGTTGCAATACATTTTAAATAGTTAAAGTACTGTTTCCGTGCAGGCACAGTGAGGGAAAAAGCTCTGAGTTTAGAGCCGTCGGCTCGTAGCTCTGCTTCAACTGTGCGATACCCTCACGAGGAGTGACCAAATTTTCTGACATGTCAGAAATTCATCCGACTGTCTGCTTGTCTGTTGGGAGAGGCTAATCGCTTCTCGTTTTCCCTGTACACTGAACAAATTCTGCACGACAAACAATGCACGACAAAGCTGAAATTCGGCCCGACTCAAAAAAAGAGTTGCACGAGTAAGAACTCGGCTCAAAATCAGATGAAAAATCGTCCAGTGTATGCCCGGCCGAAGTAACACAAGGTAAGGATTGCATAGCAAACTGTGAGACCAGACAATGGATGTTTCTCAAACGGAAGGCTGCATCCAACAAAGTCTGCATATCTCGGCTGCCACGTCATCAATCGTCGCTGAAGGCCATCTCAATCGGAAGGATCCTTGGAAGACAGCCTCCGTTTCGCGTCCTTCATTCAGCTGTGTTTGAAGGATGCATGGGATGTATCCTCCACGACGTTCAATCACCCACAATCCTTTGCACCCATTCCATTTCATGAAAATAAACTGAGAGTCATTAATGAGCTTATCTTAATTTATTACGAAATGTTAGACAAAAATAATGTTTTCGGACATGAAAACATAGATATTATTTTTTGTTTTGGTGTAAATTACTCAATAAACGCTAAACTGCCAATAACTGAAGCCACTGGGAGACTCTAGACAGCTGTGATTCACTGTATTGCTTTAATAGAAAGCCAAATAATTTTAAGATTTGTAATAAAAAGTATTTTTCCAAAACTAAGTTTTATTAGTGTTTTTATGCCGTGACTGTGAGGTAGGAACATATGTGACGTAGCCACGTACACTTTCCTAGACCGTCTTGTTCTAGCATTTATATGCTGAGGACTCAAGCCTACAAGACTCTGAAGGACTAAACTAGGAAGGACGCAGCCTTGGTAGGATGCAGCCTGAGCTGGTGACTGGGGCTGATGAACTTGTGACAACAGTAAATTTAAACTTTTATAACTTTTTGTTTTATACATATATATATATATATATTAGAGATGCACCGATACTGAATTTCTCAGCCGATACTGATAGCCGATTATTCTGAATGATATCAATATGCAGATAGTTATGTGCGAGTAAAAAATGTTGACGTGGTCGCATGTGTGCCAGTGCCACTGCTCCAAAATGCATGCTCTGCTCCACGCATAAAGTGAGTGCTGCAGAGCCGCAGCATAGTGCCGCAGGAGTACGATTTCTGATCATGTGAAGACAGTGAGAGAGGCGCTTTCAATATGAGCTCTTTTGGAGCAGAGCCTGGTTTATACTCACCATGTCAGCACCAGAGGAAAAAAATACGCAAATAGTGAAGAAAGGATGGTGGACGGTATGGAGGATTTGGTTTTCAAGTGAAAGTAAAATAAAAGACTGCTTCTTAAACCAGAGAATCCAAGATGGCGCCGAGAATGGCCGCCGTGTTGCAAGCTCGGGGAAAACTTTGCAGTTTTTCGTATGTTTTGTTAGTTTTTTTGTTGTTTTGCGTGTTAGATGTTGTTAGTATAACTGTCTACGATAGAGACACACTTTTAAACATTGGTTCCTCCGTCGCGCAACGCAAACCGGACTTTGAGTTCTTGAATTGCCGGTGGATTGTTCACAGACACAGCATCAGATCCCTTTGTCTGGGTCGCACAATCGAGAAAACGCCGCCGACGCCGAAAAAGAGGAAAAAGAGCTGGCGTTCTCGTCAGACTGAGGTCGTGCTTTCCGACCTCCTCTCCCAACAATTTTGCTGGCTAACGTTCAGTCACTGGATAACAAACTCTGTGAACTGCGGGCGCGCATCTCATACCAACAAGAAACAAGGGACTGCTGCATTATTTGCCTCACAGAAACCTGGATGTCTGCTATGGTTCCAGACTCAGCCATCGAGCTCACGGGCTTCTCCGTGCACCGCTCGGATAGAGAAATGGAGCTCACAGGGAAAAGCAGAGGCGGGGGTGTTTGCTTCTACATCAACAACTCATGGTGTAATGAAAGGAACATACACTCTATTAAATCCTTCTGCTCCCCTGATCTGGAATTTCATACGCTTCTGTGTCGACCGTTCTGGCTACCGAGGGATTTTACAGCGATCATAATCACGGCTGTTTATATTCCTCCTCAAGCCAACACAGACCAGGCTCTCAGGGAACTGTACGGGAATATAAGTGAGCAGGAAACCGCGCACCCAGATGCAGCTTTTATTATCACGGGGGACTTTAATAAAGCCAACTTCAGAACAATAGCTCCAAAATACTTCCAACACATCACCATCAACACGCGTGGAGATCGTATACTCGACCATTGTTACTCCCCTTTATGGGACGCATCCAAGTCCCTCCCCGCCCACCTTCGCAAATCGGATCACTCTTCCGTTCTGCTCCTGCCTGCTTATAGGCAGAAACTGAAACGTGAAGCACCCGCCTCAGGACAGTCCAATGCTGGTCGGACCAATCGGACGCTATACTACAGGACTGTTTTGATCACGTACTGGGACATGTTCCGGCAGCGTCTGATGACGACATAGAGGCGTTTTCAGATACGGTCACGTGTTTCATCAGGAAGTGTATAGAGGACATTGTACCGTCAAAAACAATCCGTATCTACCCCAACCAAAACCGTGGATTAACAGCGATGTTCGATCAGCCTTGTCAGCACGGACATCTGCCTTTAAATCCGGAAACACTGACGATAGGAAACAAGCCAGTTACGATCTCAGGAGATCCATCAAAGCAGCCAAACGAACTTATAAAACAAAGTTGAAGAACATTTCAACAACAACAACCCAAGAAGCATGTGGCAGGGCATTAACAACATCACAGGCTTTAAAGGGAATAAACCAGCTACTGTGAACATTGCCGCCTCTCTACCGGACAAGCTCAACACTTTTATGCTCGTTTCGAGGCTGATAACACCGCCACACAGAGAGTACTCACACGACTGCTGCAGAAGAGGTCAGTCACTCACGCTTTCTGTCGCGGATGTAACCCGATCCTTCAAACGGGTGAACATCCGTAGCCGTGAGCCCTGATGGCATACCAGGCCGTGTGCTCAAAGCATGCGCTTCCAGCTAGCCGGGGTTTTACAGACATTTTCAATCTGTCCCTCTCTCTGTCTGTGGTTCCCTCATGCTTCAAAAAATCCACCATTGTGCCCATACCAAAGAAAAATAAAATCACATGCTTGAATGACTGGAGGCCCGTTGCTCTGACACCCATCTTCAGCAAGTGTTTTGAGAAGCTTGTCAGAGAACACATCTGCTCTGTGCTGCCTGCTTCACTGGACCCACTGCAATTTGCATATCGCAGCAACCGTTCCACAGACGATGCTATTACCTTCACCCTGCACACTGCTCTCTCCCACCTGGAAAATAAGAACACCTATGTGAGGATGCTGTTCGTGGATTATAGTTCAGCATGTAACACCATAGTGCCTGCCACACTGGTTGCGGCTCCAGACTCTGGGACTGAACAGATCTCTGTGCAGCTGGATCCTGGACTTCCTGACAGGCAGAAGTCAGGTGGTCAGAATGGGCAACAACACATCATCTCCCCTGATCCTCAACACTGGTGCTCCGCAGGGCTGCGTCCTCAGCCCACTCCTGTACTCCCTGTACACACAAGACTGTACAGCAACACACAGCTCCAACGTCATCGTCAAATTTGCAGACGACACAACGGTGATAGGCCTGATCACCGACAACGATGAGACAGCCTACAGAGAGGAGGTGAGTACCCTGACAAAATGGTGTCAGGAGAACCACCTCTCACTCAACATCGACAAGACCAAGGAGCTGGTGGTGGATTACAGGAGACAGAGCAGAGAACACACACCCATCACCATCGACAAGACACCTGTGGAGCGGGTTAACAGCTTTAAGTTCCTCGGCGTTCACATCACCGAGGATCTCACATGGTCTGCTCACACAGATGCAGTGCTGAAGAAGGCACATCAGCGTCTCTTCTTCCTGAGACGGCTGAGGAAGTTTGGAACGAGCCCCAGCATCCTCAGATCCTTCTACACCTGCACTGTGGAGAGCATCCTGACCGGCTGTATCACCGCCTGGTTTGGAAACAGCACCGCTGGCAACCGCAAAGCTCTGCAAAGGTCGTGCGAACTGCCCGCCACATTGTTGGAGGTGAGCTTCCCTCCTCCAGGATATCTACACCAGGCGGTGTACAAGGAAAGCCGGAGGATTATCAAAGACTCCAGCCACCCGTCCCACAGTCTGCTCTCTGCTGCCCTCAGGGGCGTTTCCTGCAGCATCCGATCCGCACTAGCCGACTGAGGGACAGCTTTTTCCCTCAGGCGATCAGGCTAATGAACAGTCAGAACTAATACTCCCTACAGCACACTCCCACTCACACAACATGCCATGCACTGCACTTTAACACAGTTCAACTGGACTACACTGCACTAACACATCTGCCATCACTGGACACCATACAATGCACACCCACAACATTGCATATGCATAATCTGTTGCACCTTGCACAACTATCTGTTGCACAACCAATCTACTGTAAATTATAATCTGTTGCACCTTCACATTATTACTATGTATAGATGTGTACATAATGCAGACGTGTACATACACATATAATGTGTATTGGTAACGAAGTATGTCTTTACTGTGTGTACTGAGTATATGTATGTGTATTTTGCACATTGTCTTCTGTACAGTCTGTAAATATGTACTGTCCATATGTAATATATATTTTTTTTGCACTGTCTGGAGCACTCTCATAAGAATTTCACTCACCAAGGCACTTGTGCTGTGGTGATGTGACAATAAAAGTGATTTGATTTGATTTGATTTTGAGAAGGTGAACATGTTGGTTTTGTCTTTGCTGTTTATCTCATGATACGCTATGGAGGCTTTCTTTAAATGTTTGTTATTTATTTGATTCCTCAGGGTTTGCTTAACATTCTGCTGTAGCCTATGCCATGCCTCTCTTATTCGTTTATGTCAATTACATTATATAAGTTAGTTTGTAGCGTTTTGTTTTATTATTGTTGTACTTTTTATACTTGCTGTGATAGACGGTGTTGGCGGTGATACCGGTGTTAAGCTGCAACGCCGCTTACATCACTTGCCCACCGCGGCACTGTCCCTCACCATCATGTTTATTTGTTTATAGTAATACAATGTATTTAGTTCAGTTAGAGGACACTACAATTAAAACTGAACGTGAAGCGAACAACAGTCGCATCACAGATCAGATTTATTTTATCACCTGAGGA
Source organism: Gymnocypris eckloni scoliostomus (assembly GCA_027564155.1). Lineage (NCBI taxonomy): Eukaryota > Metazoa > Chordata > Actinopteri > Cypriniformes > Cyprinidae > Gymnocypris > Gymnocypris eckloni. The sequence goes on from CM050416.1 coordinate 37,484,053, forward strand.
GAGTGAGTTGAGCTGACTGACCAGAAGAGTGAGGTGAAAAGACAAGACAAAGGTGGAAGAGTTTCAAAACGAAATGTAAAAGTGCCTGTTGTAAAATATTTTGGATTTTGAAAAGCCTGTTGACTTCTGCCATAAAATCTACGTGATAATGCAAGTTATTTTAAATGTATTTATTTTTCTCATTTATTTGGTTACACAGTGTTTGCTGCTTTTAGTTTATTTAAACAGTGTATTTGTTTTCATTATTTTGCATCAGGGTGTATACTGTCCCTGCCTCCAAACATTCTTATTCGTTTAGCTAATAAACGTTCTATGTTTCATAATTATTTGTTCCTCATTTACAGATTTTTTGTTTTGTATACCTATTTAAAATTTGCGTAAGTTATTTGTTATTTTATATTAGGCATAGCGTGGTGTATTTTTTATTAATTTTGTTAATAAAAGTTCTATGTTCTACTTTGCATTTTGTTGTTGCTTGAATTGAATTCAAGCAATTGATGCCGGATTACCGAATTTAAAAGGGAAAGTAAAATGTGCATGATGCTTTTATAAGCTATTTAAGAAAAAATAAATTGGCAGGGGGTTGTTAAATATTTTTTAAATGAGGTGGTCTGATAATGTGTTCATAAGCAATGTGTTTTTAATTAAGATGCAGAATACATTTTGATGAATAAAGGATGGCCCACTTTACCTGAAATAAAATTTGTCTGGAGTGCACGATCTCAAAATAGCCTAAGTATTAGGACATACTTTGTAAATAACACTTTATATTACCTGTATTCAAATTTAAATAGTATAGCTGGGCCTTAAAGTTAACAAAAAAAAAAAAAAAAAAAAAAAAACTCATTTTACATAAAGTGGCCCACTTTATCTGAATTCACCATATTGTTTGTCACACATTGCTTTGTCTGTAGTTGTCTATAGAACTAATCAAACTACTATTACAAGCTGCTATTTATTGATTGATTGACTGAATGATTTAGCACAACCATAAAAAAATAAAAATAAAAAGTAATAATAAAAAAAACAGTATCTTTGGTCAAAAAAGGTTCCTACCCCTGGTCTAGTGCATGTAGTCTAAAAAAAAGAACTCTAGTTATTACACATGACAAAAAAAAAACTGATTTGGTCTTGTTTACGATGTAATGTATAATTAATAGGTTGATACAGCATGCTAATTCTAGTTTATTTTTTTGTACATTTTTGTGTTACCTCTCGTGGAGAAAAAATAAAGTTTTTGAAAAGATAAAAAATAAAAAATAAAAACAATGTAAACTTTTTAAAACTAAAAAGGATTTTTTTCCCCATTGTGGTTCAGGGCTGTGGATGAGCAAAAACTACATTACCAGCTGTGGTCGTCTCTGGAGTGACTGTTGTAACAGTGCTGCTGATAGTAACAGCTGAAAAAAGAAAAAATCACTGATGAAAAACAATGAACTAAGACAAATATTACAAAGGACACACAATGTCAACAATGATTTGCACCTGCACATTTCACATTCCTTCACACACACACACACACACACACACACACACACACACACACACACACACACACACACACACACACACACACACACTCTCTTCTTCTTCTTCTTTGGTAGTCCATCGAAATCCGATGATGACGTCCATGCCTTTAGCGGTGACACTTTTGATGACTAAACAGTCCAATCCTGGACCCACAGACTCTATTGCAGGTGGGGCATATGTATGTAATTGTAGTAGCAGTGGCAGTCATGGCTGTATTTCTCCTGGCTCGCTTCTGCTGTCTTATGCTTGTCCTCTCCATCTCGAGCGTATGAACCCCATCTCTACACAGCTTTTTCCAGATGGTGCGGTCAGCAGCAACCTCCTCCAGGTCCTTGGGTCTGATCTTACACTTCTTCAAGGTGTTCTTTATCTGATCCTTATATCGCTTCTTCGGCCCCCCAGCTGAATGTCGACCATGATGTAACTGGCCGTAGAGCACTCTGCGGGGCAGTCGACATGGAGGCATCCTTATCACGTGCCCCAACCATTGCAGCTGGCGCTGGGTGATCATGGCCTCAATACTTCTACAGTTGGTATTTTTAAGTATTTCAGTGTGAGGCACACGATCCCACCAGGTAACTCCCAGAATGTGCTGAAGGCAGCTTATATGGAAGCTCTCCAGGGAGCTGATGTGACGGCTGTAGGTTACCCAAACTTCACAGCTATAAAGGAGGGTGGTGACACAGACTGCTTGGTATACAGCAACTTTTGTGGAAGGATGAAGATTCTTGTTATGAAAGACTCTATGCCGAAGTTTCCCAAAGGCAACTGATGCCTGTTTAATGCAGCTTTGAACTTCATTGTCGATGCCACAGTCCTCAGTAAGAATACTCTCCAGATATTTAAAAGATGGCACTACTGAAAGCTGTTCATTCCTAACAGTGAAGGCAGGTAGTGTGGGTGGGACATTGGTACTCCATTGGCAAACCACTTCTGTCTTGGTGGTGTTGACAGTCAGCCCCATCCTGCTGTATGCCCTAACTGCCACATTAAGAACAGTTTGAAGATCCTCTGGAGTATGGGCCATAAAAGCACAGTCATCTTCATACTGCAGCTCCAGGATGTGCTTTCTAAAGAGTTTTCTGGTTGCCTGTAGCCTCCTAATATTGAAGAGGCTGCCATCTAATCTGAAGTCTACTGCTATGCCACTGCTATTTTCAATCTCGTTATGGAGAAGCTTGGTGACACATAGGAGGAAGATGTTAAATAGTACTGGTGCCACACCCCTGCCTCACCCCTGTGTGCACAAGGAAGGGCTCGGACTCTTTTACGCCTATGGACACCCGAGCAGTCATCCCATTATGGAACTGGTGGAGGATGTTAACAAATTTATTGGGACAGCCAAACCTGAGGAGTACATCCCATAACAGCTCTCTTTGCACAGTGGCGAATGCTTTAGAAAGATCGACAAAGGCCATAAACATGTCCTGATGTTGCTCCCGGCACTTTTCCTGAAGCTGCCGGGCTGTGAAAATCATGTCGATAGTGCTCCTATTCTTCCTAAATCCACACTGCGATTCAGGCAGCATTGACTCAGTGATGTTGTTAATGAGTCTCTAAAGCATCACCTTGGACAGGACTTTACCACCCACAGAAAGGAGTGGTATGCCCCTACTATTGCCGCAGATGGCCTTGTCACCCTTGTTCTTATAGATAACAGCAATATTTGCATCTCTCCATTGCTGTGGGATGTTCTCATCAGTCCAGGCCTTGGTGATGTACCGGTAGAGGGTGCGCATACATATGTACCCCCCCCTCCTTCAGTAGATCTGCAGAGATATTATCAGTGCCAGGCCACTTGTTGTTCTTAAGAGAATGGACAGATGGTAGAACTTCCTGAAAGGTTGGTGGTAGGCTGAGATCGTGGATGGGAGGAAGTTTAGGCAGTTCTTCCAGAATGGTGGGGTCCGCATCAGAATCCTGATTAAGCAGGATGTTAAAATGTTCAGCCCACCTCAACAGGATCCTATTTTGGTCCTTCAGAAGTGTTAGTCCATCTGCTGTTTTCAGAGAAGTGATGCAGTGATTTGTTGGTCCGTATATGGTTTTGATAGCATTATAAAAGTTATGCATATCATTTTTATTGGCAAAAGACTGGATTTCATGTGCCTTTTCAATCCACCATTCATTCTGCATGGCACGGGTTTCCCTTTGCACTTTCCCCCGTATTTACATTTACATTTATGCATTTAGCAGACGCTTTTATCCAAAGCGACTTACAATTGCATTCAGGTTATACATTTTTAATTAGTAAGTGTGTTCCCTGGGAATCGAACCCACAACCTTTTGCGCTGCTGACGCAATGCTCTACCACTGAGCCACACAGGAACACACAGTATTTCCTGCAAATACCGTCTGGTCTTAGTGGATGAATGTTTTTTTTTAAGTTGCACGGTGCGCTTTGTACATATCCTTAAGCAAGTTATGGATGGCATCTGAGTTATCGTCAAACCAATCTTGGTGGTTTCATGCTCTTATAGCCGATGGATTGGACTGCTGCGTCATAAAGCTCAGAGCTGATATAGGCCCACTGTTGTTCCATGGTGTTTTCTGAGCTCAGACAGGGTTCCGACTCCCCTAGTTTCTCATCTAGGAGACGTCAAAACTAATTTCTTGCTTCTGTGTTTCCCAAGTTGTTACAATTTAGCCTCTTTTTGTTGTGCTTTTGCAGCCGCAAGGGGCGCACTTTCATATGGAGCTTGGCCACAATCATACGATGGTCTGTCCAGCACTCTGCACCTCTCATGACACGAGTGATAAGAACATCCTTGATTGCATTACACCGCACAATGATATAATCAATCATGTGCCAGTGTTTAGAATGAGGGTGCATCCACAAGGTCTTATACTTTGCCTTCTGCTGGAAGATGGTATTGGTTATGGTAAGATTATGCTCAGAGCAAAGAGTCAATAGTCTCATACCATTTGCATTCACCCTACCACTGCCATGCCTGCCTTGTACTCCACTCCATATTCTGTTGTTCTACCCGGCCCGAACATTGAAACCCCCAAGCAAGAGGATCTTATCACTCTTAGGGATCCGGCAAAGAGCTTCATCCAGTGCCTGATAAAAGCATTCCTTAGCCTCGTTCTCAGATGGTAACGTTGGCGAATAGGCACTGAGAAGTGTTGCATGACGCTTTTTTGCCAGGGGGATACGGAGGGTCATTAGCCTTTCACTAATTCCAACTGGTGTTTCTGTGAGACTTGGTAGAATGGTATTCTTGATGGCAAATCCTACTCCATAGAGATGTTGTCCACCTGAAGGGAAATCTTTCCAGAAGAAGGTATGACCCACCCCTTCCTCTGTTAGGGAACCTTCATCCAGAAGCCTGGTCTCACTCAGGGCCGCAATATCGATGTTGTAACGGCTCAACTCAGCAGTGATCAGGGCTGTTCTCCAGTGAGGTCTGTCAGAGATACCATGCAGGTCCAGGAGAGTCCTTACATTCCAAGTTGCCAGTTTTATACTGTATCGTTTCTTATTTTTCTTATTTTCCTTATTTCGACCGCAGTAGTGGAATAACCCGATAGGTGCGGTAACCTATCCAGATAAGTGATTGAATGGGCAATTTTTGGCCACCTTTTCTAGGCCCTTTCCCAGTTGAGGTGAGCAGTACGGTCCCTAAATAGGGCTGCTCAGTCGCACAGGGGTCTGCCAAAACAGCTGCCACTCAAACCCAGTTGATAACGACCAAATACCCTGGGCCACTGCCGTGCAGGGTTCTGACTAGGAGCTCCCAGTCTATTCAAACCTCCTCCCGTTGACAGATGCCCCATCGCTGTCAGATTTCAACCATATGTAAGGTCCAGATATTAGCACCGTGGTTAGAGGTGGAAACCTGCGCAAGGAGAGTTTTAAAGTGCCAAAGGGGGTGCGCCATCTCCGGTAGCACGATCTTCACCAAGGTGAGGTAAATCCAAGTGGCAAGGGTGGTCCCAGGACAACTGGCTCCCACATCTTGGCTGCAGGAGGTTTCAGGGTCCTTCATCTGTTG
>CM050416.1:37492080-37737525 GCA_027564155.1 Gymnocypris eckloni scoliostomus
TTAGTAACAGCTGAAAAAAAAGAAAAATCACTGATGAAAAACAATGAACTAAGACAAATATTACAAAGGACAGACAATCTCTACAATGATTTGCACCTGCACATTTCACATTCCTTCACACACACACACACACACACACACACACACACACACACACACACACACACACACACACACACACACACACACACACACAAACAAACACACACACACGTTCAGTTCTACAGATCCACATACATTCAGCCAAAATACCAATAAACAGAGGACAAATCAGACTACATTACCAGCTGTGGTCATCTCTGGAGTGACTGTTGTAACAGAGCTGCTGATGTTAGTATCAGCTGAAAAAAGAATGGCTCATGTGAATATAATCACCTTCACAGTATGCTGAAATACAGAAAGCTGGTTTGACCAGCTCATAGACATAATAATGGCCTGGACAGGCTTTGAATTGAATGGGGTAAGACCCGACATAACAGTAGTAATTGTTCCACTGACCGCAGATATCTCGAGTGACGACTCCATCCTCAACTGTTGGATGTCCACCACGAATCCACAGAGCGATATTAGTGCCACAGCTGTACTGAGCAACACATGTGTCCGGGATCTGAGCGTTCAGGCCATTAATGAAGAGACGATACCTGGCTCTCCAGGTGACTGATGTGTCACACTTGGAGGAGGGGTTTGATGGGCGACTGCTGTTGGCTCTCCATGGATCGTCCAGCACAGTGTAATTGTAGCAGGGGTCAACAGAAGGATATACTGGTAAAAAAAAGGAAAAAAAGTACATATTAATTAATAAAAAATATAGAAAAGTACTGTTGAATTAAATGTTAAGTAAATTGTCTAAAACCACAAATTAATAAAACAATTAAAAACAACAACTAATATTTATAGATTATCACTGTGAAACTTCTTCATTTGAGTCAACTAAACAAAGACTATTTTCTTGACATGAAATGAAACTAAACACTGCTCTACTTTGTGCATCTGAAATTCAACTGAAAATTAAGTGAAATAATTCAACCTAAAAACACAAATCGAATGCAAACATTTCTGAGTTCATCACAGCATCAGCAGCTACACAGTTACTGACTTCTAAATAAAGCAACATTTTAATAAGGGTCTCCTCTCATAAGAGAAAAGGGGCTCTTTGGGTCTGGCCCGTGAAAGGTTACATTTAAGTGTTATGGCTTTGGCTCCGAGGGTGATTGAGACGAGTGTGAAAGCGACTTCAGTGCACTCTGCATATGATAGGAACTGGAACAGGTTTGTCTTATAATGAGGACAAAGGAAAATTGTTCATTTTCTGGACAGAGTTTCCAAGCCGCTGATTCTCTGTGGGATCTATATGTGCTCCTTAATGCATTTTCTTAACCTATTTTTCCAATTTTCTTGCTGGTCTAAAAAAAGAGTCCTGCACATTCATTACATGGATTATAATAATAATAGGACTATTTTCTTCATAAATGCATTTCTGCTACCTGCTTGAGTTTGCTGGAATTGTTATTAACTAACCAAACTCACCCTGCTGCGGCCATTCAAAATTATATTTAAGATTTATACATTCAATTATATAGTAGTAAAACTGAAACAAAAATGGCACAGATATCATCACAAATTCAGTCATTTTAGGCCTCAGGAATCTGAAAATGTCACATGACATCCATTAGGTTAAGTCTTTAAGTAATTGTTTTGGTATATTGGTCATTTTAGATGTATCATCTGAACACAGCTAGCTGGTGGATAGATGTAGGATCAATAGAAGTAGTCTCCTTAAATACATTTCTAACATTTCACCTGCTGACAGAACTATCAAATAAAGAAAATAAATACATATAAAAATAAATAATAATACAAAATCAGACTAAATTACAGTTTTTGGATTGCTTACACACTAAAATTAAAAGTAGCACACTATTAGCAAAACCTTACACTCAAGAAGCAAAACATCAGCCCATATTTGCACAACTATAAGCACATTGTCAACCTCACACTTGTTGCAAAACTCTACACACAGTGATTTGCAAAACACTAAACACACTTAACATACATTACACACAAAAATCTATCATGAAGTCACTTCCTTGCAATACCAAAGCACTGACTGTCAAATTACCGCACCGTCCAAACCAATTGGTTCAACACAGACATCAGGTGTGCAAACACTTGTTTGCTTAATTGTAGACACACCAATCAGGTGTATAAGCACTAAAAAGCAGCAGGTGAGTTCATCGGTCTTCAAGCACAATGGAAAGAGTCAGAGAGAAGAGAGACGAGGAGGAGAACGAGGAGGGAGGAAGGAGGAGGAGGAAGGGAGGAAGAGGAATCAACAGAGGAAGAGGAAGAGATGGAGGCCATGCTGGAGGTAGAGGTAGAGGAAGAGGAAGAGGAAGACAAGAAGGTGCTCAAAGAGGACCGAATCTGACAAATGAGATCCGCGCAACACTGGTTGACCACGTTGTCAACCACGGCCTGACGCTGAGGGAGGCTGGACTGCGAGTACAGCCAAATCTGAGCCGATACACAGTGGCAAGTGTGATAAGAACATTTCGACTGGAAAATAGGTATTGTAAAAGTATCATCATATCAAAAACATCTGCACGGTTTCAGTAACTGCTTACAGTACTGTATTCTATGTACTATCAGCATTTCTGTTACCTTTTCCTGTGAAATTACGGTACTATTGTATACTGTTTTTTTTTCTACATAGGATTGAGGGTCAGGAACGACAAGGGGGAAGGCCTCCTATGTTCACAGAACAGCAAGAGAGGGAGATAGTAAACATGGTTTTGGCCAACAATGCTATAACACTCAATCAGCTCCAAGCTAACATTGTCAATAACCATGCCAGTTTCAACGATATCCATCAGGTCTCAACATCAACACTGGCACGCATCCTAAAAAAAAACATATTCAAATGAAGCAAATTTATCGAGTGCCTTTCGAGCGCAATTCTGAAAGGGTGAAACGACTGCATGATTATGCAGAGGTATGTATTCACTTTAGCAGTGTGATCTTGCATACTGTCTCATAATCTTTTACTGTACTGTAATATGTATACTAGATCTACACAATTTTGCCTGACACTGTTCTTCAGGGAGTTTTACGAATGGATGGAGAGGAGATCCAGCATGAGTTCATTTACGTAGATGAGGCTGGGTTCAACCTGACGAGAACACGAAGGAGGGGAAGAAACATCATTGGCCACAGGGCTATAGTCAATGTCCCAGGGCAACGTGGGGGCAATATAACACTCTGTGCAGCCATTACACAGAATGGGGTCCTCCACCGCCATGCCCATATGGGCCCTTACAACACAGCACTCATACTTACATTCTTGGACCAATTGCACAACATAACAGCAGCAAATCAAATCGATCATATGCAATACATTGTTGTCTGGGACAATGTGTCTTTCCACCGCTCTGCTCTGGTTCAGAACTGGTTTCAGCAACATCCACATTTCACCGTCCTATATCTTCCACCATACTCTCCATTCCTCAACCCTATAGAAGAGTTTTTCTCGGCATGGCGGTGGAAGGTATATGATCTCCGTCTCCAGGCTGAGGTACCCCTCATCCAAGCCATGGAGGAGGCCTGTGACCAGATGGAGGTAGCAGCAATGCAAAGATGGATTCGTCATTCAAGACGTTTCTTTCCAAGGTGTCTTGCTAATGACAACATTGCCTGCGATGTTGATGAAATTCTCTGGCCAGATCCAGCTAGGCGAAGAGACAATGTCTATTTTTCTTTCTTTTTTTTTTACAGTAAACTTACAGTACAATACGTAAAGTGACATTTTGTTACAGTATTATGAATCTCCATGTCAACATTTTGGGCGTGTTGAGAAATAAATGAGTTTCTTCAGTCTGCAACATTGGTCTTGTGTAGTGGTTGGTGGATTTACATTATATTTGTACTTTGTTGATGGTAGCCTACTCTAATCATAGGGAAGTAGAAGTGCTAAAAGTGTTTTAGGTTTATCACAGCAGAGTGTAACTCGTGCAAACAGAGTATAGTAAATGTGAAACGTGTGTTTCATATGGTAACAAAGTGTGGTTTTAAACAGAAGTGTATAGTTTTTACAAGAGTGTTTAATTATGCAAAGGATCTGTAGTGTTTTGTTAATTGGGTGTGTGGTTGTGCTAATTGTGTGTAGTGTTTTGAAAACACGGGCCCTGTTTTGAAAATCGTGCTTAAGCAATCCAATGTCAACTGTAATGGCACTATTGTTTAAGCTGCATCTCTTTTGTATAAGGTTGACTTCACTAGAAAAGCACACTACCTTACAGATCTATTCAACAGTACAGATCTGCAGATAAATCAGGCCAGTAAATAAGCCAGTAGAGACACAGTGTGCTACATTACCAGTTGAGATGGTCGCTGGTGTGATGGCTGTAGAGCTGGTGTTAATGCTGCCAACATCTGAAAGATTGGATGAATAGTGATTAATAAACAGAGACACAAATAGCATGAATGTGTAGAAAGAGCTCATGTGAATATAATCACCTGCACAGTATGCTGCAGCACAGAGTTGGACTAACCAGCTCATAGACATAATAATTGCCTGGACAGGCTTTGACTTTAATGGGGTAAGAGCCGAAATAACAGCAGTAATTATTCCAGTGACCGCAGACATCTCGAGTGACGACTCCATCCTCAACTGTCGGGTGTCCACCAAGAATCCACAGTGGAATATCAGTGCCACAGCTGTACTGAGCAACACATGTGTCCGGGATCTGAGCATTCCAGCCATGAATAACAAGACGATACCACCCTCTCCAGGTGACAGACTGGTCACAACTTCTGACTGAAGCATATGTATTATTGATGGCTCTCCATGGATTGTCCAGTGCAGTGTAGTTGTAGCAGGGTCAGACAGATTAGCTGTTATGAGAAAATATATATGTATAAATATTTTTTAATATGAGAATAACAACATATTTTAAACTAAACTAAATAAGTTAAGTGTAATTGTTCCTTTTATATGCAGTGGTGTGATTCATTAACATTCATTAACAATGATGATGACAGCTCACTCAAGGCGGATCTAATGTAAAAGGCGGCCGTGTCAATCAACAATCGTGGGAGGGTTATCTCCGGTTATATACATAGGCCACTAGCGTTCTGTCGGTGTGGTAGCCTATTCCGCCAAGACCGAATACATTAACATTGTCAGGCCTAAACCAGCCAAGGTTTCAGCACAAAAAACGAATTTAACAAAATATTTTTTAATTTTCGATATTGACCAACATTCCTACATTTCAGACCCCAGAAGAAAAAAAAAGCTTACACATAATAGGCAAATTTTGTATTCATTATGTAAAATTATTTACAGGAGCTCACCATCCCCCATTTTTAATTTTATTTTTTACAATTCAACCGCTGTATATGTTTTTAATTTGTTTAAAAATAAATTGGCAGGGGTTGTTAAATATTTTTAAATGAAGTGGTCTGTCAATGTGTTCATAAGCAAATGTGTTTTAATTAAGATGCAGAATACATTTTGATAAATAAAGGATGGCCCACTTGACCTGAATTTAAAATTGTCTGGAGTGCACGATCTCAAAATAGCCTAAATTATTAGTACATACTTTGTAAATAACACTTTATATTAAATACTATTAAATAGTATAGCTGGAACTTAAAGTGAACAAAAATAATGATAAAAATTTAAATTAAAAGAACTCATTTTACATAAAGTGGCCCACTTTACCTGAATTCACCATATTGTTTGTCACACATTGCTTTGTCTGTAGTTGTCTGTGGAACTAATCAAACTACTATTACAAGCTGCTATTTATTGATTGATTGATTGACTGAATGATTTAGCACAACCATAAAAAATAAGAATAAAAAGTAATAATAAAAACAGTATCTTTGGTCAAAAAGGTTCCTACCCTGGTCTAGTGCATGTAGTGTAAAAACAAAAACGTCTAGGTTATGTACGTAACCCCGTTCCTGTTAGAGGAACGGAGACGTTATGTTGTGACGACATAGGGATTTACCTGGAAGCCCTGATCATCTCTGAATTTAAGAGAAAACGCCAAAGAAATTGGCTAGTGGATTTTGCATACCTGAGCCACTCCCCGTGCATACGGGTATAAAAGGGTGACAAGTGCATCCACTCATTAGGTTTTACGCTGAGGAGCCGAGAACGAGTCCCCCCTGGCAACCAGCGATGGTTCAAGATTGTGGCATGGGGACATAACGTCTCCATTCCCTACATCAGGGAACGGGGGTTACGTATATAACCTAGACGTTCCCTATCTGTCGGTCACTACGAGTTATGTCGTGACGACATAGGGGTCCTATGGAAAGCGCCACAAGCTGATCCCCGTCACAACCTTGTGGCATGCAGATGTTGACAAGCGAACGCATGACAAACAAATGCCATGCAAGAGGTTGCAACCTTCCCTCCGCCCCAGCGCAAATTCGCTATCATTGGTGCCCGCAGGGACCGCTATGGAGGCCACATCCTGCCCGAAGGGAGGTAACATGTGGAGACACTGATATGGACAGACCCAAGCTTGGGGCAGTACTACATACGACTGGATTCTGGGGCAGATCCTACCTAGGTGTAGGGAGGAGGGCTGCCAGCAGAACCTGACAGAGAGCTCTGTCAATGAGAAGACACGGGTTTACAATGAGGGAAACCTTACCGTGGAAGAATACACATATGGGATTAACCGAATGGGAATCCGGCCATACGGACACCTAGCCCAGTACAGGGGCTGATCAGAGACCCGGGCGAGCTAACACCAGTACTGGGCCTGGCGTCAGACTGCTCCACCCAGTCTGACTGCCAGGGGTGCTTGGAGGATTCTACCAGGGTTCACAGTCCAGGGAACTGAACTGGAGGAGAAAAAAGGCGCTTGTATCCCCGGGTGAGGGGAAATGGCGGAGCAAGCGTGACACCGGCCAGTTCTTTCCACCCATTACTGTTACCCAACACACAAGAAGTGACTGGCTCAACGCAGAGACTGTAGAATCTTGCGAAGGTGTTCGGTGTCGCCCAGCTCGCAGCTCTGCAGATGACTGTCAGAGAGGCGCTGTTCGCCAATGCATGGGAAGAGGCAACACTCCGAGTGAAGTGAGCCCTCACCCCCAGGAGGCACGGCTCACCTTGAGATTGGTACGCCAAGGCGGACGGCATCCACTATCCAGTGAGCCAACCTCTGTTTGGAGACAGCAGCTTCCCTTTCTGCTGACCTCCGTGGCAGACAAAGAGCTGCTCAGAGCTTCTGAAGCTCCAGGTGCGGTCCACGATATGCGCAATGCTCTTACAGGACACAGCAATGCTAAGGCTGGATCTACCTCCTCCGAGGGCAGTGCTTGCAGGTTCACCACCTGATCGCAGAAGGGCGTGGTTGGAACCTTGGGCACATATCCAGGCCGGGGTCTCAAGACAACATGAGAGTAGACCGGCCCGAACTCAAGGCACTCTTCGCTTACTGAAAACTCTTGGAGGTCCCCAACCTTTTTGATGAAAGTGAGCACGGTCAGGAGCGCTGTCTTAGCAGACAGATATTTCAGCTCAACTGAGTTCAGTGGCTCAAAGGGCCCCCTCTGAAGTCCAGCAAGGACGATAGAGAGGTCCCAAGAGGGCACAAGGGGTAGCCTGGAGGGGTTCATCCTCCTGGCACCCTTCAGGAACCTCACGATGAGATCATGCTTTCCCAGGAACCGGGCATCCACTGCATCGTGGTGGGCCGCGATAGCGGCCACATACACTTCAAGGTGGAGGGTGACAGCCTACGCTCCGACCTTTCTTGCAGGAAATAAATCACTACTCCAATTGTGCATTTTTCGGGGTCTTCTCGGCAAGAAGAACACCAGTTCACGAACAGACTCCACTTCAGTGCGTAGGTCTGCCTTGTTGAAGGAGCTCTAGCCTGAGTGATGGTCTCAATCACTGCCGGTGGTAGACCGCTCAAATCTGCCACGTCCCATCCAGGAGCCACACATGAAGGTTCCACAGATCTGGACGTGGGGGCCATATGGTGCCGAGCCCCTGAGAGAGGAGGTCCTTTCTCAGAGGAATGTGCCAGGGAGGTGCTGTCGCGAGGAAAATGAGTTCGGGAAACCAGGTCCGGTGGACCAAAGCGGGCAACCAGCAGGACCTATTCCTCGCCCTCCCTGAGCTCGCACAGTGTCTGTACAAGTAGGCTCGCCGTGGGAAGCGCATACTTGCGTAAATCCTGAGGCCAGCTGTGTGCCAGTGAGTCCGTGCCAAAGGGGAAAAAATACAGCTGGCAGTGGGAGGACTTGTGGGAAGCAAACAGGTTCACCTGAGCTTCCCCGAATCGACTCCAGATCAGCCGGTTCATCTCGGGATGGATTCGCCATTCTCCGGGGAACATAAGCTGTCGTGAGAGCGCGTCGGCCGCACGATTGAGCTGCTCCGGGATGTGGACAGCGCACAGTGATTTGAACTGCATGTCACTCCAGAGGAGGAGATGGCGGGCAAGCTGTGACATGCGGTGTGATCGTATAACTCCCAACCGGTTGATATACGAGACAGCCACTGTGTTGTCCGTGCGGACTAGCACGTGCTTGCCCAACAGCAGTGGCCTGAACTGCCGTAAAGGCTAGAAGCACTGTCCACAGCTCTAGGCAGTTGATGTGCCAAAGCAGTCGGGGCCCCGTCCAGAGCCCCGAGGCTGCCTGCCTGTTGCATATAGCGCCCCAGCCCGTACTGGAGGTATCTGTTGTGACAACAGTATGCCGGGACACTTGTTCTAGGAGCTCCCCGGCCCGTAGAAATGCAAGGTCCTTCCAGGGGCTGAAGGAGCGGCGACACTGCTGGGTGATGTTCACTCAAAGTGTACCGCGGCGCCATGCCCACCTCGGGACTCGGGAGTGTAGTCAAATAAAAATCACTGATGAAAACAATGAACTAAGACAAATATTACAAAAGACACACACAGTGTCTACAATGATTTGCACCTGCATATTTCACATTCCACACACACACACACACACAATACCAATAAACAGAGGACACATCAGACTACATTACCAGCTGTGGTCGTCTCTGGAGTGACTGTTGTAACAGAGCTGCTGATGTTAGTATCAGCTGAAAAAGAATGGCTCATGAATATCAATACATCAATAAACACAAATAACACAAAAGCTCATGTGAATATGATCACCTTCACAGTATGCTGAAATACAGAAAGCTGGTCTGACCAGCTCATAGACATAATAATGGCCTGGACAGGCTTTGAATTGAATGGGGTAAGACCCGACATAACAGTAGTAATTGTTCCACTGACCGCAGATATCTCGAGTGGACGACTCCATCCTCAACTGTTGGATGTCCACCACGAATCCACAGAGCGATATTAGTGCCACAGCTGTACTGAGCAACACATGTGTCCGGGTTCTGAGCGTTCAGGCCATTAATGAAGAGACGATACCTGGCTCTCCAGGTGACTGATGTGTCACACTTGGAGGAGGGGTTTGATGGGCGACTGCTGTTGGCTCTCCATGGATCGTCCAGCACAGTGTAATTGTAGCAGGGGTCAACAGAAGGATATACTGGTGAAAAAAGGTACATATTAATTAATAAAAAATATAGAAAAGTACTGTTGAATTAAATGTTAAGTAAATTGTCTAAAACCACAAATTAATAAAACAATTAAAACAACAACTAATATTTATAGATTATCACTGTGAAACTTCTTCATTTGAGTCAACTAAACAAAGACTATTTTCTTGACATGAAATGAAACTAAACACTGCTCTACTATGTGCATCTGAAATTCAACTGAAAATTAAGTGAAATAATTCAACCTAAAAACACAAATCGAATGCAAACATTTCTGAGTTCATCACAGCATCAGCAGCAGGCACGTGCAGAGGGGGGGGCGGAGGGTGCTTGAGCACCTGCCCCTTTGCACCATGATGCCCAAAGTGCCCTTTTATCAAGGCAATTTTTTTTAATTTTTTTTTACTTTTTTTTATTAAACACCCTTCTGTGAAGGCCTGCCCAATCTAACTATTAGTAAAATTAACGATTAATAATTTAGCCGTAAATAAAATCACCCACATGATAACCTTTCACCTGACGACCTCATCTGAACGATCTCTCGCGCTCAGGCACCACTTCAATATCGTCCGTGCCACGGTTGCAGCTTAAGTAAGTGGGGTTCTCAGCGGAGTGGTATGCTTGTTTACTTATCATTATTATTATTTTACAAGAACAACGTGAAGAGAACATGCATTGCACAGCTTTTGTTTAAATCGCTGTGTTTAGCCTGCAGCAAACGCCACTTCTAACGTTATACACAGCAGCAGCAGCACCATAAACAAAGGTGCATGTGTTCACTTCGTTCGTGCTATTTAAGGGATAAAAGTTTCATGGGGGTGGAAGGGTCAGGTCTTTTAATGTCATTTGACTAAAATCTATTCATACTTTTACTTTTATTGTTACAGTATTTATTTAAAAATGTAGACTGCCTTAAAGTAATTACCTCAACACTGGTAAAACAAGACTATACTGATTTTCTCATTCTCCGAATTGTACTTAACAATCCTATTTTTAATTGTCATTATCATTCAAAAATGAATAAATTCAGAACAGGATTAGAATACAATTATATTTTAAATATGACATTTTTTTTCTACAAAAGCAACAAGTAGTGTTTACAATAGCAAAAACACCTTAGCCTGTAAAGTCAATAACATCTCTCTGAAAAAAAAAAAATGTCAGTATAAAACGAATAATATACCTGACCTGACATCACAGTGCAGAGTGAAGAAGATATGGCCCTTATAGATTTCAGAAAAATGTGTGAAATGTCCCTGTGTGTGTGTGTGTGTGTGTGTGTGTGTGTGTGTGTGTGTGTGTGTGTGTGTGTTCTGCAGTGCAAAGATGCCTCGCAAAGAGAGAAGAATAAAACAAAAAAGGAGCTTGAGGCAGGTGCAAAGAAAATATTATTTAACTTTTAAACTTAAAACTTTTCTGTTTTGTTTCTTTTTCTAAACTGCATCATGGCATTTGCTACTGTATCAATACAGAAGCATCCGCATCAATACGCGTATCAGCAAGGAATGCGTCACTATACATTGCTGTTATGATATTTTGTGCACAGCCCTATTTAAAGCCTTGTTTCATGTGCCCCTTTTATATTTTGAGCACCTGCCCCTCCAAAGGTCTCTGCACGGCCCTGATCAGCAGCTACACAGTTACTGACTTCTAAATAAAGCAACATTTTAATAAGGGTCTCCTCTCATAAGAGAAAAGGGGCTCTTTGGGTCTGGCCCGTGAAAGGTTACATTTAAGTGTTATGGCTTTGCCTCCGAGGGTGATTGAGACGAGTGTGAAAGCGACTTCAGTGCACTCTGCATATGATAGGAACTGGAACAGGTTTGTCTTATAATGAGGACAAAGGAAAATTGTTCATTTTCACGGTTTGGTGGCAGATGTGATATTTTCTGTTCCAGAGCCTTTTCTAGCGTTAATGTTTTTCTTGCAAATTCTGCATCCAGTTTTTTGGATTGACAGAAATACTTTAGGTCAGCACCCACTTGTATGCAGGCTTATGAGAGGTGCGCAACGTCTGGACAGAGTTTCCAAGCCGCTGATTCTCTGTGGGATCTATATGTGCTCCTTAATGCATTTTCTTAACCTCTTTTTCCAATTTTCTTGCTGGTCTAAAAAAAGAGTCCTGCACATTCGTTACATGGATTATAATAATAATATGACTATTTTCTTCATAAATGCATTTCTGCTACCTGCTTGAGTTTGCTGGAATTGTTATTAACTAACCAAACTCACCCTGCTGCGGCCATTCAAAATTATATTTAAGATTTATACATTCAATTATATAGTAGTAAAACTGAAAAAAAATGGCACAGATATCATCACAAATTCAGTCATTTTAGGCCTCAGGAATCTGAAAATGTCACATGACATCCATTAGTTTAAGTCTTTAAGTAATTGTTTTGGTATATTGGTTTTTAGATGTATAATCTGAACACAGCTAGCTGGTGGATAGATGTAGGATCAATAGTAGTAAATACATTTCTAACATTTCACCTGCTGACAGAACTATCAAATAAAGAAAATAAATACATATAAAAATAAATAATAATACAAAAATCAGACTAAATGAATGGCACTATTGTTTAGGCTGCATCGCTATTGTATAAGATTGACTTCATTAGAAAAGCATACATCCTTACAGATCTATTCAACAGTACAGATCTGCAGATAAATCAGGCCGGTAAATAAGCCAGTAGAGACACAGTGTGCTACATTACCAGTTGAGATGGTCGCTGGTGTGATGGCTGTAGAGCTGGTGTTAATGCTGCCAACATCTGAAAGATTGGATGAATAGTGATTAATAAACAGAGACACAAATAGCATGAATTTGTAGAAAGAGCTCATGTGAATATAATCACCTGCACAGTATGCTGCAGCACAGAGAGTTGGACTAACCAGCTCATAGACATAATAATTGCCTGGACAGGCTTTGACTTTAATGGGGTAAGATCCGAAATAGCAGCAGTAATTATTCCAGTGACCGCAGACATCTCGAGTGACGACTCCATCCTCAACTGTTGGGTGTCCACCAAGAATCCACAGTGGAATATCAGTGCCACAGCTGTACTGAGCAACACATGTGTCCGGGATCTGAGCATTCCAGCCATGAATAATAAGACGATACCACCCTCTCCAGGTGACAGACTGGTCACAACTTCTGACTGAAGCATATGTATTATTGATGGCTCTCCATGGATTGTCCAGTGCAGTGTAGTTGTAGCAGGGGTCAGACAGATTAGCTGTTATGAGAAAATATATATGTATAAATATTTTTTTTAATATGAGAATAACAACATATTTTAAACTAAACTAAATAAGTTAAGTGTAATTGTTCCTTTTATATGCAGTGGTGTGATTCATTAACATTCATTAACAATGATGATGACAGCTCACTCAAGACGGATCTAATGTAAGACGGCCGTGTCAATCAACAATCGTGGGAGGGTTATCTCCGGTTATATACATAGGCCACTAGCGTTCTGTCGGTGTGGTAGCCTATTCCGCCAAGACCGAATACATTAACATTGTCAGGCCTAAACCAGCCAAGGTTTCAGCACAAAAAACGAATTTAACAAAATATTTTTTAATTTTCGATATTGACCAACATTCCTACATTTCAGACCCCAGAAGAAAAAAAAAGCTTACACATAATAGGCAAATTTTGTATTCATTATGTAAAATTATTTACAGGAGCTCACCATCCCCCATTTTTAATTTTATTTTTTACAATTCAACCGCTGTATATGTTTTTTAATTTGTTTAAAAAATAAATTGGCAGGGGGTTGTTAAATATTTTTTAAATGAAGTGGTCTGTCAATGTGTTCATAAGCAAATGTGTTTTTAATTAAGATGCAGAATACATTTTGATAAATAAAGGATGGCCCACTTGACCTGAATTTAAAATTGTCTGGAGTGCACGATCTCAAAATAGCCTAATTATTAGTACATACTTTGTAAATAACACTTTATATTAAATACTATTAAATAGTATAGCTGGAACTTAAAGTGAACAAAAAATAATGCTAAAAAATTTAAATTAAAAAAGAACTCATTTTACATAAAGTGGCCCACTTTACCTGAATTCACCATATTGTTTGTCACACATTGCTTTGTCTGTAGTTGTCTGTGGAACTAATCAAACTACTATTACAAGCTGCTATTTATTGATTGATTGATTGACTGAATGATTTAGCACAACCATAAAAAATAAGAATAAAAGTAATAATAAACAGTATCTTTGGTCAAAAAGGTTCCTACCCTGGTCTAGTGCATGTAGTGTAAAAACAAAAACGTCTAGGTTATGTACGTAACCCCATTCCCTGTTGGAGGAACGGAGGCGTTATGTTGTGATGACATAGGGATTTACCTGGAAGCCCTGATCATCTCTGAATTTAAGAGAAAACGCCAAAGAAATTGGCTAGTGGATTTTGCATACCTGAGCCACTCCCCGTGCATACGGGTATAAAAGGGTGACAAGTGCATCCACTCATTAGGTTTTACGCTGAGGAGCCGAGCAGTCCCCCTGGCAACCAGCGATGGTTCAAGATTGTGGCATGGGGACATAACGTCTCCATTCCCTCCATCAGGGAACGGGGGTTACGTATATAACCTAGACGTTCCCTATCTGTCGGTCACTACGAGTTATGTCGTGACGACATAGGGGTCCTATGGAAAGCGCCACAAGCTGATCCCCGTCACAACCTTGTGGCATGCAGATGTTGACAAGCGAACGCATGACAGACAAATGCCATGCAAGAGGTTGCAACCTTCCCTCCGCCCCAGCGCAAATTCGCTATCATTGGTGCCCGCAGGGACCACTGAGTACATCGCTGCTGGAGATAGCCAACCCGCTGTTCCTTTCCTCACAGAAATCAGAAGGGATTTCGACTTTCAGTGAAAGACGGCTTCAAGTCTTTCCTATTTGTTGTTACAACATGGCAGTAACAGCATGGAAGCGAGCCTTCCGGAGAAGGGCGCTATGGAGGCCACATCCTGCCCGAAGGGAGGTAACATGTGGAGACACTGATATGGACTGACCCAAGCTTGGGGCAGTACTACATACGACTGGATTCTGGGGCAGATCCTACCTAGGTGTAGGGAGGAGGGCTGCCAGCAGAACCTGACAGAGAGCTCTGTCAATGAGAAGACACGGGTTTACAATGAGGGAAACCTTACCGTGGAAGAATACACATATGGGATTAACCGAATGGGAATCCGGCCATACGGACACCTAGCCCAGTACAGGGGCTGATCAGAGACCAGGCGAGCTAACACCAGTACTGGGCCTGGCGTCAGACTGCTCCACCCAATCTGACTGCCAGGGTGCTTGGAGGATTCTACCAGGGTTCACAGTCCAGGGAACTGAACTGGAGGAGAAAAAGGCGCTTATCCCGGGTGAGGGAAATGGCGAAGCAAGCGTGACACCGGCCAGTTCTTTCCACCCATTACTGTTACCCAACACACAAGAAGTGACTGGCTCAACGCAGAGACTGTAGAATCTTGCGAAGGTGTTCGGTGTCGCCCAGCTCGCAGCTCTGCAGATGACTGTCAGAGGCGCTGTTCGCCAACGCATGGGAAGAGGCAACACTCCGGTGAAGTGAGCCCTCACCCCAGGAGGCACGGCTCACCTTGAGATTGGTACGCCAAGGCGGCATCCACTATCCAGTGGGCCAACCTCTGTTTGGAGACAGCCTTCCCTTTCTGCTGACCTCCGTGGCAGACAAAGAGCTGCTCAGAGCTTCTGAAGCTCCAGGTGCGGTCCACGTATATGCGCAATGCTCTTACAGGACACAGCAATGCTAAGGCTGGATCTACCTCCTCCGAGGGCAGTGCTTGCAGGTTCACCACCTGATCGCAGAAGGGCGTGGTTGGAACCTTGGGCACATATCCAGGCCGGGGTCTCAAGACAACATGAGAGTAGACCGGCCCGAACTCAAGGCACTCTTCGCTTACTGAAAACTCTTGGAGGTCCCCGACCTTTTTGATGAAAGTGAGCACGGTCAGGAGCGCTGTCTTAGCAGACAGATATTTCAGCTCAACTGAGTTCAGTGGCTCAAAGGGGCCCCTCTGAAGTCCAGCAAGGACGATAGAGAGGTCCCAAGAGGGCACAAGGGGTAGCCTGGAGGGGTTCATCCTCCTGGCACCCTTCAGGAACCTCACGATGAGATCATGCTTTCCCAGGAACCGGGCATCCACTGCATCGTGGTGGGCCGCGATAGCGGCCACATACACTTCAAGGTGGAGGGTGACAGCCTACGCTCCGACCTTTCTTGCAGGAAATAAATCACTACTCCAATTGTGCATTTTTGGGGGTCTTCTCGGCGAGAAGAACACCAGTTCACGAACAGACTCCACTTCAGTGCGGTCTGCCTTGTTGAAGGAGCTCTAGCCTGAGTGATGGTCTCAATCACTGCAGGTGGTAGACCGCTCAAATCTGCCACGTCCCATCCAGGAGCCACACATGAAGGTTCCACAGATCTGGACGTGGGGGCCATATGGTGCCGAGCCCCTGAGAGAGGAGGTCCTTTCTCAGAGGAATGTGCCAGGGAGGTGCTGTCGCGAGGAAAATGAGTTCGGGAAACCAGGTCCGGGTGGGCCAAAGCGGTGCAACCAGCAGGACCTATTCCTCGCCCTCCCTGAGCTCGCACAGTGTCTGTACAAGTAGGCTCACCGTGGGAAGCGCATACTTGCGTAAATCCTGAGGCCAGCTGTGTGCCAGTGAGTCCGTGCCAAAGGGGAAAAAAATACAGCTGGCAGTGGGAGGACTTGTGGGAAGCAAACAGGTTCACCTGAGCTTCCCCGAATCGACTCCAGATCAGCCGGTTCATCTCGGGATGGATTCGCCATTCTCCGGGGAACATAAGCTGTCGTGAGAGCGCGTCGGCCGCACGATTGAGCTGCTCCGGGATGTGGACAGCGCACAGTGATTTGAACTCCAGAGGAGGAGATGGCGGGCAAGCTGTGACATGCGGTGTGATCGTATAACTCCCAACCGGTTGATATACGAGACAGCCACTGTGTTGTCCGTGCGGACTAGCACGTGCTTGCCCAACAGCAGTGGCCTGAACTGCCGTAAAGGCTAGATGCACTGTCCACAGCTCTAGGCAGTTGATGTGCCAAAGCAGTCGGGGCCCCGTCCAGAGCCCCGAGGCTGCCTGCCTGTTGCATATAGCGCCCCAGCCCGTACTGGAGGTATCTGTTGTGACAACAGTATGCCGGGACACTTGTTCTAGGAGCTCCCCGGCCCGTAGAAATGCAAGGTCCTTCCAGGGGCTGAAGGGCGGCGACACTGCTGGGTGATGTTCACTCAAAGTGTACCGCGGCGCCATGCCCACCTCGGGACTCGGGGTGTAGTCAAATAAAATCACTGATGAAAAACAATGAACTAAGACAAATATTACAAAAGACACACACAGTGTCTACAATGATTTGCACCTGCATATTTCACATTCCACACACACACACACACACACACACACACACACACACACACACACACACACAAACAGAGGACACATCAGACTACATTACCAGCTGTGGTCGTCTCTGGAGTGACTGTTGTAACAGAGCTGCTGATGTTAGTATCAGCTGAAAAAAGAATGGCTCATGAATATCAATACATCAATAAACACAAATAACACAAAAAGCTCATGTGAATATGATCACCTTCACAGTATGCTGAAATACAGAAAGCTGATCTGACCAGCTCATAGACATAATAATGGCCTGGACAGGCTTTGAATTGAATGGGGTAAGACCCGACATAACAGTAGTAATTGTTCCACTGACCGCAGATATCTCGAGTGACGACTCCATCCTCAACTGTTGGATGTCCACCACGAATCCACAGAGCGATATTAGTGCCACAGCTGTACTGAGCAACACATGTGTCCGGGTTCTGAGCGTTCAGGCCATTAATGAAGAGACGATACCTGGCTCTCCAGGTGACTGATGTGTCACACTTGGAGGAGGGGTTTGATGGGCGACTGCTGTTGGCTCTCCATGGATCGTCCAGCACAGTGTAATTGTAGCAGGGGTCAACAGAAGGATATACTGGTGAAAAAAAGGTACATATTAATTAATAAAAAAAAATATAGAAAAGTACTGTTGAATTAAATGTTAAGTAAATTGTCTAAAACCACAAATTAATAAAACAATTAAAAACAACAACTAATATTTATAGATTATCACTGTGAAACTTCTTCATTTGAGTCAACTAAACAAAGACTATTTTCTTGACATGAAATGAAACTAAACACTGCTCTACTTTGTGCATCTGAAATTCAACTGAAAATTAAGTGAAATAATTCAACCTAAAAACACAAATCGAATGCAAACATTTCTGAGTTCATCACAGCATCAGCAGCAGGCACGTGCAGAGGGGGGGGCGGAGGGTGCTTGAGCACCTGCCCCTTTGCACCATGATGCCCAAAGTGCCCTTTTATCAAGGCAATTTTTTTTTTTTTTTAACACCCTTCTGTGAAGGCCTGCCCAATCTAACTATTAGTAAAATTAACGATTAATAATTTAGCCGTAAATAAAATCACCCACATGATAACCTTTCACCTGACGACCTCATCTGAACGATCTCTCGCGCTCAGGCACCACTTCAATATCGTCCGTGCCACGGTTGCAGCTTAAGTAAGTGGGGTTCTCAGCGGAGTGGTATGCTTGTTTACTTATCATTATTATTATTTTACAAGAACAACGTGAAGAGAACATGCATTGCACAGCTTTTGTTTAAATCGCTGTGTTTAGCCTGCAAACGCCACTTCTAACGTTATACACAGCAGCAGCAGCACCATAAACAAAGGTGCATGTGTTCACTTCGTTCGTGCTATTTAAGGGATAAAAGTTTCATGGGGTGGAAGGGTCAGGTCTTTTAATGTCATTTGACTAAAATCTATTCATACTTTTATTGTTACAGTATTTATTTAAAAATGTAGACTGCCTTAAAGTAATTACCTCAACACTGGTAAAACAAGACTATACTGATTTTCTCATTCTCCGAATTGTACTTAACAATCCTATTTTTAATTGTCATTATCATTCAAAAATGAATAAATTCAGAACAGGATTAGAATACAATTATATTTTAAATATGACATTTTTTTTTCTACAAAAGCAACAAGTAGTGTTTACAATAGCAAAAACACCTTAGCCTGTAAAGTCAATAACATCTCTCTGAAAAAAAAGACATGTCAGTATAAAACGAATAATATACCTGACCTGACATCACAGTGCAGAGTGAAGAAGATATGGCCCTTATAGATTTCAGAAAAATGTGTGAAATGTCCCTGTGTGTGTGTGTGTGTGTGTGTGTTCTGCAGTGCAAAGATGCCTCGCAAAGAGAGAAGAATAAAACAAAAAAAGGAGCTGCTTGAGGCAGGTGCAAAGAAAATATTATTTAACTTTTAAACTTAAAACTTTTCTGTTTTGTTTCTTTTTCTAAACTGCATCATGGCATTTGCTACTGTATCAATACAGAAGCATCCGCATCAATACGCGTATCAGCAAGGAATGCGTCACTATACATTGCTGTTATGATATTTTGTGCACAGCCCTATTTAAAGCCTTGTTTCATGTGCCTTTTATATTTTGAGCACCTGCCCTCAAAGGTCTCTGCACGGCCCTGATCAGCAGCTACACAGTTACTGACTTCTAAATAAAGCAACATTTTAATAAGGGTCTCCTCTCATAAGAGAAAAGGGCTCTTTGGGTCTGGCCCGTGAAAGGTTACATTTAAGTGTTATGGCTTTGCCTCCGAGGGTGATTGAGACGAGTGTGAAAGCGACTTCAGTGCACTCTGCATATGATAGGAACTGGAACAGGTTTGTCTTATAATGAGGACAAAGGAAAATTGTTCATTTTCACGGTTTGGTGGCAGATGTGATATTTTCTGTTCCAGAGCCTTTTCTAGCGTTAATGTTTTCTTGCAAATTCTGCATCCAGTTTTTGGATTGACAGAAATACTTTAGGTCAGCACCCACTTGTATGCAGGCTTATGAGAGGTGCAAGCGTCTGGACAGAGTTTCCAAGCCGCTGATTCTCTGTGGGATCTATATGTGCTCCTTAATGCATTTTCTTAACCTCTTTTCCAATTTTCTTGCTGGTCTAAAAGAGTCCTGCACATTCGTTACATGGATTATAATAATAATATGACTATTTTCTTCATAAATGCATTTCTGCTACCTGCTTGAGTTTGCTGGAATTGTTATTAACTAACCAAACTCACCCTGCTGCGCCATTCAAAATTATATTTAAGATGTATACATTCAATTATATAGTAGTAAAACTGAAAAAAAAAAATATCATCACAAATTCAGTCATTTTAGGCCTCAGGAATCTGAAAATATCACATGACATCCATTAGTTTAAGTCTTTAAGTAATTGTTTTGGTATATTGGTCATTTTAGATGTATCATCTGAACACAGCTAGCTGGTGGATAGAAGTAGGATCAATAGAAGTAGTCTCTTAAATACATTTCTAACATTTCACCTGCTGACAGAACTATCAAATAAAGAAAATAAATACATATAAAAATAAATAATAATACAAAAATCAGACTAAATTAATGGCACTATTGTTTAAGCTGCATCTCTATTGTATAAGATTGACTTCATTAGAAAAGCATACATCCTTACAGATCTATTCAACAGTACAGATCTGCAGATAAATCAGGCCGGTAAATAAGCCAGTAGAGACACAGTGTGCTACATTACCAGTTGAGATGGTCGCTGGTGTGATGGCTGTAGAGCTGGTGTTAATGCTGCCAACATCTGAAAGTTTGGATGAATAGTGATTAATAAACAGAGACACAAATAGCATGAATGTGTAGAAAGAGCTCATGTGAATATAATCACCTGCACAGTATGCTGCAGCACAGAGAGTTGGACTAACCAGCTCATAGACATAATAATTGCCTGGACAGGCTTTGACTTTAATGGGGTAAGAGCCGAAATAACAGCAGTAATTATTCCAGTGACCGCAGACATCTCGAGTGACGACTCCATCCTCAACTGTTGGGTGTCCACCAAGAATCCACAGTGGAATATCAGTGCCACAGCTGTACTGAGCAACACATGTGTCCGGGATCTGAGCATTCCAGCCATGAATAATAAGACGATACCACCCTCTCCAGGTGACAGACTGGTCACAACTTCTGACTGAAGCATATGTATTATTGATGGCTCTCCATGGATTGTCCAGTGCAGTGTAGTTGTAGCAGGGTCAGACAGATTAGCTGTTATGAGAAAATATATATGTATAAATATTTTTTAATATGAGAATAACAACATATTTTCCTACAATCTCACATTACTTTGTCAATCAGGTTTTTATTTGTATAACTTTGTTTGCTAAATGACTAAATGTAAATGTAGTATTGTGAAGTTGTGATGTAAAGAAACCTTATTAACTGAAACCATGTGACTATGGCAGTTTGATATGTGCTCTGAGCCACTGGTTGTAAACAAATGATTCTCAAAGATGTCAAAGCTTCACAAAGCAGTGCTTCAAAAGCACCCATCAATAGTGCCAAGCTCAAATCAGTTTAGCTAAAATAAGTTAAGTGTAATTGTTCCTTTTATATGCAGTGGTGTGATTCATTAACAAACAAACAAACAAAAATATTAATTTGATAGCACTATTTTTTTTTTCTGTAGATTTATGAAATATCCTACTAAAGCAATAAGCCCCAATGAGCCGTGGTTTACAGTGCTTTTATAAAACGGGTATTCCATGTAGTAAGGTTTCACATAATAAAACAGAGCAAATAAAATGTAATTATATTAATAAAACATTCTTCTGCCAAACAATGCAGTTTCTCAGAAACAGTTGTTGCAACAAAGTGGTTGCCGAGCAACAGATAGATGTAAACAAGGTGTTTGTTGGTAGAGTAATTTACAACAGCTTTGAACCAATCAGAATCAAGGACGGGACTATCCGTTTATAATCTTCTTTTGGCCGTGATAATCGTGTAGAGAAAAGTCTGATATCTTGACTTAGTCCAAACAAACACACAGAAGCTGAACACCGATCTACAGATCTGCTCATATACAGTTAAAACACCACAGCACAATACATTACCAACTGTGGTTGTCTCTTGTGTGACTGTTATACAGGCCAAGACATCTGAAATAAATGATATTTAAGACAAATTAATTAACAACATAACAAAGGTTAATTCATTTTAACTTAAAGGGTGGTTCACACTAGTGATGCTCGAATAACTATTCACAGACTCTGACTGAATCGTCTGAAACTGGAGGAAGACAATACACAGCATTTAACATATACCTGTCCTAAATTAAACTGTACTAAATCTCACTTAACATTAGTCCTGCAAAAGAAAGAAATAAATAAACTCTATTTTCAGCATTTCTCTCCCTTTTGAGTGCTAATATAAAGCATGCTGGGAAATACAAATTCCATTTAATTTAAGTTGCTCTAAATGAAAAGAAACAAGGACATTAAACTCAAAACAATTCAGATGACTTAAAATGTGTCAGTTTCATGAACTTAGACAAAAATATTGAAAGCTCTAAACACTCGTAAATGTACATTTGTTGGATCTAATTTGTTTAGCATACGTTTGCCTTACTCCAAACAAATACATTACTTTGAGAAGGGTTTACAGTGAAGTAATTCAGCGCCCCAGTTACTCCAACAGTACACTGACCTGAGAACAGCAGCTACATGATCACGGTAAAGTTACTTAAACATGGCTTCATACCCACTGAACTCTTTGAATTTCATGTTTTGAGTCCAGACCAACTTATAGAATATTCCTTTTTCATAGTATGGCTTAAATTGACCCTCAGGCATCCTTCGTATAACTGCCATCTGTCGTGAACAAGTTTGGTCTCAGGTATGATCCAATTTATGTATTTTTTTAAGGGTTCATCGGATGCCCATTTTCCACAAGTTGATATGATTATTTAGGGTCTTAATGAAAAGTCTGTAACATGCTTTGGTTGAAATTTCTCAATTGTTAGGGTTAGGGTTAGGTTAGGTCAGTGGTATAGCTCAGATGTCAGGAGTAAATGACGACTGCTATGTTCATTATTACATTCAACAATGATGATGACAGCTCACTCAAGACGGGTCTAATGTAAGACGGCCGTGTGACATCACACAGACAAGAATCCGAGAATGCCTGATTTGAAAAGGGATTTTATTTTTAGGGATTAAATAAAACCACTGGGTGGATTTTAATCATTATTGGGTATATGTATACACACTGCCAAAACACTCCTGTTCCCGTGGCTCACTGGTAGAGCATTGCTTTAGCAGCGCAAAGGTTGTGGGTTCGATTCCCAGGGAACACACATACTGACAACACATGTATAACCTGAACCTGAATGTAAGTCACTTCGGATGAAAGCATCTGCTAAATGCATTAGTGTAAATGTAAATACATTTATGTTCAAACAACATGTAAAAGTGAATTTATCATCCGATGACCCCATTAATAAATGTCATATCACCATTTTATCACCAAAATAAAATCTATCAATATATGCAAATCTTTGTGATTTTTGGTGGCGGTTTTTATCTCTAAAAGTACAATATTTGTATGTAAAATATGCTTATTTTATGTAATATTTAATATTTATTTTACTTCAGTAAAAAAATTGAAATAATAATAATAATAATTGTAATAATGATAATTCCAGTAAGTTCAGACAGCCAAAACCTAAAAATGTGGTGACTTTGGTGGCATCTGGTGGCTGATGATGGTATAAAAACTTCAAACTACCAAAATATCAACAGCCACTAGCAGACAGTAGTTTTCACTGGCTTGTGTGTGTGTGTGTGTGTGATAGTTTGACACATTGAGAATGTTGTGTAGGCTCACCCCTTCATTTATGTGTGTTTGATCTGCATTGTGTTGGATTAATTGGACGAATAATTAATAAAAAGCTTGTGTGTGTATGTGTGTGTGTGTGCATTCAGGTGGGAAACTTACAGAAAGTAGCCAAGTCTTGAACCGCCCAGATTAAGGAAACTATTATAAATAACTAATATATTTATAACTAAATATATATATATATATATAAATTCCTAATTTTCCAGAAGTTTTTTTATGTAAAATGTGCTTATTTTTTATGTTATATTTAATATTTATCTTAATTCAGTAAAAGTAAAAATAAATAATTGCAGTAAGTACAGACAGCCAAAACCTAACAATTTGGTGACTTTGGTGCCATCTGGTGACATGATAGTAAAAAAAATATATCAAAATATCAAACATTTTAATGCCACTATTTGGCTCAATGCCGTGTGTGTGTGTGTGTGTGTGTGTGTGTGTGTCAGTGAGTGTTTGACACTTTGAAAATGTTGTATAGGCTCAAACCTTCATTTATGTGTATGTTTGATCCGCATTGTGTTGGATTTATTGATTTGTATTGGAGAAATTAAAAAAATGCTTTGAATTTTGGTATTTCCCATTCATTTTCTATGGGTGCCCATTTTTGGGCACGAAGGTCAACTTAAGTTTTTTTCTTTGTGTGTGTGTGTGTGTGTGCATTCAAGTGGCACACTTAGGAAAAGTAGCTGCTCAGATTAAGGAAACTATATATATAAAAAAAAAAAAAAAAATCCCAAATTTGTCCAGAAGGATGATTGAGGGTTAAAAATAAAATGTCCCATCTTGGGGAGTAATGGATTTAAAATTATTCCATATTATGTGTAAAAAATAAATAAAACATAAATGAAAAGCACAAAAAGGAATAATCTCTAAAAAAAATAAGCCTTGTGCTTTGAAAATGTTTCCTGAACGTTTCACTATTAGTGTGATATGTCACTATTATCAGTGAAGAATGCAAATTAATGACAGTTTTCCATATGCTAAACAAATCAACATATAGATCTGGATTAATGTAGCTATCACTGAATGAATTGATTGCTATTTAATTGATTAAGGCACATTTGATTTATACAGTATATTTATTTTCATACTTACACAGCATAACAGAGATCGGTGCTCTAATGAAACCTGTCATGATATATGAAGAAAAATCTATAA
Source organism: Gymnocypris eckloni scoliostomus (assembly GCA_027564155.1). Classification (NCBI taxonomy): domain Eukaryota; kingdom Metazoa; phylum Chordata; class Actinopteri; order Cypriniformes; family Cyprinidae; genus Gymnocypris; species Gymnocypris eckloni. Next base: position 37,516,666 of record CM050416.1, read on the forward strand.
AAGCAAATAACATTTGTGAGAGCAAATAAAGAACACATAAATTGATATGAGAACTATTCATAATCTGACCAATTTTTCTCCATAAAGTTTTTGGGTCAGTGAGAATAAGCCTTTAAATGCTAATCATGACCAACCAAACAAACAAATAATGAAATAAATAAATACTCACGTATATGAAAGGAAGCCATAGTCAATTGTGATGGTACGGTGTATTTTTTTCCTCTTTTTGTCAAACGTTCAATATTTCACTGCATTTCTGAATTTAAAAGTTAATATAAGAATAACAAATGTGGAGAGTATGAATCATTTATTGTCAAAGCATAATTAAAGGATTAAAAGATTATCTTAGATATTACAGGTGACAGAAGCAATTGTATATCATAAAATCACAAGCAGTTTCCCAAAAACACCACACATGAAAATTGGTGTAGATCAACAAACACTCCATTATTACATTAGCATTTAGTCATTTAGCAGACACTTTTATCCTAAGCAACTTAGAAATTATTATGATAATTAATACAGATTAAATATGTTTAGGCACTTACAGTAAGAGTCTTACCCATGTTTAAAGAAGTACTCCTAAATCAATTAAAAATGTACTTTAAATTCAGATATTTATAGTATAATTGTACTCCTAACATAATTACTTGAAGTGCATTAAAAATAAAATAAATGTATTGCATTTTATTTATTTTTTTAAAGTAAACTAGAAGTGCTTTGGTAACAAATATGCTTAGTTACACTTAAGAAATATGCTAAAACACAAGCATATTTTGTGACATTTTAGTGTATTTACAGAAATTATACCTATTTTACTTAAAGTATATTTTATGTTTACTTTGTGTAAAGAACATCGTCAAATCATACAGCTTTTAATGGGTTTAAAGTGTCTCTTATTTATAAAGCATATATAGACCTACAACAATATATTTTAAGTATTTTTGTAATAAACAAGTGCTTCAGTCTGTTTTTCAAAAGGGAGATATCTTGAAAAACATATTTGTAACATGTTAATTTAATTACTGTATATAAATTAACTTACACATACATACATTATAGCTATAACTTATAACATATTATACATATCATTTTGTCAACTATACCTTATTAATAAGCCTATCTAAAATCAATATGTTGTTCAGTTTTACTTGTTTGTACTTGTGAAATAATACTAGGCCATTTTGTATGCAATTCAAATACATTGTAAATTCACCATTATATACATAACATGACACGATACTAATAACAGTATATTATTTATCTGTACTTTCACAAGCATTTCAACATCATATGATTTTAAATGCATCATAAATCACTTTAAAAAGCTATGCTTAAAATCCCCATTTATTTCTTGGTTATGTACCTGCAAGTACCATTTTTATTTATTTTCAGAAAGTTATTTCAAGTTATTTTTTTTTTTTTGTGCATTCCAAGTAATATCAATTAAACAGCAGTTGGGTTGTTTTGATAGTAATAATAGGTGTGTTCGACTTAACGCAGCGCTGCGCAGATAGAAATTTTGTCCGACTTGAGACATTACTGTCACGTGTGGCAAAAAAGTGCTGCGAGAGCGTTTCGAGAGAAGCCGGCCGACACAAGCCGCTTTAGCATTAAATTCCCCTTGCGGTACTAGTCATAATTTAGGTTTGAGTAGTCAAAATTCTGATTCCAGATATCTATTCTGCAATTTTGACTTGTTATAATATGCATTCAAGATATCAACAATGCTATTACGACTAGTCATAATCTTCCATTGACTTCCATTGGAAAATATTTTCAGATATCTACAAATGAGTTCCTATCAGTCAGTCACTCTCGGCGTCACGTCGGAGGACTGACGAATGGGATCTCGCTTAGAGAGACCAATCTACTTCTAGTGTAAACTAAATGAGCCAATGCACATTGGCATGCGATTATTGCATCCAGCTGCCGCTGATCACAGTATAAGTAGGCAGCAGGTGCAGTGCATATTCAGCTTTTCGCTCGGAGCCGGCGGTTACATCGTTCTGCTCCTGACTTCTGCTGAGCGAGTGAATTCAACGAGTTGAGCACTTCTGAAGACTCTTGTGCTGGTGGTATGGCACTACAGTGGTGGTTGGTTCTTCCCATGTCGAGTGGACTGCAGACATCAGGCTGCACTACACCCTGTTTGTGTTGCAGATGACCATCTCCCCTGTGTGCTTCAGCATGCTAAAATAGTTTTTTCCCTAAAAGAGCATTCATGGGTGCATCTTTTTAAAGACGAACGTTACATCTGGCAAACCTAGAGGGTCACCTATGAGCTTGCTGCTCCCTCCTGAGCATCTGAGTTCCTTCTCATTCTGATGAATGAGTTCTCCGCTCTCCAGAGCTCGTTATAGGTAGAGCTAGCATTGCTCCCCTCACTAGAGGGTCACCTATGAGCATGCTGCTCCCTTCGGAGCGTCTGAGTTCCCTCTCATTCTGAGGAATGAGTTCTCTGCTCCTCAGAGCTCTGTGTTGGGTCGTGGAGGAATGAGTTCCCGCTCTCCAGAGCGCCTCATTGGTAGAGCTAGCACTGCTCTCCTCACCATAGAGGGTCACCTATGAGCATGCCGCTCCCATTCTGAAGGATGAGTTCTCCGCTCCCCAGAGCTCGCTGTCGGTAGAGCTAGCACTGCTCCCCTCAACCAGAGGGTCACCTATGAGCATGCCGCTCCCTTCTGAGCGTCCGAGTTTCTCCGCCCCCCAGAACTCTGTGATAGGTCGCTCGCCTTGTTGGTCGAGCCAGCATTGCTCCCCTCACCATAGAGGGTCATCTATGAGCTTGCCGCTCCCTTCTGAGCGTCTGAGTTCCCTCTCAATCCGAGGAATGAGTAGTTCTCCGCTCCAGGGCATAGAACGTTCTTCTAAAATCCATGTTATGGTAAGTGCACACGCGAGACTTTGGGCACTTTCTAAAATCCACTCAGTGGTAAGTCCGCACATCGAATGTTCTGCGTTCTTTCTAAAATCCTGTAGGGTAGGGTTATGCGCGCAGCTTTGGGCCCTTTTGAGATGGTTAAGCCCGGTTTGTGCCTTGGGCCCACTCCATCTGCCCCAATATTTTGGGTCCAAAAAAAAAAAAAAAGGGGTGTACGCTACCAAGAGGTCTGTTGAGACAGTTCCCTCAGTAAGCTTTTGCAGAGCAAATGGTAGCTCCTGAGTGATCGTCCAGGACCTAGTGACCAGGTCCTAGTTACCATATCCCCTTAAAGGAATCTTTCTCTGATTCCAAGACTTTGAGCTCTACCCTGGGTCCGGTAATCCCGGCACCTAGAACAGGTAAGTACTAGGGTATGCAGCTCGGGCCTTTGGCCGAAGGGGATAATATCACTGACAGCCATCAACCGTCCCAGGGGCAACTCCCTTAGCCGGGTAGAGTTGGCTTAGTGCTTGCCTTTTGCGCGAAATTGGCTTGCACTCCCCTCAGCATGGTGAAGTGGGTATAACGTTCCCCAAGCGACCCCTAGGGGACGCAGTTCGAAGTTCCCATGGAGGGGAACGTCTCAGGTTAAGTATGTAACCATGGTTCCCCGAATGGGGAACGAGACACCTCGTCCCCTAGGCTTTGGGCCATGCTTCGACGCAAGCTTCAGGCGGCGGATGTATTCTCCCGGCCCTTATATTGTGGTCATGCCGGTAGTGGCGTCATGGGCTGTCGCCGCCAAGGGCTGTCGCTGTTTTTACATATGTATCTTCAGACACGAGTCACGCTGAGGCGTTCCCGTAGCGACCCTAGGGGCGTGGTGTCTCGTTCCCCATTCGGGGAACCATGGTTATCACGTAACCTGAGGCGTTTCCTGGTACGCTGTACATAAAGCAGCACTGAGCTCACAAACACTGCTTTATCAGGCATTACAGGCAAGATTAAATGGAAATGAAATTGATCAATCGGACCAATCAGATTAAAGGAAGGGTTTGGAAAAATGAATTGTTGAGCGAATCGTTTTGTAGTCATTGAGCAAATAAGGTAAAAATAAATGCATATTATAAGACAATGAAAATGTTTTGACCTTGCATGCATGCCAACCTGTTGTTAGGGACTCCCAAACCAAAATATGAACCTTACATAACCCATAATAAGGGCACTTTACATAAAGTAAAATGCAACATAACATCAGTTTTTCTTGTTCTTCTCCTGGACTGAAGTATAGGCTCTATTCTTCAGCACAATAGTAAACCCCAAAACTCAGACAACAGAAACGCAGAACCCAGTTGTGGTCCTGATCCTTGACTTTTTAGCATTCGTTTTTCTCTGGTTGTTGTATTTGTGCACTTCTAAAGCACATTTGTTGCAGATGAAATTGCTAGAGAAAATCTAGATGAAGATGATTCACTTTTTACAGTGTATTTCGCTATAAAACACAGATTGTGAAAGCTGAGATTTGGAATGTCTCCCGGTGCTCCTAATATGGGCTATTTGCATGCAAAATAGACTAGAATCTCAAAACATTAGAAAATTAATCTCATAATTTTTTTACTTTCGTCAAAACATTTTGAATTTATTGTCATAATCTTAGATTTTTTAAATGTGCCACTAAAACACCGTCGTAATTACACACTCTGTATGGTGTAAGTATATTGACATTAGTACAAATTAAGTATATATTTTTTTACATGTAAGCTGGTCAAAGCCCAAATTAACCGACAAATCACAGTCCACAGTCTGTATCAGCACATGCTGCAGTATTTGATTTACAGAGACAAAAGGATCATGAGCACAAAGAAGATCTTACCTGATGTATAGATTTCCTCGACTACACAACCGACTGAAGAAAATCTTTGTGTGTGCCGAGATGTTTACTGATATGTTATCTGTTCATCATTTCAGTTCACTGTTTCCTTCTCAAATTCAAATTCAAAAACAAATGAGTACCTAACAATACCTATCCGGTTCCTATGAACAGGCCGGTACAGCCCTGGGGCTGTAAACAAAACAAATGCCCATCTTGGTGTCACGCTTTCCACCACATGAAGTTTAGACACGTAGTTTTTAAACTAAGTTCGGGAGGAGCACGTCAGATACTCAGGCTAATTAGCACAGGTGGTACACAATCTAGGTAATCAATCCTGGGACATAAATACAGCTGTCTTACCTCCATCTAGTTGACGGTTAAACAGCATCCCTCCACCACCCCTTCTCCACCAATATCACTAGAATTCTAATCACACGGGGGGGGGGGTTCACTGGGTTTGGGCCATTCCCGGCTAGGAGCCCTCCCCCAGGACAGCACGCCTACAACGTATTACCATACACGCCAAATACGCATTACGTTATCGTGCTAGTAGATGTAAGTGTGAAATCGTGAAATATAGTTAACATGTAGTTATGTATTTAGTGAGTATGTACATAAGTACATAAGTAAGTAAGTAAGTGTGTATGTATCCATCTCATGAACATCTCTTGAACAATTGACAATAAAACGCAGAGCACACAACTCTATTATACCTTATTTATTAACCACACTTATTTTTATGTGTTTTCTTTTTTTCATTTCAAATTTGCACATATCAGACCTGTACACATAATTGTCTATATTATATATATTGTGTTTTGCTGTTTTGTACATTGCCTATTTGTATATTTGTATATTATTCTTGTATTATCTGTGTCTTGTCCTGTTTCTGTCTTTCTTTTGCACCTTGGAGCTTCTGTCACTATAAAAATCCTCATATGTGTAAACATACTTGGCCAATAAAGCTCATTGTGATTTTGATTCTGATGTATGTATGTTATACATATATATTTTTAAACACAGAGATGCAATGAGTATGTCTACTAAATATTCCAGGCTACAACACATTAAAAGCATAAACGCATTAACACCAGAAATGATGTTGTAAAGGAATTTTCCTTTCTGGACAGTAATCAAACAGTGAGACATAGATTCAGATGTATGTATTATATGTTTTCTTCTCGTAGTTAGATAAGCATTCTTTGTGTGATGATTTACTATGATTGAGGAGTGATAGAGGTAAGGAAACGCAGATGGTCAAGGGGGCATTTGCCTCCCTTTTCTGTATAACCATTAATCGGTAAACAAACTGGTATCTTTCCCTCTAGAGGAGGGAAGGAGGAGGCCTTGGAAGGAAAGGACTATAAAACAGACCAAAACTGCTTTCCCTTGGCTCGCTCTCTTGCTCTCTTGCTCTCTTGCTACTTCTTATCTCTGGCTCTCTGGCTCTCTGTCTCTCTGGCTCTCTTCTTATCTCTCTCTCTCTCTCTCTCTCTCGCTCCTGACTGACTCACAGCTATGTATGTTAGAACTGAGGGATCTTCTCTTGCAAGAGAATAAACACTTTATTATTATAATTTGGATTCAGAGTATCTCTTACTCAGTGATGATGTTTGTTAGAAAGAAAATTGCCACAACAATGTCAAAGCAAATGGGTATCCAGGAAAAGCAACAACTTTTTGAGCATATGCCTAGTTTACTTTAAATAGTTGTATTATTAAAAGGTATTATTTCTGGCCCTAGAAGAGAAGAGTTATCAGGTCTGGACTGGGGCTAAAACTCCTCAGCAACAAAATACTCCATTAATGTTTTATTTGGTTTAGGTTAATTGGACAAAATTATTTATTTGTAAATAAATAAATAAAGAACAGAAACAAATAATCTTAGATATTTTGAAGGCTCTTAAGTATTTAATTAGTAATTTATTTAAATTAAATGTATTATAACTATTAATATCTCCTTTGTAGTTGCCCTAATGGAAAGTTAGTATCGTTTTTGAATCCTGAGTTAACTGTACACAGACAGTCTAGACTCTAGAGCCTATCATACAGTAAATCTTTATTTAGTACATGTTTACATCTGTCCTTCTATATTTTTCAATCGTGTCAGATCTCAGGACTGTGTTGGTGGGTAAAACTGGAGTTGGAAAGAGCGTGACAGGGAACACCATCTTGAGAGAAAAGCTGTTTGATGAAGAATTATCTCCTGAATCTGTGACTAAGAATTGCATGAAACGTCAGAAGGTAGTGGATTGTCGAAACATTAGTGATCGACACTCCGGGACTGTTTGATACATCAATGGATAAACAGAAACTGAAGGAGGCAATAGTAAAGTGTCTACAAGGCTGTTCCTGGTCCTCATGCGTTTCTGCTGGTCATCAGACTGGACGTGAGATTCACAAGAAAGAGAGAAAAACACAGTGAAATGGATTCAGGAGAACTTTGGAAAAGACGCTGAACGTTACACCGTCATTCTGTTCACTAGAGGAGATCAGATAAAACTATCTATAGACAAGTATCTGACCAAGAACAAGCAGATTAGAGAGCTAGTTAGTCAGTGCGGAGGCAGGTATCACGTTTTTAATAACACCACTAAGGATGTTACAACTGTGTGTGTGTGTGTGTGTGTGTGTGTGTGTGTGTGTGTGTGTGTACTTTTTGCCATTTGACACGAGGGGAAAAATATTACAAATAGTAAATGGTGTTTATCTGAAAGTGGAACTGTCACACATTTGTAGATGAGACACTCATGAAGACGACGATAGTTCAATAAAACGTTTAATCACAATCCAAGAAGATGAAGATTAATCCAAACACAGGGAAAAACAAGCTGCATGAAACAATCTAATAGCTGACAAGGACCGGTACACAGAGGGAACCTAAAGTAGGGTGACTAATGAGGGACGAATAGGCGAGGAGAATGAACTAATAATGACAAAACGAGAGCAGGAACAGAAACAACTAAATATGGGCACAAGAGGGAGCAAAAAAAAACTAATACACCATGAGGTGTGACTAACAATGAAAACAGGTTTTCTGTAAGGGGTAGGTTAGGGTTTAAACATATCGTTTGATCAGGATAAAAGTAAAACACGTCTATGGAAAGTCCCCACAATTCATAGAAACAAATATGTAAGTGTGTGTGTGTGTGTCTGTGTGTGTGCGCGCATGTGGGTGTTTGCTGGTATCACAAACATTTAATCTCAATATTAAATATTTTTTTCCTCAAGATCAAATGAGTAAATGAAGCGATGCAGCACATCCTCACTGGACATTTCGAGCGTCATCCGTCCCTCAAACTGGGTTTAATGGCTTAAGTTGTAAATATAACATAAAATGTGAACATGCAGTTCTAAGGGTTATTTGTGTTACAGTTTAAATACAGAAATGCTGTGAAAGATGGTTATGTATTTCATATTTCAAACTGGTATTCTTCTGAAATCAGGGTCAGTCTATTATGGAGCCTTTTTTTCTTTTGTGGAACATGGGAAACACATTAATAAATATAGTTACTATTGTTTATTATTTTGTTTATTAAGATTTTTGCAATACAAATACATCAAAATAATACAATGAAATCTATTCATGTTTAAAAAAAAAAAAACAGCCACATGAAAATACAGATTCACTTTAATTGAGATTAATATAAAATACAGATTAATTTAATTTAAGTTTTAAATGTATATCACAGAACCCACAAAACCTGTGGCATTTCCACCCAAAAATAAAATATATGTATATGTTGTTTAAGGCATATGAATAAAGTAATATATTGTAAAACAGGTCCTTGCAGAAGAAACAGTTAGCTTTCTGAGCTCAATAAACACAAATGTAATGGTGCAAGATTTACAAATTCATAACTTTACCACTAAACAACTATGATGATGTACAATGTTAATTAATTCCCCTTTACCATGCACACGATATAGTTTTTAGATTTTCCATTTGCCAACATTTACTTTATCATTTAAGTTTGATTATTCTGAGGAATATGAAAAATAAGCTTTTCACCCACCACCATAAAATCATTTGTTTATGTATATATATAGGAATAAAAAAATTATTATGAAGGTTTACATGTTAGTGTTAACAGTGTAGTTACAGTAATATATCATTGTAGTTTATACTATATGACAATTCACACTAAACCAACAGAGAGCAAGAAACATTTTCATTAATTTTAAGCAAACAATTAGCCTCACACACCAACTCTGTGCCTGAATATGTATATATCCCTATTACATAGGTGAACAGCAGTATTTGAAATGAGTATGTCTGAATTTGCAGTATTCATAAAACATTAGGCAACAAAGTATCTGGATGACCTTCTACTTCTGAAGTTCACATCATTTTACTGTCCACAGACCATGGGAGGAGTTGTGAAATGCAGGCAAATGATACTCCACAGATCTCATGATAATGCTAAAATGGCAGCATGATGTAGTACATACAGTACTCATACTGTACACATGTATACTTTTTTAACAGTCATGACGCTCTGAAATGTAGAACCTGCTCAGACTGTGATTTCAGATGCATGAGTATATAAAGGCCACAGCAAAGGACAGCTGAAGGCTCAAACAAAGGGAGAGGATCAAACTCTGCCCAAAAGATATGCTTAGAAAGGTGCAAATCTGATGTAATGTGAAATGTTCTGTGTCAGCCTGCAGATCATTTTCACATGGTCTTTGAGAAATGTGGGAGGGAAGGGTCAGTCGGGAATATACTTTACAGTAGAACTAAAATAGTTTAGAGTTTGTATAGGAAAAGTGCAACTGTACTTTAAAATGAATAAATTTCATTGTTTGCCAATTTAAAAGTGGACAAATAAATGTGTTTGATATATTAAAATTTGTATATCATCAATTATTTTTATTATTTCAATAAGACATATTTATTATTATTATTATGAATCTATATTTGTTATTTCTTCAATAATCGTTTTAAGGAAAATCATTCTTTCAAAAGTGGGTCAAAATCACCCCATTTATGTATTTTTTTGCATTCTAGGGTTAAAATGATGTTGTGGTCTTCTGTGTTTTTTGGGACACTTTTGATGTTGTTGGTCTTGACTCTACAGCAAAGACATCTGAAGTGCTCCGTGTACTGCAGCGTAACCTGGATAGGAATGAGACGAGAGGAGCTGAGTGTCTTCAGATCAATTTAATCTCTTAGTTTTATTATAATAAACAAGTAAGAACAGTTGTTTAATGAGACTAGAGCTGAATTTCTAAAGTAAATACTAAAACTTTACTTCTCTTCCATAGTTGGCTCTGGACAGTTTTTTTTTAAATACAAACAAACAATAAATACATAAAATAATAATACATTCTGATGTTGGCTTAAGAAATCCATTCCTAAAAGTTCGAAATAGTTTTTAAAAGTTTGAAGTTTGAAATAATTAATGTTATGCAGACAGACAGACCAACAGACAGCAGATGAAATCTATTGTGTGTCTGATTTTTGATTTGGATTTTTGACAGTTGGAGTTTGAATAGATTTGGCTCACTTGAACATTCAGTCACAGGAAGGAAATTAAACAAACTGCCTCTGACATTCCTCTCTTAAAGTCACAGATACCAAAATAAGAACAGGACCTCAGTGAAAACAACTGTAGTAGTATATCATGACTGGATTTCTCATGGAATATGATGGTCAATTAAATAAATGTCTGATATCATTGTTGGGGACACGATACATCAGAAAAGATGAGAGTTCAAGATCAGGAATCTTCAGCACTTTACTGCCATTAGTGAAGAAGCCCAGAATCCAGGAGCAACCAAGAACCACAAACTGAGCCAGTGTTGAAATATTATTTCAGCTGTTAACTTTTTAATCTTGTATGTATCATTGTATTGTTAACAGAGAGCAGAAATGTTAAGCCCTGAGCTGTTTTATTCATTCTAAACAAATACAAAAATAAATAACTCACTCTTCCCTGTTGTAGCCTTCAGGAACATGCACAATGAAACCACGTATCCAATCACGCGCAGGACTCCACTGACAAAGGGCAATGGTCAACAGGCTTAAACTGAAGAACACCAGCCCCACGATCACACACACCAAAATCACCAGAACCAGCAGTGAGTCGCTCTGAGAAAACATTTCAGAGTACATGAGTGCCAAATATGTGTTGTTCTTAGTGTTTATCATCTACTGTAGATTTAATTTGAATTATGCAAGTGCTTTCAATGCTTTTGACGAGGTTTGACTTGTTCTCTTCTGTACCTTTGGTGGGCGCCTGCTGGTTTGAATCAGAGCAAATGTGGACAGATGAAGACAGGAACACACAGTGAAGCTGCTGTTGGTCTTTAAAACAGAACAACCATCTACAATCCACTCGCTGATATTCCAGTACACACAGGACAGAGAACCATTGGGATCAAACTCCTGCAAACAGAAGAAGAAAATAATAAAACACTGAATATTAGATGTTTTCAGATGTTCATCAGTTCTCAGGTTGGACAAAAACAGATTTCAGTCTCTCACTCTAATGTGTCTGAAGGTGAAGTTGACTGGTTTGGTGAGTTTAGTGTTTGTAGTTTTGGGAAGAGTAGCTGAGATCACAGTGGACATCATGATTTTAATCGTGTCATTTGATGTGTTGAAGAAGTCTGACTTCAGTAGATTCTCCATCATCGTGTAGCTCATGAAAGCCACAGCAGCTGATCCTGTGTGACAGAAACAGAAAAATAAACTTACATTAAATACTTTGTCACAATAACCACAACAGCAATCAAAAAAGTAAGTAAATGTGGTTTAGTGGTAAAGGTATGGTTTATCTTTTTTTTTATATATATATAATATATTTGGCATACTTTCATTGTTGTTCTTGGCAATCCCAATGAGATCGATGTCCACAGAAGAATTTGTTGTGTCAAGCTGAGGGATTTCATTTAAAATGACATTTGGTCCAACCATGAAGACTTGACCCTCTGTTTAAACACAAACAAGTAGTTACAGTATCTCACAGAAGTGAGTACACCCCTCACATTTTTGTAAATAATGTATTATCTTTTCATGTGACAACACTGAAGAAAGGACATTTTGCTACAATGTAAAGTAGTGAGTGTACAGCTTGTATAACAGTGTAAATTTGCTGTCCCTTCAAAATGACCGACAAAATAAGTCTAAACCGCTGGCCACAAAAGTGAGTACACCCCTAAGTGAAAATGTCCAAATTGGGCCCAAAGTGTCAATATTTTGTGTGGCCACCATTATTTTCCAGCACTGCCCTCTTGGGCATGGAGTTCACCAGAGCTTCACAGGTTGCCACTGGAGTCTTCTTCCACTCCTCCATGACAACATCACGGAGCTGGTGAATGTTAGAGACCTTGCGCTCCTCCACCTTCCATTTGAGGATGCCCCACAGATGCTCAATAGTGTGTAGGTCTGGAGATATGCTTGGCCAGTCCATCACCTTTACCCTCAGCTTCTTTAGCAAGGCAGTGGTCATCTTGGAGGTGTGTTTGAGGTTGTTATCATGTTGGAATACTGCCCTGCGGCCCAGTCTCCGAAGGGAGGGGATCATGCTCTGCTTCAGTATGTCACAGTACATGTTGGCATTCATGGTTCCCTCAATGAGGCAGCACTCGTGCAGCCACAGACCATGACACTCCCAAAACCATGCTTGACTGTAGGCAAGACACACTTGTCTTTGTACTCTTCACCTGACAGGCTGACCCCCCCCCCCCCCTTCAACCTCTGCAGCAATGCTTTGGTCACAGAAACATGGCTAAAACTAGATGAATACATTATTTTAAATGAGTCTGCCCCACAAGATTACTGTTACAAAAAAAGCCACGTCCAAAAGGCAAAGGGGGGGGGGGGGGGCAATATTGCCAATAATAAAAAGCCAATATTTCTCTCAGTATTTCTCAGAAGACAGACTTTAAATATAACTCCTTTGAAGAAATGGTGCTTCAAATAACATTATCTAGAGAAAAAAAGTATTCATGATAATTCCCCTGCGATGTTTGTACTGGCTAATGTATACAGGCCACCAAGGCACCATACAGACTTTATTAAATAATTTGCTGATTTTCTTTCAGAGTTAGTGCTGGCTGCAGATAAAGTCTTAATTGTGGGTGATTTTAATATCCATGTTGATAATGAAAAAGATGCAATTGGATCAGCATTCATAGACATTCTGAACTCTATCGGGGTTAGACAACACGTGTCAGGACCTACTCATTGTCAAAATCATACTTTAGATTTAATACTGTCACATGGAATTGATGTTAATGGTGTTGAAGTTCTGCAGCAAAGTGATTATATATCAGATCACCGTCTAGTCTTGTGTAAACTCCATATAGCTAAAGCTGTAAATACAACTCCTTCTTACAAATATGGTAGAACCAGCAGTTCTACCTCAAAAGACTGCTTTGTAAGTAATCTTCCTGATTTATCTCAACTCCTTAGCACATCCAACAGGGCAGAAAAACTGATGTAACAGAAAATATGGATTCTCTCTTTTCTATTTCGTATTGCTTGTGTGGAATGTACCCTAGCCTACAGAAAAGCATTAAAAACTGCTAAATCTGATTACTTTTCGTTTCTTTTAGAAGAAAACAAACATACCCCCAGGTATTTATTCAATACAGTGGCAGTAATAAGTACCAATAGCACAGCAGTAATGACTTTATGAACTATTTTACTTTCAAAACCAATACTATTAGAGATCAAACTGTAACCATGCAGCCGCCAGCTACAGTATCACATCAAATTGTGCACTATAGATCCCCTGAGGAAGAATTCCACTCATTCTCTACTATAGGAGAGGAAGAATTGTATAATATTGTTAAATCAGCTAAACCAACAACATGTATGTTAGACCATATTCCATCTAAACTACTAAAAGAGGTGCGTTCAGAAGTCATAGATCCTATTTTGGCTATTATTAATTCATAATTGTTATTAGGGTATGTCCCTATGTCCTCTCATTAAAAAAACACAACTTGACCCCAAATATCTAGTTAATTGCAGACCGATCTCAAATCTCCCTTTTCTGTGAAAGATACTAGAAAAGGAAGCATCCTCACAGTTATATTCCTGCTTAGAGAAAAATGATATCTGTGAGGATTTCCAGTCAGGATTTAGACCATCTCATAGTACTGAGACTGCTCTCATTAGTGACAAATGACCTGCTCTTATCATCTGATCATGGTTGTATCTCTCTATTAGTGCTCCTGGATCTTAGGATCCGGAACCGGAACCGGGAACACTTCCCATAAAACACGGTGTACTTGTTACATCGTAAGAAGATTGACATCTATTTTAATATTAGTCTTTTATTTCTTATTCCGAGGTCACTGTAGCCACCCGATCCGGTCATTATCCAGCCCAGATGATCACTGCAGTCACCAGATCCAGTCCATACCCAGATTAGATGGTGGATCAGCACCTAGAGACAACCTCTACAGCCCTGAATGTCAGCGGAGACCAGGACACCTAGACGAGCCTCAGTGACAGATCCCCAGTGAGAACCTCGTCACCTAGACATCCATCGGGAAAAGACCATTGGAAACAGTGGAGCCCTTACAATCTGACTTTGCTGCACAAGAAACAAAGTGCTGGTTCGTCTGGCCAAAGGGGAACTGGCCCCCCGACTGAGTTTTGTTTCTCCCAAGGTTTTTTTATCTGTTATGTCACCGATGGGGTTTTGGTTCCTTGTCGTTGTTGCCTCTGACTTGCTTAGTTGGGGACACTTCATTTCCAGCAATATCACCGACTTGATTGCACAGATACTATTTAAACTGAACTGAGCTGGACTCAATAAGGAAATGTATTTAATTGAAAAATGAGCATTTCATCTTGTAATTTTACATTAGTGATACACTATATTCCTATTTTGATATTGTGCAGTTGCTTTGACACAATTTGTATTGTTAAAAGCGCTATATAAATAAAGGTGACTTGACTTCACTTTCCTTGTATATTTATTGATGCAACCCAGTGTGAATGTGTCAACAGAATCATCGCTGTCACTTTCCTGTACTTTATATGCACAATGACTTTGACCAGAGCCCTTTTTATCCCTGCGGTACCGGTGGAAAGTAACTAATTACAAATACTTTCGTTACAATACTTGAGTACATTTTTACATTTTTATACTTTCTTGAGTATAATTAAATTGTGGTACATAGGGATGTAGCTGTATGAACATTTTCTATCACATTTATAGTGAATTATAACGGTTCTCAGTATTATCACGGTGTTGTTAAAATGTTGTAAAAATGTTCAAAAAGTAGCAACACATAAATCACCAAGTTTTATATTTAAAAATCAACAAACAACAAATTAAATGACTTTGTTTGCATAATCACTAAAACAATAACATTACTAATGGTATTCGGATTTTAAAAGACAACTGGACTGACAGCAGTTTAATAGCATGTTCAAATGTCTAATGTAAATATTCAAATAAAGCTTTGAAAATGTTTCATAAAAAGGTAAATCTCACATTTCAGCCTTTAAATAAAGAAAAGGGTTAATTCAAAATGATAATTGATTAATAAATGTATGTATTTGATCTGCTCCATAAATATGTATAGATAACTTATCTGAATTGTTTAAATATGTAGAATCCACATAAGCTTGTTTTTCATCAACCGGTCACCATTTACAGCAGGGCATGCAAATCCGGTCCGTTTTTGGCCAGACAGAAACTGCACACAGGCTGAGTAGCCCCAGAGTGCACCCTGGATGATGGGGTGGGGTGACACATTAAGGAGGGGTGACACGTATCACTCCACCCACCCCCAATGTCATTGGTTTATAATACAGCAGAGCTTATTGGTGTAGACGTTTGAGCATGAGCATTCTTCAAATACGTTTTTATGAAAAATCTATGCTTCTTTGGCTTTACTGCAGAAATATTAAGTGCTAACAACAGCGATTTTAGTTGGACTTAATTGAAAAAATATTAATTTGTGGCCATGATATAGTCTTACCTACACTGAGAAAAATAATTTTGTGGTGAAGTAAATACTACATAAAAACAAATGTAATTTCTACATTAAATAATTTAGTTCAGGCAATAATAAAAAAAGTACATTCTATATTATTACTCAATATAAGATTGTAGAAATTAAAGTTTGAACTTATTGAATTGTTTATGTTTACAAGGATTCTTTAAATTATGATCCTGTTTTTCCCATCATGCACTGGGGAATGAATAATTAAAAATGTAACATTTGTCACTGTTTTCGGGTTGTATTTACACTATTTTATGGTTGCTTTTGTTGTTAGGTTTAGTGACTTACTGCTTTGTGACATCTGGAGTTAATTTTCTACAAAAAAATTGCCCATTCATATTCAAACACTATTCACTGATTGTTACTGTCATTGTGTGTGGTGTACCAGGTATCGATGTCTCATTTGAGTACACATTATATATAGTGAATATGTAGAAATAATAAAATAACAAGCTGTTTGTTTGCTTTCTTGCATGAAGGTGATTTAATTTTCCAATGCTGTGTTGTTTAAATACATTGTATAAACTATGACTGAATGAATTGTAGTATTGGAGTAAGCAGACCAATAGCTGCAGATCCAAATGTAGTTAAAACAATATATTGGTTCGACTCAAATAAATACATTTTTAATATAAATTAGTTTAAATGTTAAATTGATATAACTTGAAATTACTTAGTAGATTATATCATGTTGCATGTTTTAAATAAAGAATGTTGAGTGAACTCAAATTATTAAGTTCATATAACAAAGATTCTCATGTTTATTTTAAGTAAAATTGTTCCAAATTGGGTTTACTTAACCTGTTAACCAGCAGCAGGACACCGGCACACTGAACGCTCTCTGTTTGCACATGTCATCGTTTACAAATAGATTAAATTAAACGGGACAAAATTAATCTTGGCAAACTATATATTATTCTCAAAGTCTAATCCTCAAGCATCGGTGATAGATCGCTGTTTTTTGATGGAAAGCTTATAAGGAATGTATTTGCTAAATTTGTGTAAGCAGTACACAACAAAACAGCCATATTAAAAAAAGCATTACTTGCCTGCTTTGTGGAATATTGTGTCACAAACGCATCCACTGCTGTAAACCCCGGTTAAGACTGAAGCAAAAATGGTGCATATACATTTTAAGTAAATCTAACATATCAGTTTTAACAGTGTATGCTATAAATAGACTCACCTATGATAAATATTAATTATGTTTCTGTGTGATGAACGTAAATAGTGGTCCTCAATCTCAACAGGTGGGTTGCACATTAAATGAAGTCAGGTGTTATTGCACTTTTCACAGTACACGAAGCAGACATTAAACATTAAGCAGTTTTAGCTGTGCGATGTTGATACAAATTAGCCACTGTTTTAGGTTTAGTTGTTTTGTATAATGTATATTTACATGTGGCCTATATTCATTATTTTAGGATTGGTGGATAAGCAAAAATTTAGGATATGATGATAATTCACTGTAGTTTAGTAAGACAGGACAAACTCGCAAATGGTTTTATTTTAAAGAAAAACTGTGGTGACAAATAAGACAATAATACCAAACTGTCCATCAGTGTAAACTGGGGTTTTATGTGTGGATAATGGGAATAAAAACCTTGCTGAAACATATACATATATATATATATATATATATATATATATATATTTTTTTTTTTTGCATGTAGGCCTATTTTAAATGTTTTTGTTTACTAAAACAGCTGTTATTAATGTGCTTTAGTGCGTATTTATGCAATACATGCTCATACATTTTCTCTGCAACATTTGTATTGCATATTTTTATACATATGCACAAATTAAATTACTGGTTTTGTGGTTCAATCCTTTAAAAAGAACCAGGAATCACTGTACTATCTAAGGCCTACTGATTTAAGTTTTTTGAAGTTATTATAGTCTTTAAAAAAAAAAAAAAAAGAAACATCACAGATGAAGGAATCTTTTACTCATTAAAAGTGCTAACGTACCTATTGCACAGATTTACAGCTCTGAGTGATTTCATATTCGATAGTTATGCAAGTTTATATGTCTACATTGATCGAGTGTTAATAACTGAATCTAAATTCATCCCATAAATAGATTAGAACACGCACACACAATGAGTGTGTGAATACAGAAATCATTGGATTTTTAATATCTGATGCCACGGACACTTATTTACTATTAGGAACCTTTAAAAACTGTAAGATAATCAATATCAGCTCAAATATTCTATTAAGATACATAAAAAGGAAACATAGAGCTTGCCATGAAACAATTTTATTAGCACTATATAACCTACAAGTGCGTGATGCATTGAGCAACATAGGCTATAACTCATCTCTTTAAACAACAACAAAAAAACGGTTGTGCTTTAAAATGTAAAATCAGCCGCTTATATTCGTGTTTGTCCATCTCTAAAATACAGTAAATTGTCATAATTTGCGTATAAAATCCCAATTTAGTGCTGATTCGCGGCCTGCCGATCCTCAAGGAAATATGAATGAAGAAACCCGGAGGTGGTGTCATCAAGAGTTTATTTGTAAACATGACTTCATCTGACTAAAATTACCATTGTTACTAAACAGATTGTAAAAGCTATGATTCTACATAATATTTCTGTAATATGGCCAAATCAATTTGACAAAATCGTAAGCAAAGGAATGTACATGCTCGGGTCTACACCAATAAGATTTGCCGTGTTATAAACCAATGGAATTGGGGCGGGGCGACACGAGCACTGTGAGATTACAAATTGTATTTAAATGTTTAATTTAGATTCTTATTCCTGACTCAATGTATAACTGTGCTTTGTCTCAATCAAGTCATGTTGATTGGCAGAGATTCAAAGAACGCCTGGCCCAGACGTTGATTCAAAGAACCCCTGGCCAGACGTTGATTCAAAGAACCCCTGGCCAGACGTTGATTCATTAGGGTGATTGGATTAGTGTCTATCTTTCGGAGCCCCTAGCCCAGACGTGGATTCGTTTAGGTTGATTGGATTAGTGTCTATGCATTTGATTATGTTGATGAGATTAGGACCACGGGAAGTTTGGTAACAAAACCAACGCCTCCCTCAGTTGCATGCATTGTTTGAAATTGTCTCCACCTCCGAGAAGTCCCTCCTCCAAAAATGCCTATAAAATAACCTTGTAAAGTTACTTAAGTTTGAGATTTCGATGACTGCAGCTACCAACAGCTTGGGTTCTCAATAAAAAGAATCCTGCTGACGATCCAATCCGATTTCTCCTGGTCTTCACTTCTGAGTATTCTACACTTTAGAAGAACAGAGTTTTCAACAGCACCTTTTCATCGCAAGTTTTATTTTGATCTCCCGAGTCTGCTATTAGCTTATAGCCCGTTAGCATAGCCAACGCAGGTGCCGCTAACACAGCTAATACTCTATTTACACACATTTACCATTGTTTCACTGTACTTGCTTTAATGGCAGATCTGTGTCTACCTTTGAGTGCAGGTGAAGACACGTTTGAGCTGCATTCGGTGCAGCTGGAGCTGGAGGCTGTGGGAAAAGAGATTGGCGAGCTGCTTGAGAAGCAGGCCCAGCTGTGGAAATAGAAAGCAACACTTCAAATATCCCGAGCTGACGCTCACAAGTCCAGGGGAAGTATGTAGCGTGCTGCTAACACTCCCACCACCTCTACTCCATGTGTTTTTCTGCACAGGCCCCGTGCACCCGGGACACGATCTTCCCAGATGGCCTTCACTCCGGCGCCGGGAAACCCCGGACCCTGGGTGCAGCAGCGGAAGACGCAATCCAGGCCTCGGTCGACGACTTCTCCCCCTCCGGTCTTCGATATCTCCTCCCGTAACTGCTTCGCACCTCTCTGCGAGACTGATTGTGACGCTGTGATCATCTGAGACTCAATCGTCCGGCATGTCCGTGCTACGTTAGCTGAAGGTAAAGTGCACACTCACTGTTTCCGTGGTGCTCATGTTCTTGATGTTTCTGCACAGATACCCTCCATCTGACAAGTAAGCCAATTCTCAAATAACTGCTATGATGACTTTTGTTCTACCCACTTAAATGATAGAGGTACGTGCAGTGTCCAATCTATAGAGACTGTGTCTGGTTCAAGGTTCAAGGTTTCTTTATTTGTCACATGATAAATTATACAGGGTATAATCAAAAGTGAAATGTAGGTCAAATCAGGTCCGCTCAGTGGACAGTGCAAAGAATAAAAAAAATAAAACATAAAAAAATTATATAAGAGTAACACCACACAAGAGCATATATATATATATATATATATATATATATATATATATATATATATATATATATATAGGTAAAAAAAGAACTAAAAAGTAAAATGTGCAATAGAATAAAGAAAAGTGCAAAACAGTAAAACAGTAAGATGTGCAAAACAAATAGGATGTGCAAAAACAGTATATGGGACTTAATAAATATTAGTATAAACAGGAGGGATGAGAGGGATGTGCAACGGGTTGTACTGGGTATGCACACATAGCGGCAATACGGATGATGAGAATATGAATGTTTTGTTATTTTTACAGATAATAATGAGTCTTGTGAAAGTTTATGGAACAGAGTTTGTGTTAAGGAGCCTGATGGCCTGAGGGAAGAAGCTCTTCCTCATTCTCTCTGTCTTTGCCATCAAGCTCCTGGGCGCCTGCCAGATGGCAGTAAACGGAAAAGATGGTTACCGGGGTGATTTGAGTCTTTGATGATTTTAGCAGCTCTGCTTCTGCAGCGTTTGAGGTAGATGCCCTGCAGAGAGGGGAGAGCAGACCCTGAGATGCGCTCAGCTAGGCGCACGACTCTCTGTAGAGCTTTGCAGTCCTGGTTTGTGGCATTATTATACCACACTGAGATGCACTGAGTCAGAACACTTTCTATGGCCCCTGAATAGAAAGTTTTCAGGATAGCTGGTGAGACCCTGAATTTCCTCAGCTGTCGAGATGGTACAGCCTTTGCCTGGCTTTCTTCACCTGTGTTTGGATGTGTGTAGTCCATGTCAGGTCCTCGGAGATGTTTACTCCGAGGTACTTGAAGCAGCTCACCCTCTCCACAGGGGTCCCACTGATCATAAGAGGAGTGTAGGGCTGCTGCTGTCTCTTCCTGAAGTCCACGATCAGCTCCTTGGTTTTGCTCACGTTCAGAGAGAGACAGTTGTCCTGGCACCATGATGTAAGTCTCTCCACCTCATCCAAGTATGCGGTCTCGTCATCGTTGTTAATGAGGCCTAGGACCACAGTATCATCAGCAAATTTAATGATAGATGTGGAGCTGTGAGAGGACACGCAGTCGTGGGTGTATAGAGAGTATAGCAGGGGGCTCAGGACACAGCCCTGTGGGGCTCCTATGTTCAGGGTGATTGAGTTGGAGGTGAACTGGCCGACTTTCACCACTTGTGGTCTGGCGGTGAGGAAATCTTGAATCCAGTCACAAAGTGAAGTGTTTAGGCCGAGGTCTGAGAGTTTAACAGCCAGCTTGGTGGGGACTATAGTATTGAAAGCGGAGCTATAGTCAATGAATAGCAGCCTGACATAGTTGCCATTTTTGCTGTCAATGTGAGTGAGGGAGGAGTGCAGTACCTGAGAGATGGCATCATCAGTAGACCTATTTGGCCGGTAGGCAAACTGAAGAGGGTCCAAAGTTGCAGGGATGGAGGAGCAAATGTGTTTCTTTATAAGTCTCTCAAAAACCTTCATGACTGTCGATGTAAGGGCAACTGGACGATAGTCATTCAGGCAAGAGGGTTTACTGTTCTTGGGCACAGGGATAATGACAGATTTTTTAAAGGGGGTGGGGACCACAGAGGTAGCGAGGGACTCATTAAATATGGATGTAAACAACCCAGCAAGCTGATCAGCACAGGACCTCAGAACGCGGCCAGTAATCCCATCGGGTCCTGCTGCTTTTCTGACGTTCACTCTCCTTAGTTCCCTCCGAACGTCATCCTCTGACACGGTGATAACATGATCGCTGCTCTGTCTGCTGCTTGCTGACGCGCTGATCGGCAGAATCGCGCCGCCATTACATTCAAAGCGGCCGTAGAAGTTGTTTAGCTCTACGGCTAGCAACGGGTCTGCTCTCACCTCCACAGAGTTGTTGTTTCCAGAGGAACAGATGGTCTTCAGTCCCTGCCACATGCGTCGAGAGTCATTGAGCTGGAAATGGACTCAAATGGACTCAATTCTCTCACTGTATCGGCGTTTAGCGGCTCTTACTGCACGACGGAGAGCATAACAAGATGACTTATACTCACTCATGTTTCCTGACAGAATACCGGCATTGTATGCGGCAGTTCGATGGTTAACTGCGTCACGAATTGTTCTGTCCACCCACGGCTTCTGATTTGAGAAAGTCTTTATTGTTACCGTTTCAGTGGCCTGTTCGGTTAGTGTGTTTACGAAGCTTAATGCTACCTCCGTGAATTCGCTGACGTCAGATGAACTCGCCCGGAACATGTCCCAGTCGACGTCATCAAGAGATGCCTGTAGCATAGCTTCAGAGTGGGAGGACCAGCGCGTCACTTCCCTCTCCACCGGGGGTTCTTGAAGGATCCGTTGTTTATAATCCGGGGTGAGGAAGATGGCGGCATGGTCTGATTTTCCAAACGCCGGCAGTGAGTGGGCTTTGTAGGCATTTTTGAATTGGGTGTAGCAATGATCGAGTGTATTCAGTCCTCTGGTTGGACAGGATATGTGCTGATGAAAGTTAGGGATGACCTTTTTGAGGTTAGCTTTGTTAAAGTCCCCCGCGACGATACATGCAGCGTCAGGATGTATGTTGATATATCCGCTGAGTTCATCGTGTAGTTTAGACAAAGCCAAGCTGCTATCTGCCTGTGGTGGTATATACACGGCAGTAACAACGTTGATGAGAATTCCCGGGCAGATAAAATGGGCGGCAGATAATGAGAGATGTTCTAGATGAGGCGAGCAGGAGCGCGACAGAATGGAGATGTTCCTGGGGTCACACCATTTCTTGTTAATGAAGAAACACACTCCACCACCTTTGTTTTTCCGGCCTCGGCTGTTCTGTCCATCCGTAAAACAGAGAAGTTGTCAGACGGCGTTACAGCGTTGTCCGGGACCGAGGGAGTGAGCCATGTTTCGGTCAAACAAATGATGTTACAGTCTCTAATGTCCCGTTGGAAACTAATCCTGGCTCTAAGATCGTCCATCTTATTATCCAAGGATTGAACATTGGCGAGCAGAATACTCAGTAGAGGAGGACTGTGAGCCCTTTTCCTCAGTCTGTTACGAATTCCAGCACGTTTCCCGCGGTGTTTCTTTCGCCTCCTGGTCTGTTCCCCGAATAGTGAGGTCAAAATATAAACTTAATGCAGGATCTAGAAAAAATCTGATCATGATTAAACCAGAAAAATGCTAAATAAAATGATAAAAAAAAATTTAAAGCTTGGGCTCCTAAATATCTGGTCACTCACACCCAAAGCAGTTATTGTAAATTAAATTATCACAGATAATAGTTTTGATGTACTCTGTCTGACTGAAACCTGGCTTAAAACAAATGATTATTTTGGTCTAAATGAATCTGCTCCACCAAGCTACTGTTATAATCATGAGCCTCGTCAGACTGGTCGTGGCGGCGGTGTCGCAACAATATATAGTGATATTCTCAATGTTCAAGCCCCCCCCCGCCCGAAGCCATGGGAGGCCATTTTATTAATGATGCGCATACTTTATTTCACATCATCAGAATTGAATCCAGCAAACACCCGTTTACCGCCATTGAAAGGCTTAGAGAGGCCAGGATAATTTTTAATATAACTCTGGTTGAATTTGTCTGAAAGAAGAGTCACATGCACCTAGGATGCTTCGAAGGGGAGTAAAACACAGCTTAATTTTATGTTTTGGGTGAACTAAACCTTTAACGCCAGGGATTTAGCTGTGTGTCTTGTGACTGTTTATTGTTTTGTGCTCAAGGCAGAAAATATTCAAGAAAACACATTGAGGTCTCCACAAACCATAGACTTCTCACTGTAAGTGAACCTGTTTTATTTTGCATTTTCACTTTTTTTTCAGGACACAACCTGTCCATGTCGGTATCTAATGGGATAAGCTTCTACCAAATGAAAGATTAATTAGCATAAACACTGACCTTTGACGTCAGTAACCAAAGATACATGCAGTGTTTCCTGCTCTCTTACAAGTTTATAAAACTGCACAATTAAACAGTTACTGTAGCTGCATTTGCTGCTGTCTGGCCCACCGCTGCTGTCTAGACTAAAAAAGGCCTGATATCAATCTGTATTTCATCATCAATAATAATTGTGTCTTCACTTACCTACAGTAGGAAGAGTAAAACTGACACTGTCACTTGTATCTGTCGGCTTGACCAATGTAGAAATGAGTTTCTCGCTGGTTTTTAACATTCGGTTTCCATTGGAGGCTAGTTTAGCTGGGTTTGCTGATGCTCCTGCTGGTGATGACTCTAAACTCTTCTCTGAAGCACTGAAGGCCACAGTCAAAATGTCTTTCACAGTCTAATTAAATGATCAGAAAAATGCAGTTCAAAAGAGTTACTGTACATGTAACTGTTAAGAAAGCCAGCCAGCACTGCTATGTCAGTCATATATTAGCTAAGTTAGATTTTATGATTGTTCTCTTGAAATCCTTGATCAGAAACTTACATTCAAAGGAAGCACTTGAGCTGTAATGTTCTCTATCTGCTCAAGAACATTTTGAAAACATCCTCCAGAGGTCTGACTCTGAAATCATAATTGATCTTTATATAGTTAATAAAATAATGTTTAATCATGTTTTGCAATATTAATAGCAAACAAAAGTAAGTATGTGCATGTAACCATCAACAATGAATAGAAAAGCACATTAACATTTCAAATATATGGCAATGCACATCTTATTGCATTGTTCTTCTGACTATATTTGATAGAAGCTGTGAGTGCAACTCTTAAAACTTCAGTTTCAGAAACAAGACTTACGGTGCATCCTTCTGGCAGAGTTATATTTATAACTGCAATGAAAGAAATCAGCATAAATACAATATTAAAACAAAACAGTAAATTATATAGATGTCATTTGTGCAATATTATAAAAGCATAGATCAAAAATAAGTGATGAATTTGACCTCGTTGAGTACTTGTTGATTTTTATCTAAAAAGTGTGTTATCCTGTCCTGATTGTCCCCCCCCCCCCACCCAAGACAAAGAACCAGACTGAAATTCCTTCCAAAGCCCTTTTGAACTTTTTGTTCTACACAGAACTGCACAGAGACTGTCTTTTCCATATGCACCTAAAATCATCTTAAAAGGACTTATGAGCAATTAATGATTTATATGCATAACTCCATATTATGCATGTAAGCCACACATTTGACTATTATGTTTTAATCACTCATTGTGGATGTCTTTTTTTAATAACTATTGAATAGATTAAGAGTTCATATTCATGTTTAGTATGTGTGTTTGAATCTTCTTACTTGAAACATTTCTTCCAATAAATTATTTGTCAAATGTCTCATAGTCTTGTTATAGAAATCAAGTCCAATATTATATTCTACAAATTCAGACAATGTGACCGATAAGATAACATGTTGATTTATTTATGGGGAGGAGAAAGAGAGCAACACCCCGAGCTAAGACAATATCTAATTGGTCAACAGACCATTTTGGGATGTTTCCAAAGGCCCAATTTAAAAACTCAGGACACCATCAAACCCTCTCTTCTTCTTCACTTTTTGCTTTTGCCTTGTGCCACCACGTTTTGAGAGCGTGCTCTGGCCTACATGCCAGCTGCTACTTAACACCACGATGAGAAGAAAAAACACCTAGTCTCGTTACATCCTTTTATTATTTTTGTAAAAACTTGTAAAAGTGCATGTAGCATTATATGACCCCTTTAATTATCAATGTTGACAAAAAATCCTCCAAAAAAGCTATTTTTTATTAAATAAAAACCTTTAAAAAAAAGACATATTTTGTCATCATTATGTAAAATTAGCAACAGGAGGCACATGCACTAAGTTATAACAGCCAGTCAAACCAGTGATAAAATGTAGTGACTTGAATACCTGATTTAGGTTTTACATTTAGTGTAAACTTTCAATCAAAGTGACTTAGTTATTTTGGCGGGGGCTATCATTTAAAGATTTTCTTCATTGAGTACTTAAAAC
Source organism: Gymnocypris eckloni scoliostomus (assembly GCA_027564155.1). NCBI lineage: Eukaryota > Metazoa > Chordata > Actinopteri > Cypriniformes > Cyprinidae > Gymnocypris > Gymnocypris eckloni. Next base: position 37,542,507 of record CM050416.1, read on the forward strand.
AGTGAAAAATACATGTTCTAGCATGACCATGTATTGGGCTGGACCCGGTGGCGCTGCTGAGTTCAGACGCCTGTGAATTAGCTCCGCTCAGAATTGTGCTTTTATGTGTGTTTCTACCTATTTTTTATTTTTTACTTCTTTGATACGTGTATGTCTGCAATGATTATGTACGACAGAAGAACACTTTTGGACATTGGACATCGCTACACTAACCTGATTAAGGATACTTTATCCACGGACCCAGCGTGGCCATTGGAGATACTTCGGAGCACCGAGTTGAACAATGACCACCTGAACAACCGCAGGAGGCGAAGGAAACACCGTGGGAGACGTGCTGGAATACGCAGCAGACTGAGGAAAAGGGCTCACAGCCCTCCTCTGCCGAGTATTCTGCTCGCTAATGTCCAATCCTTGGAGAATAAGATGGACGATCTTAGAGCCAGGATTAGTTTCCAACGAGACATTAGGGATTGTAACCATAGACGGAGTTTCACATTTTTGCCTGGGGGGGCAGCTACTGGTAGACCATGATCTCTGATTTTTATTTTTAATTTTTTTACATGAATTACAAATAATTAAGCCTTAACATACTCATTAAAATACGATAATGCAAATAAAATGAGACAATGTGAAAATATTTTTGTATTCGTAGATCTGACAAAATCGATTGGCTCTGATCTGGGGGGGCAGTGCCCCCAGCCCCCAAACTCCGCCTATGATTGTAACATCTTTTGTTTGACCGAAACATGGCTCTCGCCATCGGTCCCGGACACCGCTGTAACGCCGTCTGATAACTTCTCTGTTTTACGGATGGACAGAACAGCCGAGGCCGGAAAAAACAAAGGTGGTGGAGTGTGTTTCTTTATTAACAAGAAATGGTGTGACCCCAGGAATATCTCCATTCTGTCGCGTTCCTGTTCGCCTCATCTGGAACATCTCTCCATTATCTGCCGCCCCTTCTATCTGCCCCGGGAATTTACATCGATCCTCGTGTCTCGCCGCTTATATTCCTCCACAAGCAGACACTAAGCGTGGCTTTGTCAAACCTCCACGATGAAATCAGCGGATATATCAACAAACATCCCGACGCTGCATGCATTATCGCTGGGGACTTTAACAAGGTTAACCTCAAGAAAGTCCTGCCGAACTTTCATCAACACATATCCTGTCCAACCAGAGGACTGAATACACTCGATCACTGCTACACCGCTCAACAACGCCTACAAAGCCCACTCACTGCCGCTTTTGGCAAATCAGATCATGTCGCCATTTTTCTCACGCCGAATACAAACAAAGGATCGCTCGCGAGCCGCCGTGGAGAGGGAAGTGACGCGTTGGTCCCCCACTCTGAAGCTACGCCACAGGCGTCTCTTGATGACGCCGACTGGGACATGTTCCGGGCGAGTTCATCTGACGTCAGCGAATTCACGGATGTAGCAGTAAGCTTCGTAAACACGCTAACCGAGCAAGCCACTGAAACGGTAACAATAAGGACATTTACTAATCAGAAACCGTGGGTGGACAGATCAATCCGTGATGCGGTTAACAATCGCACTGCCGCATACAATGCCGGTCTGTTGTCAGGGAACATGAGCGAGTACAAAACATCATGCTACGCTCTCCGGCGTGCAATACGAGCCGCTAAGCGCCGGTACAGTGAGAAAATTGAGTCACATTTCCAGCTCAATGACTCTCGTCGCATGTGGCAGGGACTGAAGACCATCTGTTCCTCTGAAATAAATCCTCCGCAGAGGTGAGAGCAGATCCGCTGCTGGCCGAAGAGCTAAACACCTTCTACGGTCGCTTTGACTGCAATGGCGGCGCAAATCTGCCGAACAGCCCGTCAGGAAGCAGCAGACAGAGCAGCAATGATCATGTAATCACCTTTTCAGAGGATGACGTTCGGAGGGAACTAAAGAGAGTGAACGTCAGGAAAGCAGCAGGACCTGATGGGATTACTGGCCGCGTTCTGAGGTCCTGTGCTGATCAGCTTGCTGGATTGTTTACTTCCATCTTTAATGAGTCCTTGCTACCTCTGTTGTTCCCACCTCCTTTAAAAATCTGTCATAATCCCTGTGCCTAAGAACAGTAAACCCTCTTGCCTGAATGACTATTGTCCAGTTGCCCTCACATCGACGGTCATGAAGGTTTTGAGAGACTTTTAAAGAAACACATTTGCTCCTCCATCCCTGCTACCTTGGACCCTCTTCAGTTTGCCTATCGGCCAAATAGGTCTACTGATGATGCCATCTCCCAGGTACTGCACTCCTCCCTCACTCACATCGACAGCAAAATGGCAACTATGTCAGGCTGCTATTCATAGACTACAGCTCGGCTTTCAACACTATAGTCCCCACCAAGCTGACTGTTAAACTCTCAGACCTTGGCCTAAACACTTCACTTTGTGACTGGATTCAAGATTTCCTCACCGCCAGACCACAAGTGGTGAAAGTCGGCCAGTTCACCTCCAACTCCATCACCCTGAATGTAGGAGCCCCACAGGGCTGTGTCCTGAGCCCCCTGCTATACTCTCTCTACACACACGACTGCGTGTCCTCACACAGCTCCACCTCTATTGTCAAATTTGCGGATGATACTGTGGTTCTGGGCCTCATCAACAACGGTGACGAGGCCGCATACTTGGATGAGGTGGAGAGACTTACATCATGGTGCCAGGACAACTGTCTCTCTCTGAGCGTGAGCAAAACTAAGGAGCTGATCGTGGACTTCAGGAAGAGACAGCAGCAGCCTACACTCCTCTTATGATCAGTGGGACCCCTGTGGAGAGGGTGAGTAGCTTCAAGTACCTCGGTGTAAACATCTCCGAGGACCTGACTTGGACTACACACATTCAAACACAGGTTAAGAAAGCCAGGCAAAGGCTGTACCATCTGCGACAGCTGAGGAAATTCAGGGTCTCACCAGCTATCCTGAAAACTTTCTATTCAGGGGCCATAGAAAGTGTTCTGACTCAGTGCATCTCAGTGTGGTATAATAATGCCACAAACCAGGACTGCAAAGCTCTACAGAGAGTCGTGCGCTTAGCTGAGCGCATCCCAGGGTCTACTCTCCCCTCTCTGCAGCACATCTACCTCAAACGCTGCAGAAGCAGAGCTGCTAAAATCATCAAAGACTCAAATCACCCCGGTAACCATCTTTTCTGTTTACTGCCATCTGGCAGGCGCTTCAGGAGCATGATGGCAAAGACTGAAAGACTGAGGAAGAGCTTCTTCCCTTAGGCCATCAGGCTCCTAAACACAAACTCTGTTTCATAAACACTCACAAGACCCATTGTCAACTGTAAATATCATCACATTCTCATCATTGCTGCTCTATGTACAATACCCTGAACAACCCGTCTGCACATCCCTCTTATTCACATTACTATTTATTAAGTCCCAGTACACTGTTTTTGTTTTCTTTTGTACATCTTATTGTTTTTTTGCACATCTCATTGTCTTTTGCACATCTCATTGTCTTTTGCACATCTTATTGTTTTTGCACATCTTATTGTTTTGCACTTTTTATTTCATTGCACATTTTATTCTTATTTCTCCTTTTCTTACCTGCCCTTATATTATGTATGTGTTATGTTACTTATATAATTTGTATTCTTATTGTTTTGCACTGTCACTGAGCGGACCTGATTCGATTGCATTTCACTTCTAGTTATGCCCTGTATAACTATTATGTGACAAATAAAGAAACCTTGAACCTTGACCAGGGAGATGTTTTAGAAAAGTATTTCAACATTTACCAAAACTTTAATTTAGAAACACAGACATCAAGAATCAGCGTGAGAATCACAACAATGGTGACCATCAAAAAAGCATGTTGTAGCCAATAAAAACTCATCAATAGTTCCCATCATGCATTGTGGCATGAGTAAATTATGAGAGGAATTGTCTTTGTAACTTATTTTATTCTTACTATATTATTTTAATGTTGCAGCTTTTTTGTGATGTTCAGAGTTTATTTATAAAGCATATTTATGTATTTATTTATCTGAGTATGCTGTTTGTCACTGTTCTTGAGATTCATACACTGATTCTTGATGTCTGTGTGTGCCTATTATAAGAATAATTATGTTATTCTCTTATGAAATTGTTCCTGTGGAAACACAAAGCTGTTGTAGTCTGCTAAATGCATAAATGTAAATGTAAATTTAATCAATAAAGTAACCATAGCTCAAAGATTTGATTCTAAACAAGTTTAGTGATATAGATGAAATAATGCTTTTGCTGTAACACAATCATCACCATCTGATATATTTATTTTGGTTTGTTTTACTGTTATAACTCAGATGCAGCAGTCACATTAAATATAAACTAAAAAGCAAGGGTCAACACTGACCACTATTTTCTTCTTCTGTGATTCTGCTTGTTAACATCAGGTGTCTTCAATAATGGTCAATCATCACTCAATTAATCACCTAATTCTCTCATTAACTGTAACACTGCTTCAGTGTTTAAATGAGTCCACACTCAGTGTTAAATTAACACTGGGGATTTTGCTGTGCACATTCCTTTGTCTGTAGTTGATGGGACTAATCAAACTATTACAAGCTACTATTTATTGATTAATTGACTGAATGATTTAGCACTGGCTTTTTTTAGAAGTATTTACCATATATATATATATATATTTTAAGTTCCTTTGGTCAAAAAAAAGGTTCCTACCCCTGGTCCAGTGCATGTAGTGTTAAAAAAAAGAACTCTAGTTATTACACATGACAAAAAAAACGTATGAACTGCTTTTGTCTTGTTTACGATGTAATGTATAACTCAAGGAAAAATAAACAGAAAGCAGTGTAAGCACTAGATGTTATACATATTGCTAGTGGTGGCACCAGGTGGGCGAGGTTGATACAGCATGCTAATGCTAGTTTATCTTTTGTTCATTTTGTGTTACCTCTTATGGAGAAAAAATATGTTTTGAAGAGAGAACAATATAAAACTTGGAGGCTAAGAAAGGATTATTATTTTGTTTCACGTTGTGGTTCAGGGCTGTGAATGAGCAAAAGCTACATTACCAGCTGTGGTCGTCTCTGGAGTGTGTGTTGTAACAGTACTGCTGATAGTAACAGCTGGAAAAAAGAAAGATTACAGATGAGTAACAATGAACTGGGACACATATATTACAAAGGACACACAAAATGTCTACAGTGTTTTACACACACACACACACACACACTTTACCCGCGGAGCTCGTCTCTGGTGTGACTGTTGTAACAGTGCTGCTGATGTTAGTAACAGCTGAAAAAAAAATGGCTCATGAATATCAATAGATCAATAAACAAATAATACAAAAGCCTTATGTGAATATAATCACCTGCACAGTATGCTGAATAACAGAAAGCTGGTTTGACCAGCTCATAGACGTAATAATAGCCTGGACAGGCTTTGACTTTAATAGGAAAAGACCCCAAATAGCAGCAGTAATTGTTCCAGTGACCACAGACATCTCGAGTGACGACTCTGTCCTCAACTGTTGGGTGTCCACCACGAATCCACAGTGGGGCAGCAGTGCCACAGCTGTACTTAGCAACACATGTGTCCGGGATCTGAGCGTTCAGGCCGTTAATGAAGAGACGATACCAGCCTCTCCAGGTGACAGATGTGTCACACTTGGAGGAGGGGTTTGATCGCTGACTGCTGTTGGCTCTCCATGGATCGTCCAGCACAGTGTAATTGTAGCAGGGGTCAACAGAAGTATACACTGGAAAAGAAAAAATAATTGTAAAAATTAATTAATAAAAAAACTGTAGTTTTCTGCCGTTACAGAAAAGTACTGTTGAATTAAATGTAAAATAAATTGCCTTAAACCACAAAGTAAAAAAAAAAAATGTATATATATATATATATATATATATATTTATGCTGTTAATAAAGTGATTACATGATCACTGTGAAGTTACTTCATTTGAGTCAACTGAACAAAGAATATTTTCTTGACATGAAATTAAACTAAACACCACTCTACTTTGTGTATCTGAAAATCAAGTGAAATAATTCAACCTAAAACACTAATTTAATGCAAACCTTTCTGAGTTCATCACAGCATCAGCAGCTACACAGTTACTGACTTACATTTACATTTAGCAGATGCTTTTATCCAAAGCGACTTACAATTGCATTCAGGTTATACATTTGCAGTAGTATATGTGTTCCCTGGGAATCGAACCCACAACCTTTTGCGCTTCTGACGCAATGCTCTACCACTGAGCCACACAGGAACATTCATGTGTTCTTCTAAGTAAAGCATATCAATCAGGATCTCCTCTCATAAGGAGAAAAGGGGCTCTTTGGGTCTGGCCCGTGAGAGGTTAAACTTAAGTGTTATGGCTTTGGCTCCGAGGGTGATTGAGACGAGTGTGAAAGCGACCTCGGTGCACTCTGCATATGATAGGAACTGGAACAGGTTTGTCTTATAATGAGGACAGAGGAACATATTTAATTTTCACTGTTTGGTGGCAGATGTGTTATTTTCTGTTGTAGAGCCTTTTCTAGCGTTAATGTTTTACTTGCAATTTCTGTAATTTCTGCATCCAGCTTCTTGTATTGACAGAAATACTTTAGGTCAGCACCCGCTTGTATGTAGGTTTATGAAAGGTGCACAGCGTCTGAACAGAGTTTCTCTGTGGGATCTATGTGTGCTGCTTAATTTATTTTCTTAACCTCCTTTTACAGTTTTCTTGCTGGTCTAATAAAAGAGTCCTGCACCTTCGTTACATGGATTATTTTCTACATAAATGCATTTCTGCTACCTGCTTGAGTTTGCTGGAATTATTATTAACTAACCAAACTCACCCTGCTGCGGCCATTCAAAGTGATATTTAAGATTTCCTAATTAACTGAATACAGTAAATTATATAGAAGTAAAACTGAAACCAAACTGGCACAGATATCATCACAAATTCAGTCATTTTAGGCCTCAGGAATCAGAAAATGTCACATGAAACCTATTAAGATAAGTATTTGTAAAGTAATGTTTTGGTATATCGGCCTCTTTAGATGTATCATCTGTACAAATCAAACACAGCTACCTAGTGGATAGAAGTAGGATCAATAGAAGTAGTCCCTTAAATACATTTCTAACATCTTAATAATAATAATAAAAAAATCAGACTGAACTGAGCTGAATAATGCTATAGTCAAGCAGCATCTCTATTGTATAAAGCGCTATTAAAATACATGTGACTTCACTTGACAAGCACATTCATATCTGTAATACACATCTGCACATCCACCAGGCTGGACAATAGCAGTAGACACCGTGAGTCACATTACCAGTTGAGATGGTCGCTGGTGTGACGTCTGTAGAGCTGGTGTTAACGCTGCTAACATCTGAAAGATTGGATGAATAGTGATTAATGAATAGAGACACAAATATCATGAATGTGTAGAAAGAGCTCATGTGAATATAATCACCTGCACAGTATGCTGAATTACAGAGCGTTGGTCTAACCAGCTCATAGACGTAATAATTGCCTGGACAGGCTTTGACTTTGATGGGGTAAGACCCATAATAGCAGCAGTAACTTTTAGCGTGACCACAGATATCTCGAGTGACAACTCCATCCTTTACTGTTGGGTGTCCACCACGAATCCACAGTGGGATATCAGTGCCACAGCTGTACTGAGCAACACACGTGTCTGGGATATGAGCACTCATGCTGTTAATGAAGAGACGATACCAGCTTCTCCAGGTGACAGACTGGTCACAACTTCTGACTGAAGCTTTCGTATTATTGGTGGCTCTCCATGGATTGTCCAGTGCAGTGTAGTTGTAGCATGGGTCAGACAGATTAGCTGTTATGAAAAAAAAAAAAAAAATATATATATATATATATATATATATATATATATATATATATATATATATATTACATGCGAATAACAACATAGTTTCCTTCAAACTCACATCACAGACTGAGGCAGATATTGTATTGTTTTATAGTATTCTATGAAATACAGTGATTCATGGGTTTACAGAGATCAGCCCAATCACTGGCTTTTTTCAGAAGTATTTACCATATTTTTTATTTTTTTATTTCCTTTGGTCAAAAAAAGGTTCCTACCCCTGGTCCAGTGCATGTAGTGTTAAAAAAAAGAACTCTAGTTATTACACATGACAAAAAAAACGTATTAACTGATTTTGTCTTGTTTACGATGTAATGTATAACTCAAGGAAAAATAAACAGAAAGCAGTGTAAGCACTAGATGTTATACATATTGCTAGTGGTGGCACCAGGTGGCCGAGGTTGATACAGCATGCTAATGCTAGTTTATCTTTTGTTCATTTTTGTGTTACCTCTTATGGAGAAAAAATATGTTTTTGAAGAGAGAACAATATAAAACTTGGAGGCTAAGAAAGGATTATTATTTTTGTTTCACGTTGTGGTTCAGGGCTGTGAATGAGCAAAAGCTACATTACCAGCTGTGGTCGTCTCTGGAGTGTGTGTTGTAACAGTACTGCTGATAGTAACAGCTGGAAAAAAGAAAGATTACAGATGAGTAACAATGAACTGGGACACATATATTACAAAGGACACAGAATGTCTACAGTGTTTTACACACACACACACACACACACACTTTACCCGCGGAGCTCGTCTCTGGTGTGACTGTTGTAACAGTGCTGCTGATGTTAGTAACAGCTGAAAAAAAATGGCTCATGAATATCAATAAACAAACAATACAAAAGGCTCATGTGAATATAATCACCTGCACAGTATGCTGAATAACAGAAAGCTGGTCTAACCAGCTCATAGACGTAATAATAGCCTGGACAGGCTTTGACTTTAATAGGAAAAGACCCCAAATAGCAGCAGTAATTGTTCCAGTGACCACAGACATCTCGAGTGACGACTCCATCCTCAACTGTTGGGTGTCCACCACGAATCCACAGTGGGGCAGCAGTGCCACAGCTGTACTGAGCAACACATGTGTCCGGGATCTGAGCGTTCAGGCCGTTAATGAAGAGACGATACCAGCCTCTCCAGGTGACAGATGTGTCACACTTGGAGGAGGGGTTTGATGGGTGACTGCTGTTGGCTCTCCATGGATTGTCCAGCACAGTGTAATTGTGGCAGGGGTCAACAGAAGCATACACTGGAAAAGAAAAAAAAAATGTAAAAATTAATTAATAAAAAAACTGTAGTTTTCTGCCGTTACAGAAAAGTACTGTTGAATTAAATGTAAAATAAATTGCCTTAAACCACAAAGTAAAAAAAAAAAAAAAAAAAATATATATATATATATATATATTTATGCTGTTAATAAAGTGATTACATGATCACTGTGAAGTTACTTCATTTGAGTCAACTGAACAAAGAATATTTTCTTGACATGAAATTAAACTAAACACCACTCTACTTTGTGTATCTGAAAATCAAGTGAAATAATTCAACCTAAAAACACTAATTTAATGCAAACCTTTCTGAGTTCATCACAGCATCTACACAGTTACTGACTTACATTTAGCAGATGCTTTTATCCAAAGCGACTTACAATTGCATTCAGGTTATACATTTGCAGTAGTATATGTGATCCTGGGAATCGAACCCCACAACCTTTTGCGCTGCTGACGCAATGCTCTACCACTGAGCCACACAGGAACATTCATGTGTTCTTCTAAGTAAAGCATATCAATCAGGGTCTCCTCTCATAAGGAGAAAAGGCTCTTTGGGTCTGGCCCGTGAGAGGTTAAACTTAAGTGTTATGGCTTTGGCTGAGGGTGATTGAGACAGTGTGAAAGCGACTTCAGTGCACTCTGCATATGATAGGAACTGGAACAGGTTTGTCTTATAATGAGGACAGAGGAACATATTTCATTTTCACTGTTTGGTGGCAGATGTGTTATTTTCTGTTGTAGAGCCTTTTCTAGCGTTAATGTTTTACTTCTTGCAATTTCTGTAATTTCTGCATCCAGCTTCTTGTATTGACAGAAATACTTTAGGTCAGCACCGCTTGTGTGCAGGTTTATGAAAGGTGCACAGCGTCTGAACAGAGTTTCTCTGTGGGATCTATGTGTGCTGCTTAATTTATTTTCTTAACCTCCTTTACAGTTTTCTTGCTGGTCTAATAAAAGAGTCCTGCACCTTCGTTACATGGATTATTTTGACATAAATGCATTTCTGCTACCTGGTTGAGTTTGCTGGAATTATTATTAACTAACCAAACTCACCCTGCTGCGGCCATTCAAAGTGATATTTAAGATTTCCTAATTAACTGAATACAGTAAATTATATAGAAGTAAAACTGAAACCAAACTGGCACAGATATCATCACAAATTCAGTCATTTTAGGCCTCAGGAATCAGAAAATGTCACATGAAACCTATTAAGATAAGTATTTGTAAAGTAATGTTTTGGTATATCGGCCTCTTTAGATGTATCATCTGTACAAATCAAACACAGCTACCTAGTGGATAGAAGTAGGATCAATAGAAGTAGTCCCTTAAATACATTTCTAACATCTTCACCTGCTGACAGAATTATGAAATAATAATAATAATAAAAAATCAGACTGAACTGAGCTGAATAATGCTATAGTCAAGCAGCATCTCTATTGTATAAAGCGCTATTAAAATACATGTGACTTCACTTGACAAGCACATTCATATCTGTAATACACATCTGCACATCCACCAGGCTGGACAATAGCAGTAGACACCGTGAGTCACATTACCAGTTGAGATGGTCGCTGGTGTGATGGCTGTAGAGCTGGTGTTAACGCTGCTAACATCTGAAAGATTGGATGAATAGTGATTAATGAATAGAGACACAAATATCATGAATGTGTAGAAAGAGCTCATGTGAATATAATCACCTGCACAGTATGATGAATTACAGACCGTTGGTCTAACCAGCTCATAGACGTAATAATTGCCTGGACAGGCTTTGACTTTGATGGGGTAAGACCCAAACCAGCAACAGTAACTGCCACCGTAACCACAGATATCTCGAGTGACAACTCCATCCTTTACTGTTGGGTGTCCACCACGAATCCACAGTGGGATATCAGTGCCACAGCTGTACTGAGCAACACATGTGTCCGGGATCTGAGCGCTCATGTTGTTAATGAAGAGACGATACCAGCCTCTCCAGGTGACAGACTGGTCACAACTTCTGACTGAAGCTTTCGTATTATTGATGGCTCTCCATGGATTGTCCAGTGCAGTGTAGTTGTAGCATGGGTCAGACAGATTAGCTGTTATGAAAAAAAAATATATATATATATATATATATATATATATATATATATATATATATATATATATATATATTACATGAGAATAACAACATAGTTTCCTTCAAACTCACATCACAGAATGAGGCAGATATTGTATTATTTTATAGTATTCTATGAAATACAGTGATTCATGGGTTTACAGAGATCAGCCCACTTTGAAACAGTTGTGATGTAACGAAGCCTCGTTGACTAAAACAATGTGACTTTTGCAATTTTAAATGTGCTCTGAGCCACTGATTCGAAACAAATATATTCACAAAGATTTCAAAGCTTCACAAAGCACCCATCAATAGTGTCAAGCTCAAATCAATTTAGCTAAAATAAGTTAGTTACTCTGTTAAGTGTAAATGTCCCTTTTATATGCAGTGGTGTGATTCACTGGCAAACAAACAAACAGATGAATAAATAGAAATTTGATAGCACTTTTTTTTCTCTTTCTATAGATATTGAGATATTTGTCTTCTTTTGGCAATGATAGTCGTGCAGTGAAAAATCGGATACATTGAAAGCCCAAAAACAGAAGCTGAACACACGATCTACAGATCTGCTCATATACAGTTAAAACATCACAGTTTTGACTATCTTTTGTTCATTTTTGTGTCACCTCTTATGGAGAAAAATGTATGTATTTGAAGAGAGAACAATATAAAACTTGGAGGCTCAGAAATTATTTGTCTTTTTTTCACATTGTGGTTCAGGGCTGTGAATAATCAAAAGCTACATTACCAGCTGTGGTCGTCTCTGGAGTGAGTGTTGTAACTGGAGTGTGTGTTGTAATAGTGCTGCTGAAAGTAACAGCTGGAAAAAAGAAAAATTACAGATGAATAACAATGAACTAGGACACATATATTACAAAGGACACAAAATGTCTACAGTGTTTTGCACACACACACACAATAACAAACAGGGAAACATCAGACTACATTACCAGCGGAGCTCGTCTCTGGAGTGTGTGTTGTAACTGGAGTGTGTGTTGTAACAGTGCTGCTGATGTTAGTAACAGCTGAAAAAAATAATGGCTCAGGAATATATCAATAGATCAATAAACAAATAATACCAAAGCCTTATGTGAATATAATCACCTGCACAGTATGCTGAATAACAGAAAGCTGGTCTAACCAGCTCATAGACGTAATAATTGCCTGGACAGGCTTTGACTTTGATGGGGTGAGACCCGTAATAACAGCAGTAACTGCCAGTGTAACCACAGACATCTCGAGTGACGACTCCGTCCTTAACTGTTGGGTGTCCACCACGAATCCACAGAGCGATATGAGTGCCACAGCTGTACTGAGCAACACATGTGTCCGGGATCTGAGCGCTCATGTTGTTAATGAAGAGCCGATACCAGCCTCTCCAGGTGACAGACTGGTCACACTTCATGAAGGGGTTTGATCGCTGACTGCTGTTGGCTCTCCATGGATCGTCCAGCACAGTGTATTTGTAGCAGTGATCAACAGAAGGATACACTGGAAAAGAAAAAATAATTATTAAAAATTTCAACAACAAAAAAAGTAGTTTTCTGCCGTTATAGAAAAGTACTGTTGAATTCAATGTAACGTAAATTGCCTTAAACCACAACGTAAAAAAAATAAAACACACTAATATTTATGCTGTTAATAAAGTGATTACACTATCACTATGATTTACTTAATTTGAGTCAACTAAACAAAGAATATTTTCTTGACATGAAATGAAACTAAACAGCACTCTACTTTGTGTATCTGAACTTCAACTGAAAATTAAGTGAAATAATTCAACCTAAAAACACTCATTTAATGCAATAAAAAGATAGTTCATCACAGCATCAGCAGCTACACAGTTACTGACTTCAACATAAAGCAACATTTTAATAAGGGTCTCCTCTCATAAGAGAAAAGGGGCTCTTTGGGTCTGGCCCGTGAGAGGTTGAACTTAAGTGTTATGGCTTTGGCTCCGAGGGTGATTGAGACGAGTGTGAAAGCGACCTCGGTGCACTCTGCATATGATAGGAACTGGAACAGGTTTGTCTTATAATGAGGACAGAGGAACATATTTAATTTTCACTGTTTGGTGGCAGATGTGTTATTTTCTGTTGTAGAGCCTTTTCTAGCGTTAATGTTTTACTTGCAATTTCTGTAATTTCTGCATCCAGCTTCTTGTATTGACAGAAATACTTTAGGTCAGCTCCCGCTTGTATGTAGGTTTATGAAAGGTGCACAGCGTCTGAACAGAGTTTCTCTGTGGGATCTATGTGTGCTGCTTAATTTATTTTCTTAACCTCCTTTTACAGTTTTCTTGCTGGTCTAATAAAAGAGTCCTGCACCTTCGTTACATGGATTATTTTTGACATAAATGCATTTCTGCTACCTGCTTGAGTTTGCTGGAATTATTATTAACTAACCAAACTCACCCTGCTGCGGCCCTTCAAAATGATATTTAAGATTTTCTAATTAACTGAATACAGTAAATTATATAGAAGTAAAACTGAAACCAAACTGGCACAGATTTCATCAAATTCAGTCATTTTAGGCCTCAGGAATCAGAAAATGTCACATGAAACCTATTAAGATAAGTATTTTTAAAGTAATGTTTTGGTATATCGGCCTCTTTAGATGTATCATCTGTACAAATCAAACACAGCTAGCTAGTGGATAGAAGTAGGATCAATAGAAGTAGTCCCTTAAATACATTTCTAACATCTTAATAATAATAATAAAAAAATCAGACTGAACTGAGCTGAATAATGCTATAGTCAAGCAGCATCTCTATTGTATAAAGCGCTATTAAAATACATGTGACTTCACTTGACAAGCACATTCATATCTGTAATACACATCTGCACATCCACCAGGCTGGACAATAGCAGTAGACACCGTGAGTCACATTACCAGTTGAGATGTTTGCTGGTGTGACGTCTGTAGAGCTGGTGTTAACGCTGCTAACATCTGAAAGATTGGATGAATAGTGATTAATGAATAGAGACACAAATATCATGAATGTGTAGAAAGAGCTCATGTAAATATAATCACCTGCACAGTATGATGAATTACAGACCGTTGGTCTAACCAGCTCATAGACGTAATAATTGCCTGGACAGGCTTTGACTTTGATGGGGTAAGACCCAAACCAGCAACAGTAACTGCCACCGTAACCACAGATATCTCGAGTGACGACTCCATCCTCAACTGTTGGGTGTCCACCACGAATCCACAGTGGGATATCAGTGCCACAGCTGTACTGAGCAACACACGTGTCTGGGATATGAGCGCTCATGTTGTTAATGAAGAGACGATACCAGCCTCTCCAGGTGACAGACTGGTCACAACTTCTGACTGAAGCTTTCGTATTATTGATGGCTCTCCATGGATTGTCCAGTGCAGTGTAGTTGTAGCATGGGTCAGACAGATTAGCTGTTATGAAAAAATATATATATTATATATATATATATATATATATATATATATTACATGAGAATAACAACATAGTTTCCTTCAAACTCACATCACAGAATGAGGCAGATATTGTATTATTTTATAGTATTCTATGAAATACAGTGATTCATGGGTTTACAGAGATCAGCCCACTTTGAAACAGTTGTGATGTAACGAAGCCTCGTTGACTAAAACAATGTGACTTTTGCAATTTTAAATGTGCTCTGAGCCACTGATTCGAAACAAATATATTCACAAAGATTTCAAAGCTTCACAAAGCACCCATCAATAGTGTCAAGCTCAAATCAATTTAGCTAAAATAAGTTAGTTACTCTGTTAAGTGTAAATGTCCTTCTATATGCAGTGGTGTGATTCACTGGCAAACAAACAAACAGATGAATAAATAGAAATTTGATAGCACTTTTTTTTCTCTTTCTATAGATATTGAGATATTTGTCTTCTTTTGGCAATGATAGTCGTGCAGTGAAAAATCTGATACCTTGAAAGCCCAAAAACAGAAGCTGAACACACGATCTACAGATCTGCTCATATACAGTTAAAACATCACAGTTTTGACTATCTTTTGTTCATTTTTGTGTCACCTCTTATGGAGAAAAATGTATGTATTTGAAGAGAGAACAATATAAAACTTGGAGGCTCAGAAATTATTTGTCTTTTTTTCACATTGTGGTTCAGGGCTGTGAATAATCCATTACCAGCTGTGGTCGTCTCTGGAGTGAGTGTTGTAACTGGAGTGTGTTGTAACAGTGCTGCTGATGTTAGTAACAGCTGAAACAAATAATGGCTCATGAATATCAATAGATCAATAAACAAATAATACCAAAGCTCATGTGAATATGATCACCTTCACAGTATGCTGAATAACAGAAAGCTGGTCTGACCAGCTCATAGACATAATAATTGCCTGGACAGGCTTTGAACTTTGAATGGGGTGAGACCCGACATAACAGTAGTAACTGCCAGTGTAACCGCAGATATCTCGAGTGACGACTCCATCTTCAACTGTTGGAGTGTCCACCACGAATCCACAGAGCGATATTAGTGCCACAGCTGTACTGAGCAACACATGTGTCCGGGATCTGAGCGCTCAGGCCATTAATGAAGAGACGATACCTGGCTCTCCAGGTGACTGACTGTGTCACACTTCATGAAGGGTTTGATGCTGACTGCTGTTGGCTCTCCATGGATCGTCCAGCACAGTGTATTTGTAGCAGTGATCAACAGAAGGATATACTGGAAAAGAAAAATTATTAT
Organism: Gymnocypris eckloni scoliostomus; assembly: GCA_027564155.1. NCBI lineage: Eukaryota > Metazoa > Chordata > Actinopteri > Cypriniformes > Cyprinidae > Gymnocypris > Gymnocypris eckloni. The sequence continues at coordinate 37,558,450 of CM050416.1, forward strand.
TAAAAATTTCAACAAAAAAGTAGTTTTCTGGCGTTATAGAAAAGTACTGTTGAATTAAATGTAACGTAAATTGCCTTAAACCACAAATTAATAAAACAATTAAAAACAACAACTAATATTTATAGATTATCACTGTGAAACTCATTTGAGTCAACTAAACAAAGAATATTTTCTTGACATGAAATGAAACTAAACAGCACTCTACTTTGTATCTGAACTTCAACTGAAAATTAAGTGAAATAATTCAACCTAAAACACTCATTTAATGCAATAAAAGATAGTTCTGAGTTCATCACAGCATCAGCAGCTACACAGTTACTGACTTCAACATAAAGCAACATTTTAATAAGGGTCTCCTCTCATAAAGAAAAGGGGCTCTTTGGGTCTGGCCCGTGAGAGGTTGAACTTAAGTGTTATGGCTTTGGCTCGAGGGTGATTGAGGACGAGTGTGAAAGCGACTTCAGTGCACTCTGCATATGATAGGAACTGGAACAGGTTTGTCTTATAATGAGGACAGAGGAACATATTTCATTTTCACTGTTTGGTGGCAGATGTGTTATTTTCTGTTGTAGAGCCTTTTCTAGCGTTAATGTTTTACTTGCAAATTTCTGCATCCAGCTTCTTGTATTGACAGAAATACTTTAGGTCAGCACCCGCTTGTATGTAGGTTTATGAAAGGTGCACAGCGTCTGAACAGAGTTTCTCTGTGGGATCTATGTGCTGCTTAATGCATTTTCTTAACCTCCTTTTACAGTTTTCTTGCTGGTCTAATAAAGAGTCCTGCACCTTCGTTACATGGATTATTTTCTACATAAATGCATTTCTGCTACCTGGTTGAGTTTGCTGGAATTATTAACTAACCAAACTCACCCTGCTGCGCCATTCAAAGTGATATTTAAGATTTCCTAATTAACTGAATACAGTAAATTATATAGAAGTAAAACTGAAACCAAACTGGCACAGATATCATCACAAATTCAGTCATTTTAGGCCTCAGGAATCAGAAAATGTCACATGAAACCTATTAAGATAAGTATTTGTAAAGTAATGTTTTGGTATATCGGCCTCTTTAGATGTATCATCTGTACAAATCAAACACAGCTACCTAGTGGATAGAAGTAGGATCAATAGAAGTAGTCCTTAAATACATTTCTAACATCTTCACCTGCTGACAGAATTATGAAATAATAATAATAAAAAATCAGACTGAACTGAGCTGAATAATGCTATAGTCAAGCAGCATCTCTATTGTATAAAAGCGCTATTAAAATACATGTGACTTCACTTGACAAGCACATTCATATCTGTAATACACATCTGCACATCCACCAGGCTGGACAATAGCAGTAGACACCGTGAGTCACATTACCAGTTGAGATGTTTGCTGGTGTGATGGCTGTAGAGCTGGTGTTAACGCTGCTAACATCTGAAAGATTGGATGAATAGTGATTAATGAATAGAGACACAAATATCATGAATGTGTAGAAAGAGCTCATGTGAATATAATCACCTGCACAGTATGCTGAATTACAGACCGTTGGTCTAACCAGCTCATAGACGTAATAATTGCCTGGACAGGCTTTGACTTTGATGGGGTAAGACCCAAATAACCAGCAGTAACTGCCACCAGTAACCACAGATATCTCGAGTGACGACTCCATCCTTTACTGTTGGGTGTCCACCACGAATCCACAGTGGGATATCAGTGCCACAGCTGTACTGAGCAACACACGTGTCTGGGATATGAGCGCTCATGTTGTTAATGAAGAGACGATACCAGCTTCTCCAGGTGACAGACTGGTCACAACTTCTGACTGAAGCATATGTATTATTGGTGGCTCTCCATGGGTTGTCCAGTGCAGTGTAGTTGTAGCAGGGGTCAGACAGATTAGCTGTTATGAAAAAAAAAAATATATATATATATATTACATGAAAATAACAACATAGTTTCCATCAAACTCACATCACAGAATGAGGCAGATATTGTATTATTTTATAGTATTCTATGAAATACAGTGATTCATGGGTTTACAGAGATCAGCCCACTTTGAAACAGTTGTGATGTAAAGAAACCTTATTAACTAAATCAATGTGACTTTGCAATTTTAAATGTGCTCTGAGCCACTGATTCGAAACAAATATATTCACAAAGATTTCAAAGCTTCACAAAGCACCCATCAATAGTGTCAAGCTCAAATCAATTTAGCTAAAATAAGTTAGTTACTCTGTTATGTAAATGTCCCTTTTATATGCAGTGGTGTGATTCACTGGCAAACAAACAAACAGATGAATAAATATAAATTTGATAGCACTTTTTTTTATCTTTCTATAGATATTGAGATATTTGTCTTCTTTTGGCAATGATAGTCGTGCAGTGAAAAATCTGATACCTTGAAAGCCCAAAAACAGAAGCTGAACACACGATCTACAGATCTGCTCATATACAGTTAAAACATCACAGTACAATACATTACCAACTGTGGTTGTCTCTTGTGTGACTGTTATACAGGCCAAGACATCTGAAATAAATGATATTTAAGACAAATTAATTAACAACATAAAAAAGGGTTAATTCATTTTAACTTAAAGGGGTGGTTCACACTAGTGATGCTCGAAGAACTATTCACCGACTCTGACTGAACCGTCTGAAACTGGAGGAAGACAATACACAGCATTTAACATGCACCTCTCCTAAATTAAACTGTACTAAATCTCCCATTTAACATTACTCCTGCAAAAAGAAAGAAAGAAAGAAAGAAAGAAAGAAAGAAAGAAAGAAAAAAAGAAAGAAAGAAAGAAAGAAAGAAAGAAAGAAAGAAAGAAAGAAAGAAAGAAAAAAGGAAAGTACGAAAGAAAGAAACTTTACTTTCAGCATTTTCTCACCCTTTTTGAGTGCCATGGCAAAGCATGCTGGGAAATAGAAATCTCCATTTTCAATTTAATTTAAAGGGGTCATTGGATGAAAAATTCACTTTTCAGGTTGTTTTAACATAAATATGTGTTGGAAGTGTGTGTACACATCCATCCTATAATGATAAAAATCCACCCAGTGTTTTTTTTTTAATCCCTATTTTAAAAAACCCTTACTCAAATCAGGCTGTTCTGAGATTGCTGTCAGAATGACGTAGTTCTGTACAGGCCGATCCTTGCTGACGCAAAACAATTGTGGACTCTACATACACTTTATTTCAGAATAGGTACCCTTTAGTTATAAAATACTTACAGTATAAATGCTTTATAATTACGCAGGTTATTACCCACTTATTCCCCAAACGTTGCATATTGTTCCCTTAAACCTAGTATGGTATACCGAGTAGGTATTGCAGAGGTACTCTGTAGTTACAAACTGGTACGCTGTACATTGCGGGATGTAATCTAAAGTGTAACATATACATATACACACACACATATACACACACAGACACACACACACACACATACACATATATATATATATATGTATATTAAAACACAATATTGTCCAGAAGGATTTTTATGTAAAATATGCTTATTTTTATGTTATATTTAAGATTTATTTTAATATGAAAATATAAGTACAGACAGCCAAAACCTAGCAATTCGGTGATTTTGGTGCCATATGATAGTATAAAAATATCAAACATTTCAATGCCACTATTTGGCTGTAGTACTCAATACCTTTTTGAGCGTGTCTGTGTTTGACACATTGTTCACCACTATTGCAAAATCATAATTTAATTAGTCACTTAATTATCTCATTAACTTAAACTCTTTAAGGACTTGATTTGACTCGAGACTTGTTTGTGTCTTGAAAGTAATGATTTGGTTCCTCTTCTGGTGAAATCAGCTGCTGAGTTCATGGGTGGAATAAACACATGACAGGACTTTTACTTTCTGACCCCTGGACTTTACACCTCTGCCAAATGCAGGGTCAAAATGACCGAACCGCTGGGTTTGTCCCTTTTTAACCCAGCGCTGGGTTATATTTAACCCAGCATTTTTTTGGGTGTACACAAGTCAATTTCCTATGGGTGCCCACAATTAGGCACAGAGGTCAAATTAAGGTCAACATTTTTTTCACATCACTAAACATTGTTGAATCAAGTTCTCTTTTTTTGTTTGTGCACGTTTAATGTGGCTTATAAAACTAACTTATAAAAAGTAGCCGTCTTAATCCGCTCAGATTAAGGAAACTATTTTACAAAAAACTAAAAATAATTTGTGTGATATGTCACTATTATCAATGAAGAATGCAAAGGAATGGCAGTTTTCCATATGCTAAACAAATCAACATATAGATCTGGATTTATGCAGCTGTCACTGAATTAACTAATTGCTATTTAATTGATCAAGGCATATTATATTTATACAGTATATTTATTTTCATACTTACACAGCATAACAGAGATTGGTGCTCTTTTGAAACCGGTCATGATGTATGAAGAAAAATCTATAAAAGCAAATAAAAACGTTTTGAATTGATTTGAGAACTACATTACATCTGACCAGTTTTTTTTTCTCCAAAACGTTTTTGGGTCAGTGAGAATAAGCCTTTAAATGCTAATCATGACCAACCAAACAAACAAATAATGAAATAAATAAATACTCACGTATATGAAAGGAAGCCATTGTCAATTGTGATGGTACGGTGTATTTTTTTCCTCTTTTTGTCAAACATTCAATATTTCACTGCATTTATGAATTTAAATGTTAAAATAAGAAAAACAAATGTGAACAGTATGAATAATTTATTGTCAAAGCACGATTAAAGGACGAAATGATTATCTTAGATATTACAGGTGACAGAAGCAATCGTATATGAATCATCATTGAATCACAAGCAGTTTCACAAAAACATCACACTTGAAAATTTGTGTAGATAAACAAACACTATACAATTACATTTACATAGTTATTTAGCAGACACTTTTACCCAAAGCGACTTACAAATGATTATGATAATTAAAATATTTATGCATCCTTAAATATGTTATGGCACTTACAGTAAGAGTCCTACACAGCAAAATCCCCGTGTCAAAATAACACTGCTCGGTGTCGGTGTGTGCCCACATTACAAAGTGTTAAAAGTAACACTGACGAAGTGTTAAAGTTAATGAGGTAATTAAGAGATTCATTTAGTGATGATTGACCATTATTGAACACACCTGATGTTAACAAGCAGAATCACAAAAGAAGAAAATCTCAAATGTTAAAGTCACCATTATAGTGGTCAGTGTTTAGTTTAGTTTTCTTTGTTGGTTACGTCAACACTGTGCACAACATAGGATCTGACATTTTCAGAATAGCCAAAAAGATGTTATTAAAACTTTTAATAAAAACCTTAAGAGTTGTTTGTAATTTAGACACACAGACATTGAGAATCACAACAATGGTGACCATCAAAAAAGCATGTTCCAGCCAATCAAAACTCATTCATGTCTCCCATCATACACTGCGGCATGAACAAATGATGAGCAGAATTATCTTAGTAAAATATTTCATTTTTACTAGAATCTTTTATTGTTGCTACATTTATGTGATTTTTTAGTAGCTTGTTTTGTGATGTTCAGAGTTGATCTGTTTATCGGACAATGTTGTTCATCGCCGTTGTTGAGATTCTTACCATTTTTGGGGACCACAATAGCTTATAGAGTAAGATTTAAAAAAAATATGGAGTTTGCCGTGGAATCACAAGGCCGTTGTAAAAATAAGAAAATCCATAAAATAGTATATTACAATATAAACTTCTCCTCTTTTAGTTTTGTTCTTTTCTTGTCTGGCTTTTATATTTGCGTTGTAATATCCCAATTCAATGTACTGACAAGAGATCAAGGTTTCAGAGAGCAACTAAAGTAAACACTAACCACAATAATGGTGACTTAAAAATATCAGGTGTCTTCATAAATGGGCAATCATTACTCAATGATTTTCTTAATTACCTCATTAACTTTAACACTTCTCCAGGGTTACTTTTTACACTTTGTAATGTGGACCCATATAGACACCTAGCAGTGTTAATTTGACTGTACAACTTTGTATTAGGCATTTGGCGATTTACTCTCACAAATCTAACAATGTACTGGCATGCTATGAACTGAACTGCTCCTTCATCAATGACACCATAGCTCACTTGCTCTGCTATTTCCTTGAAGTCTTTGAATAGGAACACAATGTAATTTTGGTCTAGAATCTAAGTACTATTGCTAGTAAGTGTTGCTGGAGTTAATAAAATGTTTATCCTGAGGGATTTCTTTAATTATAAGCTACTGTATATTTTATATTTTATTTGTGACTGAGACATGGCTATCTACCAGTGATGTAAGCCCTTTTGCTGACCTCGTTCCATTGGACTGTTGATTTGTTTATTCCCCTTGATCTACAGGCAGGGGTGGAGGTCTAGCATCGTTTTTTAAAAAGAGTTTTCATTGCAGTTGTGTGGAGACTAAACTTTTAGTTTAGTAGAGTAGAGCCTTTGCTGTGTGGGGTGTTATATCGGCCACCAAAATTCAATAAAGATTTTATTCAGGACTTTTCTGAATTCTTAGGGGAATTTTATTGAAATTTTATACGTTTTTGGTTGTGGGGGATTTTTATATTCATGTCTGCTGTCCAGCAGACCCCCTAGTGAAATACTTTTTGAATCGTTTAATCTTGTGCAGTCTGTAAAACGTCCTACACATGAACAAGGATACACATTGGGCTTAATTTTAGCTCAAGGCATTTAATTGTGTTATGTAGATGTTATCGATGCAACTTTCTCTGACCATAAACCAGTTATTTTTAGGACATCTTTTCCATGTCAGATTACTAAATCGCACTCTAGTGCACGTCTGTGTCGTATGATAAATTCTTGCATTATTAACGATTTTTTTATGGCATTTTTGAATAGTGATAATGTTTCTGCCTTTGAAAATCCCTTGTCTTATTTGGACCCAGAGTCTCTGTTTTGTTCTTTTAATTCTGTATGTACAACTATTCAAGATGCTAGAGCACCGTTGAAGGTGAGGCATGTGAAATCTAAGGCAGAACCCTGGTTTAATGATAACACACAAGCTCTTAGACAACTCTGCAGAAGACCAGAGCGTAAATGGCAGAAGGACAGGCTCCAGGTGTCATATGAAATGTTAAGTGAGTCCTTAAATCAAAGTGCTGTTAAAACAGCGAAGGCAAAATATTTATCTGACATTATTGAGAGAAACTGTCATAGACCTAGAATATTATTTAGTACTATTAACTCTGTTATTAATCCAGCAATTGAGATTTGGCCTGATATTTCAGTGGAAACTTGTGAAGATTTTAAGATATTTTTAATTTCAAAGATTGAAAATATTAGATCTCGAATTCCTCTTGCTGTTATTAATCAATCTGTACATCTTTATTGCCCTGTGGTATTTGATCATTTTGAGGTTATGCATCTCTCTGGCCTGGCAGAAATAGTAGAACAGTTAAAGCCATCAGACTCCCCAATTGATAATGTTCCATCAAAACTAATCAAACAGGCTTTTGATATAGTTGGGCCTAGTGTCTTATCCATTATAAATAGTTGCCTTGTATCAGAGGTTGTTCCGGCTTCCTTTAAACATGCTGTAGTCCAGCTTCTAATTAAAAACATTAATTTGGACTCTACAGTGTATTGCAATTATAGACCTATTTCAAAGTTGCCCTTTCTCTCAAAAGTGTTGGATAAAGCTGTTCTCAGTCAGATGCAGTCTTTCGTGAATATAAATTCTTTCTTTGAAGTATTTCAGTCTGGATTTAGGGAGCATCACAGTACAGAATCTGCGCTTTTAAACGTCCCTTAATGATGTTTTGTCAACTGTGGACTCTGGTAATGCTGCAATTCTGGTGTTACTTGACCTTAGTGCAGCATTTGATACCATAGATAGACCATAATATTCTTATTGCATGGCTTGAGCGATTGTGGGGTTTCAAGGTACTGTAAAATGGTTTAAGTCCTATTTAACAAATATACGTTTTTCAGTTGCCTTGGGTGAATTTACATAATTTTCGGCTCCTCTTACGTGAGGGATTCCCCAAGGATCCATTTTGGGTCCTATTTTGTTCTAATTATATATATGCTTTTAATTGGGTCTATTTAAAAAAAAAAAAAAACACACTGCATATAATTGCACTGTTATGCTGATGACACACAAATATATATATATATGCCAGTAAAGAAGGAAAGTAGCTCACTAGGGCCTCTTCTTACTTGTTTGAATAACCTAAAAACGTATGCATATGAATGAATCTAAAACAAATATTATTGTGTTTGCACCCCCAAATATATATGTGTCCCTTAAGTTTGATTTAGGGCCTTTACCTATTCATGGCAAATCCATGGTACAAAAATTAGGGGTACTTGATGAGTCGGTAACATTTGACAAACAGATTAATGTTGTTGTCAGATCAGGCTTTTTTCAATTAAGAACACTGACAATCGTCAAGCCAGTTTTGTCATTTTATGATTTTGAGGGAGTGATGTGTCATTTGTGTCTTCACGTCTGGACTATTACAATTCCATGTATGTGGGGATTAATCAGTCCACTTTGTCTCGATTGCAAATTGTCCAAAATGCTGCTGCAAGATTGCTGACAGGCTCTCAGAAACGGGACCATATTACCCCTATTCTTTCTTTTCTACATTGGCTGCCAGTCCGTTATAGGATTGATTTAAAAATTTTGTTGTTTGTTTTAAATCTTTAAATGGTCTTGCACCACCATATTTTTCAGATTTATTACAATCATACTCCCCATCCAGATCACTTAGGTCTGCTGACCAGAAACCTTTGACTGTCCCTAGGGCGAAACGTAAACTATGAGGCGATCATGCTTTTTCAGTGATGGCTCCAAGACTTTGGAACAGTTTGCCATTAAATATTAGAAGAGCCTCTACACTGGGGTCTATCAAATCTCTTTTGAAAACTCATCTTTTTTCTCAGGCTTTTTTTTAGGTTTTAATTTAGTGATGTTGTGTCATGTAATGTTGTGTGGTGAGATGTCTTTATGCTGTATACTATTGACGTGTAATGTGTTTTTTTTATGTATGTATTTATTTAATTTTCTTCTCTCTGTTTAAAAGCTGTACAGCACATTGGTCAACTAACTGTTGTTTTTAATGTTATTTTACAAATAAATTGCCTTGCCTTGCCTTACTACATGTCTGCCATCTAGTGGTAGGGAATACAAAGGAGATATTACACCATATTAGGAACCAGAGGGGATAGTCCAGGGACACAAGCAAGTCTCATGTCAAATCCCAAGTCCTTAAAGAGTTAAAGTTAATGAGATAATCAAGTGACTAATTAAATTATGAGTGTGTGGTAGTTATGAACACCTGCTGTTAACAATCAACATAAAAAACAAACAAACCAAAAAAAAAAACCTTGGCCATTATAATTTTGGTCAGTGTTTGCTTTAGTTGAGCTCTTGAGCATTTTAATCACTCAAATAAATTTGCTTATAAATGATTGCTATATTGTTTCACAGTAAACATTTGTACAGTGTTGAATCAATCCGTGAAGTAACAGATTTTCTGATAACTGAAAATTTTGGTTTCAATCTTTCTGGTTTTACTATTTTCCTAATAAACAGCAACAAGAAGATTGTCAATTTAAACTAATGCTACCATTATGTTTCTTAATTTGAGATAAACCATTCCATTTCTTATTTGGCTTTAACAAATTAACATTTATCATAAGGTCTTCAACAGTGGTGAAAATAATTATTCATGCTGCTTTGCATGATGGGAGTTTCTACTATGGTGTTACTCAGCATGCATTGCAACATGACCAATTTTGTTGATTAGAAATGAAACAAGGAAACAAAAATTGGTTTTGATATGATCAAAACCAGCTCATGGTTAATAGCTGGTCGCTGTAGAGCACTGAACTCTCTGCTTTACAACAGCAGATGCATTGTCACAGAAATAAATCTAGCTCAAGGGTCAAGAGCGCAACTAAAGCAAACACTGATCTCCATGATGAAGGCATCATTTTAACTAATAAAACATCAAAATCTGATCCTCTGTAATTCTCAATAACAGCAGGTGCTCATCACTAATGCGCAATCATCATTTAATTAGTCTCTTAATTATCTCATTAACTTTAACTCTTTGAGGACTTGAGATTTGACTTGAGATTTGTTTGTGACTTTAAAGGAATGATTTGGTTTCTCTGGTGAAACCAGCTGCTGAGTTCATGGGTGGAATAAACACATGGCGGGACTCTTTGGCCCCTGGATTTTACACCTTTGGTCATTGAGCAAATAAGGTAAAATAAATGCATACTATAAGATAATACAAATGTTTTGCTTCAGTCCAGGAGAATAACAAGAAACACAAAAGTTATGCTGAATGTTGCTTTATTTAAAGTGTGCATGCATGTCAACCGGTTGTTGGACTCCCAAAACCAAAATATGAACCTTTCATAACACAGTAAGAGCACTTTAAATAAAGCAACATTCAGCATAACTTCAGTGTTTCTTGTTATTCTCCTGGACTGAAGCACAAACTTTACTTTTTAGCACAATAGTAAACACAAGTAAACTCAGACAACAGAAACCCAGAACTCAGTTGGGGTCCTGATCCTTGATTTTTTTTTAGCATTCGTTTTTCTCTGGTTGTTGTAGCTGTGCATTTCTAAAGCATGTTTGTTGCAGCTGAAATTACTAGAGAAAATCTAGTTAGATGATGATTCACTTTTTTGCTATAAAACGGACATATTGTGAAAGCCGAGACTTTGGAATATCTCCTGGTGCTCCCAATGCGGGATATTTGCATGCACAATAGGCTAAAACATACTCTCAAAACATTAGAACATGAATCTCGAAATTTTGACTTTGTTAAAACATTTTGTCTTTATTCTCGTAATCTTAGATTTTTAGTGCCACTAAAACGCTGTCGTAATTATGCGCTCTGTACGGTGTAATACAATATAAGTATATTGACATTAGTACAACTTAAGTATATTTATTTGTTATATGTGTAAGCTGGTCAAAGCCCAAATTACACAACACATCACAGTCCACAGTCTGTATCAGCACATGCTGCAGTATTTGATTTACAGAGAAATAAGGATCATGAGCACAAAGAAGATCATACCTGATGTATAGAGTTCCTCGCCGACACACCCGACTGAAGAAAATCTTTGTGTGTGCTGATATGTTTGCTGATATGTTATTTGTTCATCATTCAGTTCACTGTTTCCTTCTCAGATTCAAATTAAAAAAACAAATGAGTACCTAATAATACCTATCCGGTTCCTATGAACAGGCCGGTACAGCCCTGGGGCTGTACAAAAAAGTGCCTATCTTAGTGCCATGTTTTCCACCAGATATAGTTAACATGTAGTTATGTATTTAGTGAGTATACATAAGTACATAAGTATATATTTATTTATTTTTCTCCAACACAGAGATACAATGAGTATGTCTACTAAATATTCCAGGCTACAACACATTAAAAGCATAAATGCATTAACCCCATATATGAGGTCAAAGCAAATGGGTTTCCAGAAACAGCAAACACTTTTTGAGCATATGCCTCTTTAATTTACTTTAAATAGTTTTATTTTTAGAAGGTACTATTTCTGGCCCTAGAAGAGTAGAATCATCTTGTCTGGACTGGGGCTAAAACTCAGCAACACAATACTCCATTACTGTTTTGAGTTAGGGTAATTGGAAAAAGTAAATCATTTTTCAAGAAAGAAAGAAATAAAGAAATAAAGAACACAAACAAATAATCATATTTATTTTTTGAAGGCTCTTAGTTATTGAATTAGTAATTTACTTAAATTGAATGTATTATAACTATTCCAATTTTCTTTGTAGTTTCCCTAATGGAAAGTTAGTGCAATTATTGAATCCTGAGATAACTGTAGTACTAGTAAGTTTCAAATTTCAAGTTTTAAGTTTACTTTAGTTATATATCACATTTAAAACAGCCACAAGACTGACCTTGTAAAGTACTTTACAGTCAGACACAGTATCATAAAATTAGGAATACAATACTACAACCATAAAAATAAAGCACAAATAGGAAATACAGTAGGCAAGAATACAAATCCTAATAGGCCACTGAAAACAAGTGAGTCAGGCCAGGAGCCATTTTGATATCAACTGGCAAGTCATTCCAAAGGGGAGGCCCAATTACTGAGAAGGCACGGTCACCTCTACGCTTGAGTCTGGAATGTGGAATTAAAAGAAAGTTCTCTTTGCAAGATCTTAGGTTTCTCGTGGGGATATATTGATGCAGCAATTCAGATATATAGACGAGTGCTTAATTGTGCAGAGCTTTAAACATAAATAATAAGACTTCGAATGCATTCTAAATTGAACTGGCAACCAATTAAGGGGTCCCTTTTTATTTTTTTAAAGGAATCTAGAGGAAGCGTTCTGTACCAATTGAAGACGGGCAATTTGAGCTTTGGAGATGCCATAGTAAAAAGGTAAGGTAGGGTAAGGTAGGGTAAGCTAAGGTAATGTAAGGTAATGACTTTATTCAACAATTTGTCTTCTCTGCCGCACCCTGGCGCCATTTTGGAGAGTATCCACTTAATGTAAACAGCATATGCTGTTCTGCGTCAACTTTCTGGACATTGATCGAGTTGATCGTGTAAGGATCTTCGCTATCTATGGGAGGATCAGAGGGCTGTTAGATTCCACCAAAAATGTTTCTGTTTGTTTTCCGAAGATGAACGAAGGTCTTACAGGTTTGGACCTACATGAGGGTGAGTAATTAATGACAGAATAGTTTTTTTCGTGAACTAACCCTTTAATGTTGAGAATCGTTGAAATTTCAACAAACCACCATTATTGTGATCAGTGTTTGCTTTATTTCAGCTCTTGCCTCTTGCTTTTCATTAAGTTAACTCTCTCTCTGTATTTACAATAGTGTTTCAATATGAACACTAATGCATTAAGAAAGAAATGCTTTAAAGTTAAGTTGAAGTAAACAACGTTATATAATTAGTGTAAAACTGTAATATAGTTGAGGAAAAATATCACAGTGTTGAAATTAACCTTTCATTACTTATGTAAATGTTCTGTTTCACAATTGCGAAAGTACTGCTGCAAAAATAGAGAAAGATTTAGACATCAACACTCATAATACAAAGCTCAACAATGGTGAAATTGGTGAGTTTAATTTAACTCAATTTAATTAATTTAACATAATTAGTTTAGTCATCAATCACATGACACTAATGGATCTTAATTTGCATTGCCTCAACAAATGTATTTTAGCACATTGTTACAAGAGATAATGAAACCTAACGTTAGTGTACACTCAAGAGCCCAACTAAAGCAAACACTGATAAAATAATGGTGGTTTGTTGAAATTCTGTCAGCATTAATTGCGGGTGCAAAAGTTATGTTGATTCAGTGCAACTAACATTGAAAAATCAACTATTTGTAACATTGATTATATGATTGCTTACCATCAGGGTATTTACCGTTACAGTTTATCTTTACACTTCAGTTTAGATGCTCGGAGCTATGCACACTAATATGTTTATAACTCACAAATTCAGCTTATTAAGTAACCATTTTTCCCCATTTACATGCACGTCAGTGTCCTGACAATACATGTAAGCCTGTTCACATTACTTTATTAGTGAGTCAGATTATTTCCCAGCAGTGATGTCAAAACAATAACATTTGCATATCTGCCTCCGGATATTCAGTATGTTGTCAGTTGTGAGGTTAAATAGAGCTTGCAACATGTCAGCAGGATGCTCTTTTGTTATCCTCTTATGCAGTTACAGATGCAACGTTTTGACTAAACCACACTGTAAAATATAACAAACGTGCTAACTCAATTCTATTTTGTTGAATTTAATTAAAGTATTATTGTTTGTTTACCTTACGGATGTAGATCTATTAAATCGTACTATTTGTGCTAAAAATCCTAGTTACTCAAATGTCCCTAGTTAAGGTTACATGATTTGTTTGAGTGCTGTGCAAGGCATGTGACCACTGACGTCATCAGGGTTTGGATTGAGAATTTTCTGATCAATGGCCATCTTGTTTTGTGGAAGACCTCGGCTGATAAACAATAAAACTGGTGAGTATTTATACATATACGTTTGAGTTTAATGTTAAGGAACTTTATTATATGATATTAAGTCAAACTTAATGGATTGATGCACGTGTTTTGTCAAAAATAAAGTTCAATATACATTTTGTTATGTCTATGTCATGCCTGGTAAATATATCCATGCAGTGTTCAGTGTTATGGGGCGCTCACACCAGATGCAACTTGCGCACATATATCGAGAGAGGTTGAAAATATGTGATTATTTACAATATATAAAGGGTGTAAATTAAAAGAAATGACAAAAGGATGGGAATATTTACAAGAGCTAAACATAAAGGTCATAAACAGCACAGGATATAATAAACAAAAACTATTCAGTTGGTTACCACTAAGCAGTCCCAGATTGCAGTCACCACGTCAGGGACAACCTTGCAGACTGTAGAGACATCAACACGGAAGCTGCTGTAGAAGCCCCTCCTATGACGCGAATTCGCGCCTGTTGTTAAGTGAATTTCACGTGCGATAAACTCTAAATGTTCAAGCGTCCAACTATGCGCGAATAGTGCAATTTATTTGTGCAAGTCGCGTCTGGTGTGAACGCACAGTCAGTCTCCTTACTACTCTTAAATATGTGTCCCTCAGACTCATCCACTTCTTTCTGCACACTTCCTCTGAGTAAACATCAACTCGTCAGCGGGAAAATCATTGTAAAATACGGCGAATAAGCTGAATTTGCTGGCTTGTAGTCTCAATGTGTATATATATATAGCTAAAATTGAGTAAAGAGTGTTTTTTACAATTTACCAGATTATCCGACCTCCTCACTCACTTTCTTCCAATCAAGATCATTTTTATTCCTGTTTCTATAAAAGTATGAAGATGTATCGTACAGCTCCGGGTATCCACATACAGCGACGATAAATTTTGTCCTTGTTGTTTCGTATTTCTGCCTCAACTTGCTATGTCGTAATCACGTCACTACAGCAAGCTCCTGATTTTTTTACGTGGCACGAATATTCGGCAAAGATCACGATTGTGCGATTCGCGCGAATCACGCATTATGCACATCAAACGGCTGAAACGGTCAATTCGCGCCCCGTCATTCACGCAAATCGCGTCATTCGCGCCACCTCATTCGCAGGAATCGCACCGCAGGATGTCTATCGCGTCTTTGCATTGACTTAACATGTAAACAATTCGTGCTTTAAGCTTCATTCACGTCTAGTGTGAATGCACCATTAGAGTGATGAAGCACGGATGAATAGAGATTAAAGAATCGGACGTTCTTGATTGATACTTTAAAAGTGCGTGGAAAGAAGACTGAGCTCCACACTCGCGCGACGGATCTCTGTGCGCGCTGATGCCTGTCAGCATCCAAGTTCAGAAATGTGTTCTGTTTCGCGGCATTTGAATGAAATGAAATAAACACACATATATGTAAAATACCAATCTTTCTAATATTCACATAAACACAGCCGGTTATGTCCAATCAACTAGGAGAAAAACTTCAAGTGACAGCAGCCTAAATAAACCTGCTGCGGTATGTTACTAAATGTTAATCAAACAAAATATAAAAAGAAAATAACTATTTAATAAATAACTGTCCTTCACTAAATTACTGTTATAGCTTCAAAAGACTAATCCATATTTTTGAGTATTCTTTAATGGAATATATATATATATATATATATGTCATTTTAATGTTTTATTTATTTACCTATGCTTTTTTTTCCTACAATCCAGTTAATAATTGCTAACCTTGTCTTTTTTTTAGAAAATATATTTTTTGTGACAATTTTGCACAACAGTTTTGAGATGTTATCACATCACAAAAGTAAGTACTTACAGTCTTTTAGGTGTATTTTTATGGTGAGCTAGATTTGTATCTGCTGTTGTTCATGAATTAACTGAGTTGTTTTTATCTGCATCATCACATTACAGACCCATGCCTGCTGGATTAATAGGCAATTGAGGAGATACGAAAGGTGATTCCAAAGCAATACGTACATATATGAGGTTAGTTCCTTTAATATAATACAAAGTGCATGAGTGAAAATTAAGCAAAAGTTCCCTTTCGATATTTCACTCATACTGCATCTGTAAGATGCTGTATATGAAAAAAAAATGTTCCTCTTCAATTGAAGCCTTTTCAATCACGCTGTGTAACTGCACGTCCATTGGTTCGTGCAGTGCTATAAAATCGAACCAATAGCTTGGCGGCGCTGAGCGAGTCTATGGCTATGCAGCCCGCCATAGCCCGCCAGAAGGGGTGCCCCATAGGCTAAATAGGTGGCCGCTTCGCCACAGCATCTCAAACGAAGATTCTTCTTCGCTGATGCCGAGATTCGCCGTTGAAGCGCCTCAGCAGCCGGATTGGACCTCTTGCAGCACGCAGCTCGCAGTTCCTGGTCTATCCCCTACCGTCAACCGGCGACTATCTAAAAGAGCCTCCCAAAAGAGCAAATTTAGCCGGCATTATTTCAAATGCCGTGCCATTATTGTAAGACGTGTAGGACTCTCCCTGCATGCTGATGACTGTGTCATGCTTGGGGAAATCCCACGCTGATGCTGCACTCAGCGGCACTGACTGCTCTCATTGCCCTTGTGGATAGCTTTCTTTTCAGAAAGTGACTACGCCCATCGAGTCCTCCCGTTCTCTTCCTCCCAGGGACCTGCGAGGAAGAAACAGCGGTGCGGAGGAAGAAACAGCAGTGCGGAGGATGAAACAGCGGTGCGGAGGATTTGAGCGATCAGAGACAAGCAAACTCAAGGCGGCACAGGGCCCGCATGCCTTGCCTTCACCGCAGATGGAGGATTCGCCAGTCTTCTTCACTCAAACTTATAAGCGTCCCTCTGTGGCTGCGAGTGACATGATCTCGTTAGGTGGGAGTGTTGACGAAATGGATGACAGCCTTTCTCTGGCGGAGTTATCGGGCTCGGGTAATGACCCTGCCCTCTTGCCGCAGCGCCAAACCCAGAATAGACGAGGAGCTTGTCCGCAGGACCTGGCCCTGAGTGCCACCAAAGCCACCGCCAAGGCCATCGGGCGGTCGATGTTCAGCCTGGTAGTGTTGGAACGCCACCTTTGGCTCACATTGATGGAGATGAAAGAGGCGGATAAAGTTCCTTTCCTCAACGCTCCGGTCTCATCCAACAGCCTGTTCGCGCCAGCTGTGGAGGGCTTTGCAGAGCAGTTTACGGAGGCTTAGAAGTCGTCTCAAGTGATGCAACACTTCCTCCCGAAATGCTCCAGCTCTGCTGCTTCTAATCGCCCCAAGCCTGTGCCGACTCAGCAGCCTGCCAAGCCAATGTCGGCCACTCCCGCACCCCGACCTCCTAAAGATCGTCAGGATAGACAGCAAGACGCTACCCCTTCCCGAAGCACCAAGGATCCCAGCCCAAGATCGCCTTGGATCCGGTGCCTCAGAAGTCCTCCTGATCATCCAGGCAGAAAGAGGAGGGGCCCAAGTCTCGTTACCGCTAGACCACCCTGCAAACAGCCTCTAATGTGCCTCTTGTCACCCCGCTCAGCGCTGGGTGCAGAGGGAAATGTGTTATCGATTCCTTACGGGCCCGCTTTAGTGCCTGGGTGTCCGACCACTGTGATATTGGACAAAATAAAACATACATTTTCAAAAAGAGAGCAAATATCCTCTTCTGCCTACCAGTCTTTAGAGCCTATTCAACCTCTTGTTACACGGGCCGAGGCCTGGCAGGCCATCTCCGGTGTGTCAGAATTGGTAATGTCTACAATAAGACGAGGTTATTCACTCCAATTTGCTCGAAGACCACCACACTTCAGCGGTGTGATCGCCTCCACAGTGTGCAGCAAGGACACTCCAGTCCTGCACACAGAGGAGATGAATCTGCTGGTAAAGGGAGCCATAGAAATCATTCCTCCGGCCCAGAGCGAATCAGGCTTCTGAATCACATCCTGGTAAAAAGGTCGTTCAGGATGATCACATTGAAACAGATCCTGTCACAAATATGCCCAGGGTACTGGTTCATGTCACTGGATCTAAAAGATGCATACTTTCACATCCAGATAGCCCCCGATCACAGACGATTCTTGAGATTCGCGTTTGAGGGGGTGGGTGGTATATCAATACAAGGTCCTCACGTTTGGGCTGTCCTTGGCTCCTGACACTTTTATGCGATGCATGGATGCAGTTCTCTCCCCTCTGGGACAGATGGGAATCCGCATCCTCAACTACAATACTTTTCCTCAATATCCTCAATCCGCATACCGTTAAAAGGCAATTGTAGTATCCCTATCCATATAATATAATTTGCCCAAACTGCCTTTTCAATAAAAGGGGCAAAATATGATACTCTCCGCCAGACCACTTGAAATGTATCATTAGCCACATTTTTTTTTGAAAATGGCTAATTCTGGAACAATATTGCTCTCATATTTAGTTTTTACATTGTGTTCTCTCTGTATACGTTTTAAAATATTATTTTTTAATAATGTTAATTTGTATTGTTAATTATAACCGAAAGCCCTACTACGGACAAGTGCTGTAAATTAGCTTCTGCTAAAACACAATGATGCATGCATACATCAGATTACTGTTTAAGTGTATCTATGTGTTTTGTATCTGTCCCCATCTAAATAAACTATAAATAATACATCGATGACTGGCTCATTCTGGCCCAGTCAGAGGTAGTTTTAACATCGCACAATACCCTCCTCCTCAGCCACTTAGATTGCCTGGGGCTCAGGGACAACTTTACCAAGAGCATCCTGTCACCCAGCCAACGAGTGTCGTTCCAGCGGACAGTTATCAACTCAGATGACAACAACTATCTCAGCGGAGCGAGCAGTAACGATTCAGCGCCATGTAGCCTCCTTCAAAGAAGGGACTGTCCACCCGCTCAAGGCTTCCAGAAAATGCTGGTTCTTATGGCAGCAGCTTCGCCAGTACTTCAGTTGGGCCTGCTTCTCATGCGGCCCATCCAGTTCTGGCTGAAGCAGTGGGTCCCATATTCGGCTTGGCGTTACGGTCGCCATCGCATTACGGTGACTCGGGCCTGTGTATGAGCACTGACCCGTTGGAGGGACCCCCTCTGGCTGAAGCTAGGTGTGATCTTAGACACGGCACACAGAAGGAAGGTTGTCACGACAGACACTTCCAACAAGGGTTTGGTGAGCACTGTGTGAGGGCAAACCGACCTTCGGTCTTTGGTCAAAAGAGGAGGCGGGTATGCACATCAACTGCCAAGAGATGCTAGGAGTGTGCCGTGCCTGTCAATTCTTCCTGCTGGACATAAGGGGACACCATGTGCTAATACGCTCAGACTGCAGGTCCGTGGTGTCATACATAAATCACCAGGGCGGCCTCGTCTCGAAGCGCCTCTGCACTCTGGCGAAGGACCTTCTTGTTTGGGCTCAGACCAAACTGCGCTCACTGAAGGCGACGCATGTGCTGGGCAAAATGAACCAAGGAGCGGACATGTTGTCAAGGAACAACTTCTCCTCAGAGGAATTGACACTCCACCCGCTAGCAGTTCAGAATATCTAGAAAATCTTTGGCAGAGCTCGAGTAGACCTCTATGCCTACGAATACAACTCTAATTGCCCAATCTATTTCACGAAGAACACGGATGCCCTGGCCCATGAGTGGCCCAGCCTCTCTCGCTCTATGCGTTCTCTCCAATCGCTCTGCTACCACACTCGTGAGTGTCAGAGTTATTCCAGATGCTCGAAGCAGCTCCGTGGCCCATTCCTTGAGACTGGACCTCTCAAGCGAACGGCACTGTAGAGAAAGATGATGGAAGAACAGCACACCTTTGGGAGTTTGATTACTTTCATGTGCCATGTCATAAATACCAACCAACTAAAGGCACCTCTCTGTCTGGAAATCCTCCTACTCGAGAAACTCCAGCATGCGCCTTTTGCTCATGGGGAGACAAAGACTTTGGCCTGCATATAGGGATTCCAAAAGGAAATTCGTGGCTATTGAACTGTCCAAAGTTTACTATATATATATATATATATATATATATATATATATATATATATATATATATATATATATATATATATATATTAATGTTGTACTCTGCTTGGTATGACGCTTATTGTTTGGCACATGGGATTCTCATCACGTTACGCCCCAAAGAAATGGGCAAGGCTCTGCCACACACGAGCTGTTTGATTGGTTTAGCCACCGGGGGCTAAAATCCGTCTGTTTAAAACTGGTCACCAGAGCTAAATCGTCCTCTTCTTCCTCTTCTTCGTACCACCCCTCGCTCCTCAACGTGCACGGACGTCCCGGAAGCTTCAGCGGCGCTGGACACTCGCCGTTAACATCGGACTGAGACAAAGACTTCGTAAAGCCGTAACACCTCAAAGCCAGCGCTTCCATCTCAACACAGAACCAGGCAACCGCCAATCCAAGAGGGCTTCCCCGGTGACGTCACGCAACAGCAACGTGCATCAGAGGTTTCCAGAAAACACGAGGAAAACACATGGCTCGGAAACAAAGCCACCAAACAAACACGAACTAAACCACGTGGCATCCGAGACAAAGGATCGGACGTTTCCGTGAATGCACCACGTGGAACGAAACCAAAGATTCGCCTGCGGAAACTTAAGTGAACGCAAGTATTCAAGCAACGTTTTTATCCTCACTGAACTGGTAATTTGATCTGAATGCAGCAACATAGGATAACTATGTTCGTGATCTTCCCTTTTTGGTTGTAGTTGTGCAATAGCCAAGAGGGCTATTTTAACCTCCTTCTGAAGTTACTCTCAAAACTCCCGTATGTATGTATGTGTTCGTTTATGTGTTTAGTAGTTTAGATCATGTTAGTAGAATAGCAGTGAATACATAAACCTTGTATCATTTTATAATGAATTGTCTCTTGGGGATGTGATTTTCTAGTTCAAACTCATGCCAAAAAGATAACGTTACCTCGCTCAAAGCTGAGAAAGATTATTAATCTCGTTTTATTGTTATCGTTGGCCACGAGGCAAGATAAACGAAAGTGATAAATATATACTGATGTTAATGGTCGCTGGACGAGTCGTTAATACAGTATAAATCATAAGTTAAAGATTAATATCACTTTAATCAAAGCAATATTGAATCTTTAATAAATAATTCCCCGGAGCTGAAATGATTGCTTTGTTTAGATTTGTTACAGTATGCTGTGGCATCCACAGCCCGAGTTATGGGCCCTGCATGTGTGGACGCTCAACGGGAGCCTTTTGACCTCACAGAGCGTGTCTTAAACACTATGGCAGAAGCTAGAGCCCCGTCTTCCAGATGCCTCTATGCTCTGAAATGGTCTATTTTCTCGGCTTGGTGCCAAAACCGTGACTTAGATTCGGTTACCTCTGATGTATCAGTGGTTCTTTCATTTCTGCAGGAGATGCTGTATAAACAGCATTCCTCATCCACATCAAGGTTTACGCAAAAGCTATAGCAGCTTCTATGCCCCTATTGCTGGCCAATCGGTGGGCAGGAATAGTGCGGTGGTCCAGTTTATACGAGGCCCCAGGTTAATTAACCCCCGCGTCCTCATACAATTCCACCTTGGGACTTACCGACCGTACTAAGGGCCTTGAAAGGCCCCCAGTTTGAACTATTGCAATCTACAAGCTTCTGATCACTCTCATTTAAAAGTGCCCTGCTGTTAGCGCTGGCATCGGTTAAGTGAGTAGGAGACCTACAGACCCTTTCCATCAACCCTGCTTGCCTGGAATTCAGGCCTAACAACTCCAAGGTCATCCTGAAACCAAGGCTGGGTTATGTACCTAAGGTGCTCTCCACTCCATTCAGAGCCCAGGTCATAGTGCTTTCCGCGCTTTCCCCTTCAACGGATGACCAGGAATTGTCCCTGCTCTGCCCTGTCAGGGTCCTGAGGGTATAGATCGAGCGTTCTGCCTCGTACAGGAAATCATAACAGCTTTTTGTCAGCTTCGGTAACCATGCTAAAGGTCGCCCTGTTACGAAGCAAAGCATTTCCAGGTGTTTAGTGGATGCTATCATCCTAACATACTCATCCTTGAACTTGCAGTGCCCCATTGGAGTCAGAGCCCATTCAACCAGAGGCATTGCCTCTTCCTGGGCATGGTCCAGCGGGCTGTCAATTTCGGAAATTTGTAAGGCGGCCGGCTGGTCCTCGCCGTCCACATTTGTAAGGTTTTACAACCTGGACTTCCCTGCTTTGCAGGCCAGAGTCCTTTCTGCTTAGTGCGCCGCCGCCGGCTAGTTTAGCAGTCTTATGGGTTCACTTGACCAACATTGTTCAAGCCCCTATTTCACTTGGACGGTCCATTTTATATAGACACCAAGTATAAATTATACGGGACGACACCCATGCCAAGGATGACCTAGATGGCTCAGCCTGAGCTTGATGTATTTTATTAACTCCCCTGGGTCTTACTCCCACGTGAGTCATGGTTTTGAGTTGTACTGGTTCCCATACAGCGTCTTACAGATGCAGTACGAGTGGAATATCGAAAGGAAACTTACTCGGTTACTATCGTAACCTCGTTTCCCTGAGATATGGGAATGAGTACTGCGTTTCTGGCCGTGCTTTGAGCTGCATGCCTCAGTCGCTTCATTCGAAGAAATCTGAGATGCGGCCTGAAGCGGCCACTTATATAGCCAGACGTCCCACCCATTCTGGCAGGCTATGGCGGGCTGCATAACCATAGGTTCGCTCAGCGCCGCCACAGAGCCATTGGTTCGATTTTATAGCACTGCACGAACCAATGGACATGCAGTTTCACTGCGTGATTGTAAAGGATTCTGTTGAAGAGGAAACATTTTTTTTTTTCATACAGCATCTTACAGACCCAGTATTCATTCCCATATCTCAGGTAACCGAGGTTGAGATAGTAACAGAGTACGATATTGATCATCAATGTGTTTTTTGTTGTTCTACAGCTAATCGCAGCTCTTTTTCTCTAAATCTCTTAATCCTGGCAGACAACTTGGAGAAGGTATGTGGTGACTTTGCTTGGCAGAAAAGTTTTAAGGGGATACTCTTCCCAAAAATCGAAATTATCTAATAATGTATTCATTATTATGCTGTCCCGGATGTATATGATTTTTTTTTCTTCAGATAAAAACTATCTAAAGATTTTTAGAAAAAAAAATCAATTTATGTGAGACCATTTAATGCTAGATGAAGGGACCCTTACAATTAATGCTTCAAAAATGAGAGAGATGTTGTGAAGATTTCTTTATTCCTCCACTGGGCTCATATGAATTACTGTCACAATTGCTGTTTGTGGTTTTTTAAAGCATCAAATATGGACTCACAGAGATTGATTATTTAAAAAAAATAATTGTTGTATTTATCAGAAGAAAATAATATACATGGGGATTAGCATAAGGGTGATACATTATAAGATACTTTTAATTTTTAGAAGGACTTCCTCATTAAATTAAATGGATTTTCAGAAAATGAAAAATAATAAATAAGATATTCTTTACACATACAGAATAACATGGAATCTCATTTTATATACTCTTCCCTCTTTTCAGGAAACTGAGGTTACTCTTCAACACACTGCAGTTCCCCATGGCATTCCTGTCCTGCTTAGGTACAACACGGAGAGGAAAGGTCTTGCGTGTTTATTTTCATGTTTTCTCTTGATTCAGCTATTGTGTTTACTTGACACAAGTTGACATTACAATACATGTCAAAGGAGTAAGACAGTACGAGCAAATGTTTTTGTTACTGTGTAAGTTAAAGTATATTGAGTGAGCATTATTTTTGTTTTAATGTGCTCACGGAATATTATTCTTCTCAAATGCTCTTTTGTTGGTTTTGATTGCTTCTATTGTCATCATTTGTAAGTCACTTTGGATAAAAACGTCTGCTAAAAGACTGCATGTAAAATAACAACTTTTAACATTTAATTTGGGATTTTTTCTGATTCAAGCATCGTTAATGAACAACTATTACAAATTACCATGTTGATTTACATTTGTTTTCTGCATTTTGAAAATAAATGTTTTGAAATGTGAATGGAGAGCTGTGTGTTTTCTTAACTAGGTATAGCTATTCTCAGTGTTCCTCAGATCACAGATTCAATTAAGTTAACTAAACTTAAATTGCTTAAGTAAATGGGACTTAAAATAAGTAAGGAATACTTTTAATATATTAGTAAATAAGACTTAAATTACACTTAATTCAATTAAGTTGAGATTACTTAATTTAATTAAGGCAATGGGTTTGCACAATGTAATTAAGTAAACTTAACAAATTACATATGCTGCACAAGATGATAACAAACCCATTTATAATTTTCTGGGTCATGAGAATGTCTGAATTTGTGATATATTTACTTATTTGCTGAAAACATTCTTTACTGAAAATGTTCGCTCTGTGCACTTAAATGTGTTCTTATCACCTATAACATGCACACCCCAGAAATTCAATTTTGTCATTAATTACTCACCCTCATGTTGTTCCAACCTGAAAGATCTTTCCGAAAGATTTTCAAAAAAAAAAATTGAAATCCAAGAACTTAATATGTGGGGTCATTGTGGGTTTTCAGATACTGGCTCACCGGGAAAAGTTTGGGTGCTTTGGATGGCCAATCAATCTAGGTCTACATGTCCTTACCTAAACAACCATTTTTGGGTGTCCTCCAACTGCAGATCCTATAGGGGTTTCAGCCCTGACTAACTATGATATGTTATTCCTGCCCTAGTCCAGAATGAATCCAGCAAACCTCTTTGGGCTGAGCAGACATGTAATCATGTCAATCATGATGGATAAATACAACACACAATAAATGAATACAATTGTTTTACACAAATGTCTTTGGACACTGATTTTTAAGACTTATTTACTTTTACAAACATGTCTCACATTTTAAATACAATAACGCATGCTAACAATGCGAATGTCCCGTTAAGCCCAAACGATGCTTTGGGTTTTATATATTCTCTAACGTATTTATACAGATGCTTGGTTATTCCTTGGAAAGTAAACTGCTCCATTTGACTATGCAAACACAGGTGGTTGATACAGACTAGAATAGCTCGGCTCTGCTGACCCGCAGAGCATTATTTTTCCTTCCAAATGTTATGGTCTATAACATGTATTTGAACTTTAATACTTCAGCTGTTCTTATTTATCTCCTACCCAAGCCTCATCAACATGGGTGTCCATTGTATTCTCTGTCACAAGTGTTTGTGCTAGGGTGACAAGATGTCTGCATTTTCTGGTGACAATACCACTTTTTGGTGTTCTTTCTCCAACTGGAGCTGTCCCCATTAAATGTCCCCATTTTATAGTGCATTCCCATTCAAAATAACCCACAAATGCATTGCAAAAAGCCTGACCGACCTGATGGTTATCGGAGCAATCGTGTAGTGATTATTTTCTCCAGCAGAGGGTGCTGACAGTTACACTGACTCTACTTGGTCATGTGCCACAGCAAGCAGGAAATCTGTGAACAGTCTGAGGAAATGCCGTCTGTTGTTGTTGAGACTAATAATGTTCAAGTGATTGCAATCACAAAATTGCATTAAAGTCAAGAAAATGAATAGTAACATCATGCAATAATCGCAAATAAATCGAAATGATCCATAGCACACATTAACACATCATCTTGTCTCTCCTGATCCAGCTCGTCAAGAAATAGATTTTTTGTGTAAGGTGAATACGATCTGAAAATTAACATTAGAATGTCCATACAAATATTATATGTGGATAAATGCTCAAAGTGTCAGTGACAGCTTTCATAAAATGATCTCACCTCTCTGAAGCTGAATAGTTCACATTTTCTCCAGTTCCGTTTTCTCCAATGCCAGAGTCTGTAGCACCGCTTCAAGTGATAAGGGTTTGTAAACACCTTTCTGAATCTCAGTATGCCCTGGGGTCAGTTCTTTCAATGAAAAAGGTGCTCCAATGACAGTATAACTATATACAATTATTTCCATTTTATGCATACACACCATTAAATTAAGGCAAACAACTGAAAACAAAAGTGTCATTAAAGGGTACCCTGAGCGTTACAAAAATACACTAAAGGGGCGAGGGTCCTGACCAAGCGTCCATATTTGACAAGTTAGGAGTGATATTGTGTTGTGGATTACTCAGTTAGCTGGATTTTATTGCTAATTTGACATGGTCCGGGATTGTTAGGTTCTTTGAAGCTCATCCTGGAGTTGGTGTAAAAGCAACAGATATGTTAGTTCAAACAGCAGCTTATTTCATATAACCAGGATTAGATCATTTTAAGGTGATAGTGAAAGTGTGCCCCAGCCATTGCTACTTTCTTACAAAAGCACGTTTTTAATCAAGAAAAAAAATCATTTAAAAAAAGTCTTAATTTTAAAATGATTTTGAAAATAGATAAAATGTTGTGTAAATCTATAATAATACACATGGAAAATGTTACTCATTGAGAAATGTATATGTGAAGGAATAATGATCTCATAACTTTATTGCAGCCATACACACATTATGCACATTTTTGTCTGAGGCGCACATGCATTTGAACGGCGAGCTTTTATATGGGAGGTTTTGATGCATTGCAGGAGATGCAGACTCTATTATTATAACAAAACTCAAAATACTTTTATGATGCACAATACATTTAAACACAGCCAGTCTTAAGGGATTTAGAAACTTTATGTATAGCATGTCATGTATAGCAAATCCGCTTCAAAATTAAGTAAATTGCAATTATCTTGACACTAAAAAATGCAGAATCTATACAAATACTAGAAAGTGGTTAAAATGATTACAAATTGTATTTATCTATTATAATTGATATGTAATTTTGCTCACTAGGCTGTTGATCTGAATTATATGATGTCATTACGTTGCTGTCTTCACTGCATTGCTAATCATGGTTTTGAGTATCGATATATCTGCCCTCTTCTTACGAACATGTCAACACACATTAATCTCAGACAACAGCTATTTTAATCAAATAATTTAGTTTGAAGGACCAAATTATTCAATAAATATCTGGCATCTGTCAAATCATTTCAGATGTATTAAGCGAGGTGTGTAGAATTGACCCCCAGGTCAAATTTCAGCAGGTTGTCATTCACATCCACAATGGCGACGAGTACCACAGCATCAGCTGTCTTACTGGCATCATCCTGCTGAGCTGCCTGTTTTTACAAGGAAACACTGTTTAGAAAATATGTACAAAAAAGGCCCTACATTCTCCTTAGATTCATAAGATCTGCCTTATGTTTTTTGTGAATGTCTTCAGAAACTTCTGATACCTGTATCAAAACAGCAATCTGCTCTGTTTCCTCTCTGTCTAGTGCTGTTTTCACAGAGATGACTCCACTGTTTCGATCAATTTCAAAGTTTTTCTGGTATTTATTTGGAATGACTGAAACAAAAATGTCAATACGTGCTTTGTTATTATCAGAACCTCAATTCATCATATCTATTGTTTAGATTATGACATATGTCATGGGCGTGTGTTGCAAATCATCCGTTAACTGTACCTGTCGTTATGCTGTAAACTACAGGCTCGTTGATGCCCGTGTCACCATCTTCAGCTTTTATGTCGTCAGGAGTGACGTCTGAGAAGAGTCCTACCTGTGCATGGACAGAAAAGAGGGTTTTATGTGTGTTTCAAACATCCATCTCGTCCTCTGAGATAATTTACCTGATTTTCCTCAATGGATGCCTTGTAGAGACAGTGGTCAAAATAAGGGTTTAGATTGTCAAAATCATTAACCGTTATTGTAACTGTTGTTGTGTCACGGAGTCCTCCTTTATCCTGCAAGAAAACAAACTCACTTTAAAATGTTGGCTTAAAATAACAACAATAACCTAACTATTAGATTAGTAGAGCACATTCTCAGCTATGAATTATTTTAACCCAATAGTTTACTATTATTATAATCTCTTCATGACATTAAAGTTTATTTTGTAAAAGAAAAGGACAATTGTATTTATTTTTTGTCTGACTATTGTTGACTTCTTATCATCACTGGTGGTGGTTGAGGAGAGAACCCACACATGATTGTAAAGTGCTATGGGCAATACACAATAAAGCATTATATAAAGGCATCATTCATTCATTCATTACCACCCTTAAAATTATTTTCCAGTCCAAAACTCAAAATCCTTTCATCAAGACAGCTGTCCCTGGACCTTACACACTTGTATGGTAAAAAGCAGATGGGACATTGTGCTAAACATCTCTTTTTGTGTCCCACGAATAAATACATGATGACAGAATTTTCAGTTTTGGGTGAGCTTTGCTTTATAGCAGTACTTTGACGTTTAGTAATCAAAGCGAAGAGGATGTAGGAGTTTGTCTTTACTTTAGCTTCCACGGTGAAGATGTACTGTTGGACGTTGTTGTAGTTCAGAGGTTTAGTCAACCTGATGTCACACGCATTCATCTGTGGGTAATATCTTACTTCAAATGCGTCTGGTACTGGAGGCTGTTAACAGAATGGAAGTGATTAATTAAAATGGGAACATACATAAATTCATGAGTGTACACAATATTAATTCATTTCCTTTATTTTTTAAATACTTGCATGGATCAATTGTTTAACTAGAAAAAAATAGTTTAATTATATTCAGTGTTTTATTAGATGTACAGCCTTCTTGGTATTAAATCTGGTCTGATGGAATAAAAATCACATGAGAGCGTGATCAAGATATGAGATCCTTGCAACATTTTAAGTATTGGAACATAAAAGTGCTTTTTTTGTGTGTGTGTGAAATAAACTTTAGGTTTTTGTTTATAATCAAAGTGCAGAGTTCCCAAGTCAAGAGCCCCCTAACTTCTGTAAAGTACAACACAACAGTTGGGCTTTGAATACTGTCTGATCAAATGCATTCACCATTAATGCAGTCTTGTGGAAGCCTGTTATGTATATCAAATATGTAAGAATCGTTCATGACTCACCAATATGGAATATGTAATTATTTTGTTTTCTGTAGATGCATCTTTATCAGTAGCTGTCACACTGAGCACATTTGAACCCACAGCCGTCGCCTGGAAAGAATGAAAGAATGAAAGAACGAAAGACAAGGCTTACTAAAGCCCAGCTCACACTGTGTGATTTTGGCCAGGATTTCATTGTCTGAGACGCATTTTGAAAATCCTAAAAGATTCATATAATCCTAAGCTAAAATCCTTAGTCTTTGATCACTTGTTTGATATGTTCACCGACAGCCGATTAATGGCTATTCCGATCAGATTTTAGATTGGCAGTGTCAGAATATTTGGTGCACTGTCCTGCAGTGTGACTTCTTCTGCAACAACCGTCAAACTATCTTCATTATTCAAGACCAGCCATGATCAGAATTAATGCTAGAGATTTATTTGAATCGCCATAAACTTCAACGCTCCCGGCCTCCACTCATGGAATTCATCTGATATGTTGCCTTTGCTATGATAAACGCCGGTTTTCATGTGGGTGTGTAGAGCTGCTTTCACAATTCTTCTTAAATATTTTTTTCTTCTTAAAAACTTTTCATAATAGCCAACATTTCAGCATCGTGTGTAATACAGTTTCACTGACCATGTGTGGGTTGATTAATTAAAACTCGCAGAAGTTTTCTTGCACGCACCCATTTTTTACGCGTCTTGACTGTCACACAGTCTGACATTAATGACAACTGAGATCCCACAGTGTGACATGATCATCATGTTCGTATAGTCTGACAAGTAACAATCGTAAAGGACTATCAAAAATCGCACAGTGTGTGCCCGGCTTAAGAGGTGACAGGGCCCTCAGTGACCAAACACACTATAAAGAAGTGAGACACACCTCTGACACTGTGATGCTGTATGATATGCTCTGAAAGATCGGAGGGTTGTCATTTACATCCAGAACATACAGTTGCCGGACGTTTTTCGGCTGAAATGGAAAATAAAGACTTTATAGTCAAGGTTTATTTACTGATTTTTTTTTCTATAATACATTGTCTTATTTAATGATTTTATGATGATATTGTTTAAATAAACATACCCCTCTTGAGCAGGTGACCGAATAATACAAAGCATCTGCAGACTAGAAGAAATAAACATACAAGGAGACATGCCATATACAAATATGGTAACAATTTATTTTAAGTTCTCTGAACTAGCATGCATATTACTAGAATACTAGCTATGTATTAGTACTAATTAAGCACATAGTAATGCCTTATTCTACATTACCTTATTCTACATCCCTAATCCTACCCAACACCTAAACGTAACAATTACCATACTAATATTAATAATCAGCAAATTAGGAATTTATTGAGGGAAAAGTCATAGTTAATAGTGAATAAGTGTTCCCTATTCTAAAGTGTTACCAAAAATATAATGCAATACAATCATCAATCTATCTGTCTGTCTGCCGGCACTGGGTCAGTGAAGGTGGAACAAACCATCTTTATTTCCTCAGCATCCAGCGGTTTGATTGTCCGTACAGTAGCGGTTGAGTCTCCATCAGAGTAAACCAGCTCCACATATTTCATAACAACAGTACCGAGATGTGGCTCCAGAACCAGACGAACATTCGGGCTTATATTAGTGATAATCTCTATATCTCCTGTAAGCCAGATCAAATACAAATTTAAATACATATTTAAAGACACAATATAAAACATACATACTAGATAATGCCAGTATTATTATTATTTTATTTTTCAATACTACTCTTGTGATACTCTTTAATAACCAAAACATTTATCTAAATATTAACAACAAATACAACATTATAAAAATATTATTTTACATTAAATAACATAATAATACACATTATATTATATTATGTTTCATTTTATTTTATGTGGGCATATCTCACCTTCATATCCCTCATCGATTCTCCCTAGAAGGTCATAGCTTCCACTTACACAGTTTACCTCTGTATAACCTTAAACATCAAGTAATTGTTTCAGTAATCAATTCAGTAGCAAACACTCCACACAGCAAAATCCCCAGTGTCAAATTATCACTGCTGGGTGTCTATATGTGTGTCAAGTTGACATTTATAAATTAATATAACATACCTGGCATTTCCATAGTGTATGTTGTATATGTGCTCTGAAGGAAAAAACTATATATACATATATATTTCTCTCAGCAGATCTTCCAGAAAAAGAAAGTAGCGGGGATGAACTTGTTTGTTTAAGCGGAGGCCATATGGATGTTTACATTCGTGCATGCCTCAGGTGGATGTTTGAATGAGAAAAGCATGATCGGCACGTGGGTGTGACTGCATTAAGGCCAAAGGGAAGCCAAAAGGGTCAGATTTACGCTATAGATAAATCGTGTGTACATACAAAACACAATTTTTGATGCCGTTTAAAACAGTATTAGCGCCATCAAATACGCCGTACCGCTAGCAAATGCCATAAAAAAGTTGTGGAAACCACAAAAAACGCTGTGTTTCTAACCCTTTTAGTGTTTGGAAAAAGCACCGCTTTTAATGCCGTTTGGCTTGCCACAGGACACCGTAAAAAACGCTGTTCTGATTGCACAAAAGTGCACGTTATTTACGCCATTTTCCTCTTAGTATAATAAGCTACGC
The DNA here is from genome assembly GCA_027564155.1 of Gymnocypris eckloni scoliostomus. NCBI lineage: Eukaryota > Metazoa > Chordata > Actinopteri > Cypriniformes > Cyprinidae > Gymnocypris > Gymnocypris eckloni. Next base: position 37,589,955 of record CM050416.1, read on the forward strand.
TCGCTGATTTCCACTTCCAGGAATATTGAACTGTTCTCACCCAATCAATGATGAACACAACCAGACCAGACTAATTGATCAAATTGATCATTTTAGTTATTCACTTCAAAATAAGATCATGGCAAGATTAAAATGTATTTTGCTTAGTAAGCGTGTATTGGAGGAATCCAATAGGGTTAGGCAGGAGTTAGGATTAGGGTTAGGGTTAGGGTTAGGTTAGGGTTAGGGTTAGGTTAGGGTTAGGCAACAACTGGCAGGAGATTTTGGACTCAATGTGCTCCAATCAACTTTATTGAGGTAAGGATTGTTTCTTCAGACTTGTTAAAACATTGCTGCCTGTCAATCTGTTCCTTAATTACCGTCAGCGGTCATTCAGCCACAGGACCTAAATAAGATGCACCTCTGGGCTCTTTATTTGTTCCATTTTGTAAACATTTTGCTGTTTGGATTTAAGTAAATACTGGTGTGGTTTATATTTGGCAATAGTTATTTTAACACTAACCCCTGGTTTCACAGACAAGGCTTCAGCTTAATCCCAGACTTAAATGCATGTTTGAGCAGTTTTAACTGAAATAAACTAAAAGTTATCTTTTAGCTCTTTTTGTCATTAAGAAAATACGAGACCGAGCGTACTGGTGCGGGCTACGACTCCAGGGGGTTAACTTTAACACAGCTTCAGTGCTGTGACTGGGGTGGGCAATAGGAGCTAAAATTCATATCACGGTATTTTCCATTGTCCAGACGATATCGGTATTATATCGCGGTATAATAAGCAATAAATTGTAATCACATTTTATTATCAAATCTTGGAGTTCATTTTGATCCTCTTCTCCAATTTAATAAGCATGTGAATGCAGTTGTAAAGAGTAGCTTTTTTCATCTCAGATCAGTGGCTAAGGTGAAACACTTTCTTTCTAGTAAAGACCTTGAAATAGTAATTCATGCACTAATTTCTTCGCGTTTGGATTACTGTAATTCTTTGTATATTGGCTTACCTCAATCTACACGGTCTCGATTACAGATGGTATAAAATGCAGCAGCCAGATTCTTAACAGGAACTAAGAAAAGGGATAATATCACCCCTGTCCTTGACTCTGTGTTTGCACTGGCTCCCTATACAACTTAGAGTCGACTTTAAGGTCCTTCTTTTTGCATACAAGGCATTGCATAATTCTGTCCCTGATTATATTTGAGATCTCATTAAGCCATATACAGCCTCTAGGTCTTTAAGATCTAGTGATCAGTTACTTTTATCTGCCCTCCGTTCACGTTGTAAAACAAAAGGTGATCGAGCTTTCTCAGTAGTGGCCCCAAAGCTGTGGAACAGTCTACCTTTGAACATTAGTGCTTCTCCATCACTGGATGCTTTTAAATCTAGCTTAAAGACTTATTTTTATAATTGAGCATTTGAGTGATGTTGTGTATCTACTTTGAATAGTTGAATTGGTGTTTTATGAGATTATATTTTCATTGTTTTTGATACTTGTTTAATTTTCTGTTGTCTCCCCCTCCTCTCTCTTTGAAATTCAGTTATTTTTTTTAATGTAAAACACTTTGGATCAACTACAGTTGTGTTAAACTTGTGCTCTATAAATAAAATGTGCCTTGCCTTGCCTTGCCTTAGTAGACCGTAGTTAAATTACAGGCATAATATGAATTTTAACCTTATATAATAAAAAAAGAGCATTATTTCTAGATATAAAAAAAAAAGATAAAAAGAATGGTCTTTAGATGTGTGAAATTATGCGACATAAGACACCTGCACAAAAGAAAAACAGCAATTGGAATGAAAGAACATGCTAATCCACTCTCTGACCGCAGACAGCGCTTATGGCCTCTATTTAGCGCTCCTTTGGTTACCGCTGTAAATAAAGCTGCTCTTATGAACATGGAGGTAAGATCAAAATAAAATTACATCTAACGTTTCTGAAGAGAGTTCCCTTTAGATACTCATTCATATTAACCCCCTGCCCCCAATTCATTATTTCTATTTTTCTTCCTATATTTTGAGCATTGTGAACAGTTATCTTGTGCTTCCTGCTACAGTATTTTCTCTCTTTGTGTCCATGTTCAATGTCTCTGTCCTGTGTTAACGGCCGTTTACAGACTTAGTAATATTACCAGACAAATTACATTTTAGGAAATTATTGTAATCCAGTTTGTGTTCAGTTCTGAAGAGCAGATTGTGTGTTTGGAGAATAAACTATCTGGTTCTAATTTATGTCCGATCAAGCGGGGAATCTCTCTCTCTATCTGATGAAGCATGAATGACCGTGAAAAAAAATACAAAGTATGTCTGTCCATTCAATGAAATCCATGAATATGTAATAGAATCCACGGCATTACAAAATCCATATAATGAGACAACATAATACCGGTAGTCAGGTTAATACTGGGATAGCTGACACCACTTCAGTTACTTTTAACACTCTGTAGTGTGGACACATATAGACACCATGCAGTGTTAATCTGACACCGGGATTTTGCTATAGATAGATATGACTTGAAATAAATTGAACTTACCAATAGCACTCCTTACACAGTCAACATGCAAACAAGCTAAAATAATAAAAACAGCAAATAAGGCCATCTTTTCCATAATTCACAGTAAGTGCTGCTTGTATTGTGAAGTCTGTCAGGGAAGAGAATGACTATACCTTATATACGTATCTTTATCTGAGCTGTTATTTACTGCATGCCATAAACCAGTGATACTCAAGTCTGGCTCGTGAGATCCCCTTTCCTGCAGAGTTTAGCTCTAACCCTACTCAAACACACCTGAGTATGCTAATCAATGTCATCAGCATCATTATAAAATAACAGGTAGGTGAGTTTGATCAGGGTTGGAGCCAAACCCTGCAGATAAGTAAATCTTGTGAGCCAGATTTGAGTATCACTGCCATAAACTGTTATTGCCTCTGCTATAAGCAGGTATCAAAGGTGCGCCATTAAGACTAATAATTCAAGCTTGACGGGACGGAGTGACTGGAAAGAGTTTAATGTAACGAGTTTATTAGAGGACATTTCACATTTCAAACCTTTGTAACTGAACTGTACTTAATCTTGTTCTGTTACTCATGCAACTGTTTCAATCATTTAGGTCTTTTACTGTTTATTATTACTCAGACCTCTGTAATATTTATTATTATTGGATAGTCGTACCATTCTAATGTCAAATGACTATATTATATTTGGCTGCACAGTGAAATTATCACTGATGGGTGTCTATATGTGCCCACACTATATGTGTCCAGTGTTAAAAGTAACACTGAAGCATTGTTCAAGTTAATGAAATAATTAATAGATCCATTGAGTGATGATTGACCATTATTTGATTGACTAGGATTTTGCTGCGTACTGTCCAGCAACCGTTCTCATACGCTGTGATTTATGACTTTTGTATTACTCTGCACTCTCTTTCTTGTCACATAATTTAATAATTTCAAGTCAATTCCGTATTCCACATCAATTTATATATGTATTTGGTAAACTTACAGGGTAATAAGTGTCAATTATAGTAAAACTAACACACACTGACCCGCACCAGTCACTTTGTGCAGCATTGGACTCCAAACTACCTCTCATGACAGTTTAAATAACGACTGCTCCCTGAGCTTATTTGTCACTTTAAACAGACGGATAAGCTCTTTTTGCACTACATCTGCACTTTTTTGCATGTCCTTATTTGTATAGCTGCATTTTTTTGTATTTCATCTGTGTTTATCTGCATTTTTAAGTTCTACTGTTAGTGTTTAGCGTTATCTGTATGCACCATGGATCTGGGAGTGTTTCAATTATTTGTATGTGCTGTACATGTGGCAGAATTGACAATAAACAGACTTTGACTTGGAAAACAATTTTTTTTAGTGCGATCAAAGTTTGTGTCCGGGATGTGACCTTCCTGTTAGGTTTTATTTTGCAACATTGAATGGTACATGATTCCTTCCTCAATAATAAAATCTGAGGACCTTTATGCTGGACTTTGGTCTTCAATTGAACAGGCTGTAAAGACAACAATAAATAATACATACCCTGCACTGCTGGGTATGCCTGCATGCCTTATTCTGTGTTGCTACTGCCTAAAGATCTTATCGTATCACTGCTTAATAGTTATGATCCTTGTTTATCAGAACCAATGCTATATATATTATTACATCAAAATGTTTGTGACATTATGAAACAAATCGAAGGCCACATACAGTGGCGTAACTTAGTAATGATGGGCACCCTGAGATGCATGGTTGCAAAGCAAAAACACACAGCGCTGGTATCTAGAAGAGAACCCATATAAGTGAATTTGTGCCTAACCTACTTAATTTAGACCAACTAAAATCAGTATCTTATCTGTTTCTAATATCAAATTGAACAGTTCTCTTTGCGTGCGTTAGTGATGTGCAGATGAGCTAAAACGTCACCCGAATCCATAGCTTCAAATTAATTATCCACCCGCCAACATTTTTCAACCTATATTTTTGTCTGATTTAGATAACCGCACCCGATCGTCACACTCAGGGTTTGTATGGTCATAAAAACAGCAATTTCCAAGCCTGGATCGATTTGGAAAAATAAATAAACCCAGAAAGTTTTAAAAAAGTCATGGAAATCTATTTCACAATCCTCTGTATAATATAATTATGTTTAATTATGTCCTGGATTTCAGTGCGGTATATTGCGCATACATCGCATTACTCATTCCCGCGGCTTTCAATTTTAAAATGAGGGACATTACTGCAAAATATTGATTCAATATAGCGTATATAGTAAATTTATTGAATGAGTAAATAAATTCAACCCATCAGATAAAATCAGTCACTGAAAACAGCGTGAGTGATTCGGCACCGAGTCCTCTCTCTTTGACCGTCTCTTCACATCGGCGCATCTACAGCTGCTGCATGCTGTGATACAAGACTTTAGCTCACTTTTCAGTACAGTTGACAGAATTGTCAATTTCCTAATAGGTCATTGTTGCATTGTCACAAAAATGTATTATTTTCACATCTTTTTAAGCCATTCGGTACTCGTGCTCTCCTTTTCTGTGTGCTCACAGTCACATCCAGAGTGCGTGCTGCGAGTACCAAATCAAACAAGCAAATCTTGTTGTGCTTCAGTAGCCAAATACACACAAAATTACGTCAAAATTGTCATCCTGGCGAGTATCCTCGTAAGCACGTTTTGTTTCAAGTTAATGTAAACAATTACAAAAGAAAAGTGCTTGTGCAGTATTGGATTCGTAAAATAGTTCTTGTGACAGCTAAACAACAAAAGACAAAGAAAATTCCTCATTGCTCTTGACTAAATAGCCTAATGCATTGTTGAATAACTTTAATATATTAATGTATTCGATTTATGTAACCTATTTAGCAAATGTAGTTTATATTTGCATCATTAATGATTTATTTTATCCACCCGCAAATAATCAGAATGCATTTTTTTAATTACCCGACCCACCCGACCCAAGGATCATCCGCAGCACCCACGGATATAGCCGACCATCCTCGCATCACTAGCGTGTGTCTATCTCCAACACACGCACACACGAAGAATCACTACAACCGCGTTACTCTCCAAGAGGCAAGAGAGCACGATACCACCACTTTTTACAACATCTTGCGGCACACAGGGTCGGATGTAACTAAAACCCAGTCAGGGTCACATAAGTATGGCCGATCTTGACCCACATGTAAAATCCATTTCAAATAATTCTGAGTAAAATTACAATGTTTTCCCATACAGAAAGGTAATATAAACACATATATGTGAAACACTGTTAAATATATATTTTTTAATGCATAACACAAAGCTCATGTTGCGTTTTTAATTATGTATTTTTATATGGACCCCCCAATACAGTAAAACTGCACATTTAAGAGTGATCTTTTATTGTGGCCAGCCTGAGGCACACCTGTTCAATAATCATGCTGTCTAATCAGCATCTTGATCAGTGGCGGCTGGTCAATAGGTAACGCTGGGGCGCCGCCCCCCTTCAAGTTAGCCCCTGTAAAGGAATTTTTCCTTCTGGGCAGTAATCAAACAGTGAGACATAGATTTCAGATGTATGCATTATATGTTTTCTCACTGTTAGTTAGAAAAGCATTCTTTGTGTGATTTACTATGATTGGGAAGTGATAGAGGTAAGGAAACGCAGATGGTCAGGGGGTCAAGGGGGCATTTGCCTGCCCTTTTCTGTATAACCATTAATCGGTAAACAAACTGGTATCTCTCCCTCTAGAGGAGGGAAGGAGGAGGCCTTGGAAGGAAAGGACTATAAAACAGACCGAAACTGCTTCTCCTTACTTCTTATCTCTGGCTTCTCGCTGTCTCTCTCTATCTCTCTCTCTCTCTCTCTTCCTGACTGACTCACACTATGTGTGTTAGAACTGAGGGATCTTCTCTTGCAAGGGAATAAATACCTTTGTTATTATAATTTGGACTCAGAGCTGTCTCTTACTCAGTGATGATGTTTGTTAGAAAGAAATTGTCACAACACCCCCTTTAACATGTTAACAATAAGTTAAAAATATATCACAAATATCAACTAAATACAATAATTTTGTCATAGTATTCTACTGTTAGTTATATTATATTTTATTGAAAATCAAAAAATCTAAACTATATTTCTTTCATATTCATGTAAGGAGCGCCAGCCTAATGAGTGTGTATGTAGGTACACAAACTTTTCAAAAGCATGTGATTTGAGGCTAAGCTCTAATTGGCTTGTTTCAAATTGTCATTGGGGTGCAGGCTCTGCCGTTCTCCCGTTCACAAGGCGTTCGGATGAAGAAAAAAAAAGAATCAAGCAGCTTGGACCAGATCGCCCGTACTTTCAGTTTGTTTGCGCCCCCCCAAAAAATGTTAGCACCAGCCGCCACTGATCTTGATATACCACACCTGTGAGGTGGATGGATAATCTCGGCAAAGGAGAAGTGCTCACTAACACAGATTTAGACAGATTTGTGAACAATATTTGAGAAAAATAGGCCTTTTGTGTACATAGAAAAAGTCTTAGTTCTTTGAGTTCAGCTCTTGAAAAATGGGGGCAAAAACAAAAGTGTTGTGTTTATAATTTTGTTCAGTGTATATCCTGTTGTTTTATATATACAACTGACTTCAAACAATGTTTTGCATTCACTGCTTTCATATTCTCATTCAATTTACAGTTTGATGTAGACCTATTATCCACTTAAACAATACATGATGAAGTTTCAGGACATTTTCTTTGACTTGTATGTACTATTAATGTAAATGCATAACTTTGATGTGTTTTAGGCCATGTTGGCCAATCAGAAGCCTGAAAATCTTTCCAGTACGTCGTGTTCATGTGGACAGGGCCAATGATTGCATCTTATGTATTGCACAAAACAAAATGCACACTAACATCTCCTTGCTCTTGATATACAATCATTGATAAACACCACTTTGGTGTGCCCCCCCGCCACACAGGGCCCCAGTGCAGCTGCACTTTCTGTAGTTACACCACTGGTCACACACAAAAAACACTTGTACATAAATGTATGAAAAATTATTATATCTTATGTTGATGATTTTATATATTACATGCTTTGAAAGTATATTGAAACATACATCAGTGTGTCTCAATCAAGTTTAATAAGCAAATCAGTTTAGCGTACTCGTGAGTGAACAGTAGAAGACTTATGTAACTAATATTTATTGTGATCAGAAACATCTTGGGGTTGCACATCTCAATGGAAAGCATGATTATTTTGACTATGTGAACAGTTGGTTGGTGCATTTTGCATACGGACTAGGATATGTTGGCTCTGCTGACCCACAGAGGGTGCTATTTCCTTCCGGAAGATATGGTCACAGTTTTTGGTGTTCAGTCTCTAACTGGAACCGAACATTCAAGTTCAAAATAACCTGCAAATACATAAAAAATGTTTTAATCCTGACTGGCATACAGTAGCCTGCTGGTTATCGAATCAATTGTGTAGAGATTATTTTCTCCAACAGAGGGTGCTGAGAGCTACACTGACTCTAGTTGTTTGAGCGCCATTCAGAGGCAGTCCTACCTATTGGCAGAGTATGCAATCAGGCTTCGAGGCAGGCCCTCCATAACTGTAACACCACTAAATGCTAAAATGCTAATCAACTAATCAAGATGTGCAGAAAAAAGACTAGGCTCTTTGTCGATTGGATATAAGTGAATTGTCACTTACCTGTAGTGAGTGCATGGAGACATCCAGAAACACTGAATTTGTGCAGACATCGACTCATTGCGTTGTAAGCTGACTATCGAAATACATAAGTAAATAAGTAAAACAAGTTTATATTCAAAGTCAAACAGCAAACAAACTACAGCACTTTTTAATGTTTCAGAAAAGTAGCTAAATTGTCTTTATATCTTCAGAATAAATATTCTGTTTATTCTGAAATAAACTTTTTTTTTTTCAGTAGTTTGCCTCTTTCAAATTCACTAGAAGTTGATTTATGCATTAGTGAATATTTAACACTTATCTGACTGATGAAGAGCTGCAGGAGCAGATGATGAAGAGTCTTTCTCTCTCTTATCCTGGTCCTCATGTGTTCCTGCTCATCATCAACCTGGAGAAATGAAACGTCAGTGATGGGGCGTGGTTCAGCGAAGTCTGCAGCGGGAGAAAGACTCAGGAGACAGCGGTAAGTAAGTGGGTCAAGTGCAAAATGAGGAACACCTGTGTCTGATTGCAGTAATTGGCGTGGAGACCGGATAAAAGCCACCGTGGAACGGGAGTTCATTGAGAGACGGAGTGAAGACTCGGGCGCATGGTCTGTGATGAGAGAGACAGCCAGAACGAACGCAGAGAGTGATCGCTGAGACAACCGAGAGAGTTGATGTACAGAGGACGCACAGAGTGCGCACCTGTTTAAGTTTATCAAGAAAGCAATAAAATCACCCGAGTTTCCACGAGCCAACCTTGTCCGCTTCCTTCCTTCGTTCGAACTTTGTTACAGTCAGAAGGTAGTGGATTGCCGAAACATCAGTGATCGACACTCCAGGACTGTTTGACACATCAATTGATAAACAGAAACTGAAGGAGGCAATAGTAAAGTGTCTACAAGGCTGTTCCTGGTCCTCGTGTGTTTCTGCCGGTCATCAGACTGGACGTGAGATTCACAAGAAAGAGAGAAAAACCCAGTGAAATGGATTCAGGAGAACTTTGGAAAAGACGCTGAACGTTACACCATCATTCTGTTTACTAGAGGAGATCAGATAAAACTATCTATAGACAAGTTTCTGACCAAAAACAAACAGATTAGAGAGCTGGTTAGTCAGTGCGGAGGCAGGTATCACGTTTTTATTAACACTACTGAAGATCCAGCACAGGTTACTGAACTGTTAAAGAAGATAGACAGCATGGTGAGGAAGAATGGTGGACATCATTACACAAATGAGGTGTATGAGAAAGCTCAGAAAAAGATTATGATTGGAGATGGAGGTTGAAGATGGAGCCTTGGTGGGAGCATCTGTGGCAGGTGTAGGAGCAGCAATAGCTGGAGGAGCAGCATTAGTTTCTGCTACTGGAGGAGTCCTGCCTGTAGCTTTAATGGCAGGAGGGTCTAGTGCTAAAGTTATGGCAGATCAATTTAAACATATTATGGGAAAGAGGAGAAATTCCATACATCAGGAACTGAATTTTGTTTCTGAAAATGAGGGAAATGGGTAAACAAGACAATAGAGGCCGGAGTATGAAGGGGCATATTTTAGACATTTATAATAATTAAAATCATCTCACCTAAATGTTTTAGTTCAGGTGTGCCTAAACTCGGTCCTGGAGGGCCGGTGTCCTGCAGAGTTTAGCTCCCTCCAATCCCAATTAAACACACCTGAACCAGCTAAACAAGCTCTTACTAGGCATACTAGAAACTTCTCAGCAGGTGTGTTGAGGCAAGTGGGAGCTAAAGTCTGCAGGACACCGGCCCTCCAGGACTGAGTTTGGCCACCCCTGTTTTAGTTTATTTCTGTTTTACAATTTATATGATTTATATGTAGAGCTGAACTGAGCTAAGCAACAGATTTTCAGTGCATAAAGTGCACAGTGTAAGGTTTTGCAGATTTGGTGTGTGGTTCTGGTGTTTTAGTGTCAGGTTTCAGAAATTGTGTAACAAGTAACGATTTTGTGTGTAAGCAGTTGAAGAAAATAAAAACTGTACGTTTGTCTATCATTGCTAAAATGTCATTTTCTTTCCAGACTATGCAACTTTAATTAAAATGTGCACAATCTGTGTCAAATGAGTGATACTAACTTTTGGAACTGGCCATGTATGAGTAACTTGGAACATATAACAAATACAAATATAAAATACAAGCATCCTTAAAAATGCAATATGATTTGTAACTTAATTCCAGATTTATATTAAATTATTATGTTCATTATGACAAAACAAGGATTTGTCTTTTAAGAAAATGCGTCATTTATATATAATTAATATGAACATAATGGGAACATTCTCTGAAAAACATTTTATGTACACATTTCATAGAGAGGTAAAGTTGTAAGGATGTTACAACTCCATAAATTGTGTGTGTGTGTGTGTGTGTGTGAGTGTGAGTGTGTGTGTGTGTGTGTGTGTGTGTACTTGTTTATGCTACATTTGAGGACCAAATGTCCCCACAAGGACCGTAAAACCTGACATTTTTGACATTTGACACAAGGGGGAAAAATATTACAAATAATAAATGATGTTTATCTGAAAGTGGAACTGTCACACATTTGTAGAGGAGACACTCATGAAGACGACGATAGTTCAATAAAACTTTAATCACAATCCAAGAAGATCTATTTATCCAAACACAGGGAAACACAAGCTGCATGAAACAATCTAATAGCTGACAAGGACCGGTACACAGAGGGAACCTAAAGTAAGGTGACTAATGAGGGACGAATAGGCGAGGAGAATGAACTAATAATGACAAAATGAGAGCAGGAACAGAAACAACTAAATATGGGCACAAGAGGGAGCAAAAAAAACAAATACGCCATGAGGTGTGACTAACAATGCAAACAGGTTTTCTGTAAGGGGTAGGTTAGGGATTAAACATATTGTTTGATCAGTATAAAAGTTTAATAAGTCTATGGAAAGCCCCCACAATTCAAAGAAACAAATATGTAAGTGTGTGTGTGTGTGTCTGTGTGTGTGCGCGCATGTGGGTGTTTGCTGGTATCACAAACATTTAATCTCAATATTAAATATTTTTTTCCTCAAGATCAAATGAGTAAATGAAGCGATGCAGCACATCCTCACTGGACATTTCGACTGTCATCCGTCCCTCAAACTGGGTTTAATGACTTAAGTTGTAAATATAACATAAAAATGTGAACATGCAGTTCTAAGGGTTATTTGTGTTACAGTTTAAATACAGAAATGCTGTGGAAGATGGTTATGTATTTCATATTTCAAACTGGTATTCTTCTGAAATCAGGGTCAGTCTATTATGGAGCCTTTTTTCTTTTGTGGAACATGGGAAACACATTAATAAATATAGTTACTATTGTTTATTATTTTGTTTATTAAGATTTTTGCAATACAAATACATCAAAATAATACAATGAAATCTATTCATGTTTAAAAAAAAAAAAAAGCCACATGAAAATACAGATTCACTTTAATTGAGATTAATTTAAAATACAGATTATTTTCATTTAAGTTTTAAATGTATATCAAAGAACCCACAAAACCTGTGGCATTTCCACCCAAAAATAAAATATATGTATATGTTGTTTAAGGCATATGAATAAAGTATTATATTGTAAAACAGGTCCTAGCAGAAGAAACAGTTAGCTTTCTGAGCTCAATAAACAAAAATGTAATGGTGCAAGATTTACAAATTCATAACTTTACCACTAAACAACTATGATGATGTACAATGTTAATTAATTCCCCTTTACCATGCACACGATATAGTTTTTAGATTTTCCATTTGCCAACATTTACTTTAAATCATTTAAGTTTGATTATTCTGAGGAATATGAAAAATAAGCTTTTCACCCACCACCATAAAATCATTTGTTTATGTATATATATAGGAATAAAAAAATGATTACGAAGGTTTACATGTTAGTGTTAACAGTGTAGTTACAGTAATATATTATTGTAGTTTATACTATATGACAATTCACACTAAACCAACAGACAGCAAGAAACATTTTCATTAATTTTAAGCAAACAATTAGCCTCACACACCAACTCTGTGCCTGAATATGTATATATCCCTATTACATAGGTGAACAGCAGTATTTGAAATGAGTATGTCTGAATTTGCAGTATTCATAAAACATTAGGCAACAAAGTATCTGGATGATCTACTACTTCTGAAGTTCACATCATTTTACTGTCCACAGACCATGGGAGGAGTTGTGAAATGCAGGCAAATGATACTCCACAGATCTCATGATAATGCTAAAATGGCAGCATGATGTAGTGCATACAGTACTCATACTGTACACATGTAAACTTTTTTAACAGTCATGAAGCTCTGAAATGTGGGAGGGAAGGGTCAGTCGGGAATATACTTTACAGTAGAACTAAATTAGTTTAGAGTTTGTATAGGAAAAGTGCAACTGTACTTTAAAATGAATAAATTTCATTGTTTGCCAATATAAAAGTGGACAAAATATATAAACATTTGTATATCATCAATTATTTAATTATTTCAATAAGACATATTTATTATTATTATTATTAATCTATACTTGTTATTTCTTCAATAATCGTTTTAAGGAAAATCATTCTTTCCAAAGTGGGTCAAAATCACCCCCTTTATGTATTTTTTTGGCATTCTAGGGTTAACATGATGTTGTGGTTTTCTGTGTTTTTGAGACACTTTTGATGTTGTTGGTCTTGACTCTACAGCAAAGACATCTGAAGCGCTCCGTGTACTGCAGCGTAACCTGGATAGGAATGAGACGAGAGGAGCTGAGTGACTTCAGATCAATTTAACCTCTTAGTTTAATTATGATAAACAGGTAAGAACAGTTGTTTAATGAGACTAGAGCTGAATTTCTGAAGTAAATACTGAAACTTTACTTCTCTTCCATAGCTTGTCTCTGGACAGTTTTTTTTAAATACAAGCAAACAATAAATACATAAAATAATAATACATTCTGATGTTGGCTTAAGAAATCCATTCCTAAAAGTTTGAAATAGTTTTTAAAAGTTTGAAGTTTGAAATAATTAATGTTATGCAGACAGACAGACCAACAGACAGCAGATGAAATCTATCGTGTGTCTGATTTTTGACAGTTGGAGTTTGAATAGATTTGGCTCACTTGAACATTCAGTCACAGGAAATAAATCAAACAAACTGCCTCTGACATTCTTCTCTTAAAGTCACAGATACCAAAATAAGAACAGGACCTCAGTGAAAACAACTGTAGTAGTATATCATGACTGGATTTCTCATGGAATATGATGGTCAATTAAATAAATGTCTGATATCATTGTTGGGGACACGATAAATCAGGAAAGACGAGAGTTCAAGATCAGGAATCTCCAGAACATTACTGCCATTAGTGAAGAAACCCAGAATCAAGGAGCAACCAAGAACCACAAACTGAGCCAGTGTTGAAAAAGTATTTCAGTTGTTAACTTTTTAATCTTGTAAGTATCATTGTATTGTTAACAGAGAGCAGAAATGTTAAGCCCTGAGCTGTTTTATTTCATTCTAAACAAATAAAATAAAAATAACTCACTCTTCCCTGTTGTAGCCTTCAGGACCATGCACAATGAAACCACGTATCCAATCACGCGCAGGACTCCACTTATAAAGGACAATGGTCAACAGGCCCAAACTGAAGAACACCAGTCCCACGATCACACACACCAAAATCACCAGATTCAGAAATGAGTAGCTCTGAGAAAACATGTCAGAGAACATGAGTGCCAAATCTGTGCTGTTCTTAGTGTTGATCATCTACTGTAGATTGAATTTGAATTATGCTAGTGCTTTCAATGCTTCAATCTTTTGCGGAGGTTTGACTTGTTCTCTTTTTTACCTTTGGTTGGCGGCTGCTGGTTTGAATCAGAGCGAATGTTGAAAGATGAACACAGGAACATACAGTGTAGCTGCTATTGGTCTTTAAAACAGAACAACCATCTACAATCCACTCGCTGATATTCCAGTACACACAGGACAGAGAACCGCTGGGATCAAACTCCTGCAAACAGAACATACAGAAACTATCAGAACATTGAATATTAGATGTTTTCAGATGTTCATCAGTTCTCAGGTTGGACAAAAACAGATTTCAGTCTCTTACTCTGATGTGTCTGAAGGTGAAGTTGACTGGTTTGGTGAGTGTAGTGTTGGTAGTTTTGGGAAGAGTAGCTGAGATCACAGTGGACATCATGGTTTTAATCGTGTCATTTGATGTGTTGAAGAAGTCTGGCTTCAGTAGATTCTCCATCATATTGTAGCTCATGAAAGTCACAGCAGCTGATCCTGTGTGACAGAAAAATAAACTACAGTACATGCAATAATATGTAAAAACATAAAGTAAGTGATTGTGCTTTAGTGGTAATGGTATGATGTTTCTCATTTTATTATATATTTTTTCCACACATAAATATTTTACATACTTGCATTGCTGTTCTTGGCGATCCCAATGAGATCGATGTCCACAGAAGAACTTCTTGTTTCAAGTCGAGGGGTTTTATCTAAGGTGACCAGTGGTCCAACCATGAAGACTTGACCCTCTGATTAAACACAAAAGCAAAACACCCTAAATGATTACCACCATAAACTGCACTGACTTTTTGTTATTCTTTTTTGAGTGTTCAGTAAATGGCCTTATAAATCTTGTTTTTTTATGGAAGAATATCTTTGAAACAATAAAACATGTTGAATTGCACTAAAATAATACATAATGCATTGAAATAGCAGTGCTTGCATTTTAATGTCTTGTATTTTCAGGGCTTGCATTTTAGACGATTCTGCTGAAATTTAACGCAGTTGTTTATTTAAGCTGTGAATATTTAAATTCAATACATTTCACACACATTTTCATAAGTAAAATTTCAATAAATCATATTTAGGTTTGCAAGCGGGGGTTGATGAAGACCAAAGCAACCCAAGTACACCGACCAAAATTATAAGTGCAACCTTTTTGTTTTTGCCCCATTTTTCATGAGCTGAACTCAAAGATCTAAGACTTTTTCTATGTACACAAAGGGCCTATTTATATCAAATATTGTTCACAATCTGTCTAAATCTGTGTAAGTGAGCACTTCTCCTTTGACGAGATAATCCATCCACCTCACAGGTGTGACATATCTATATGATGATTAGACAGCATGATTATTGCACAGGTGTGCCTTAGGCTGGCCACAATTAAAGGCCACTCTAAAATTTGCAGTTTTACTGTATTGGAGGGGTCCGGGGGTCCAAAAACAGTCAGTATCTGGTGTGACACATCTCCTACGCACAGAGTTGATCAGGTTGTTGATTGTGGCCTGTGGGATGTTGGTCCACTCCTCTTCAAAGTTTGGCAGGAACTGGAACACGCTGTCGTATACGCCGATCCAGAGCATCCCAGACATGCTCAATGGGTGCCATGTCCGGTGAGTATGCTGGCCATGCAAGAACTGGTATGTTTACAGCTTCCAGGAATTGTGTACAGATCCTTGCAACATGGGGCTGTGGATTATCATGCTGCAACATGAGGTGATGGTTGTGGATGAATGGCACAACAATGGACCTCAGGATCTCGTCACGGTATCTCTGTGCATTCAAAATGCCATCAATAACATGCATATGCGTTCGTTGTCCATAACATACGCCTGCCCATACCATAACCCCACCGCCACCATGGGCTATTCGATCCACAACGTGGACATCAACAAACCGCTCTCCCACACAACGCCATACACGCTGTCTGCCATCTGCCCTGTACAGTGAAAACCGGGATTCATCCGTGAAGAGAACACCTCTCCAAAGTGCCAGACGCCATTGAATGTGAGCATTTGCCCACTCAAGTTGGTTACGACGATGAACTTCAGTCAGGTCGAGACCCCGATGAGGACGACGAGCATGCAGATGAGCTTCCCTGAGATGGTTTCTGACAGTTTGTGCAGAAATGATTTGGTTATGCAAACCGATTGCTGCAGCAGCTGTCCGGTTGGCTAGTCTCAGAAGATCTTGGAGGTAAAGATGCTGGATGTGGAGGTCCTAGGCTGGTGTGGTTACACGTCGTCTGCATTTGTGAGGCTGGTTGGATGTACTGGCAAATTATCTGAAATGCCTTTAGAGACGGCTTATGGTAGATAAATCAATATTCAATTCACGGGAAACAGCTCTGGTGGACATTCCTGCAGTCAGCATGCCAATTACACGCTCCCTAAAAACTGCAGCTGGCTCTGACCTCAGTTTATACCCATCTCAAGCAACTGGTAGAGCAAGTCATTCATTCACAAAAACTGATTGGCAGAAATTGAGCAAGTGGTAAGTAGTTATGATTATGATTATCAGGGCCAGTATGTATATGCGGAAATGCTGATCGTGTTTACGTTTAATTCAACATCTTTGCTACTCATGTAGCCTAGATTTAATCAACGTTCTCTACCACAAATTAGTTTATTATGCTATTTTACCCGACACTGATGTACATTACAAACATTACATCTGAGGAAGACATATTGTTTTCGGTTGCTTAGTTTATTTAAATTAATATCATGGCAAAATATGTATGTGACACTGTGCTAATACTGGGTTTGCCCTCACTGATAATACACGTACATCTCATTGATGTCTATTTGACGTCTGCTTTTACATTTTTAGTAATTTTTTTGAGTGTTTGCTCATCTGCAAAACGTCTAGGCCTATAGGACATTTCCTATCATATGTCAAATAGATGTTTATTGGATGTCTTTAAGATGTTCTTGTAAAACTATCTATCTGGGCTCATACACTCCAGGATTCCCAAACAACACTTTTTACAACAACGCCACAGTGAACTAATCCAGTGAGATATTAATAAAAAAACACTCAGATATCAGAATACACTTTAATCACGTGATGTGCTCATGAACCTAGTCACACTTGAGTAGAGCTCCGTACGTTTGGACCCCTTTTTGCAGATTCTTTTTCATTTTATTTTAAGTTTTATTAATTAATAATCCTTTCCCTGATGTCATACAATCGTAAACAGCAGGAGTTGTCTCTGTCGGCTTCTCCGATTAAGAATATATCCAAGCCACCGAACACAAGCGATAAGGTGGGCAAGATGGCGAACACCGTTACACATTTTGAGGACATTCTAAGAACCGAGTTGACGGCGATGCGGAACGAGTTCGCTTCTCACATGTCAGTTGTTCAGTCGCTATGTTCTAAACTGGATCTTCTTACAGGGAAGATGAGAGAACAAAAGTAAGTTGTTGCAGATCACGATAGGCAAGTAACCCCTATCGAGCAACAGGTTGTGAACTTAACTTGGGTAAAGTTGGTTTTATATTGGCACATTCGGACTTCTACATTCAATTACTTTGTTAACCACACACATTGGACATTCAGCGGACATTCGCAAGTAAATATTACATTAAAACAATACTTGCCCAATTTGATCGATTGTGAAAAAAATGTAGTAGGTTGACAATGATGTTGCTGTTTAGAATTTGCAAACAATTACTTTATTGCAAATATAATTAAAATGTATTGAACGCGGAAATGTGTGAATGTTGTGAATGTAAGAATATAAAACCAACTTTACCTAAGTGTGGATTTACAGGATCAAAATAGGCACAGCAATCTGCATCTAGTCGGATTGCCTGAAGGTTCCGAAAAGCACAACCCTATAGGCTTTTGGAAAAAATCGCTATCGACGTGGCTACCGTCTCTGGTGGGCAAAGAGATTGAAGTGGAGCGAGCACATTGTGTGTACACAAGGTTCTCCTCAGATTGCGCTAAACTACAGGTTTTCATCTTTAAACTGCTGCGGTACACGGACAGGGAGCTCATTCTGCGGGCCGCCAGACTCCACGCCCCGGTGAAAACATCCGATGGAGCAATGCTGTCTTTCTTTACAGATTTTTCTCCAGTCACCGCAGAAATAAGAAGTGCATTTGCGCCAATTAGGAAGGAAATGAGTGAAGCTGGCATCCGTAATTTTCTTCTTTATCCTTGCAACGCTGAAGGTCATTCTCAATCAAGGTGAACCTAAAATGCTATACTCTCCAGAAGAAGCAAGAGTTTTTCTCAGATCCCATTCATCCACTAACTGTCAGTGAACTTCAGCTGGACATTTGCTGTCTAATGCAGCGGTTCTAAATTCCAGTCCTCGTGCTGGAACCAATCCTGATTGGTTAGCATCCAGTAGATTATGCTTTGACAGAAATGAGGATAACTGGTTGAAAACAACTTGTTCAAGCATTTTCGCTATGAATTGAATTATATTTGTTTTGGCTGTTATAACTAAATCAGAACAGCCAGACAAGCAAAAACAAAAATTATTTGTGTGATAATGACGATCATATTGACAATCATCCTATAGAGACCTGCATATCTGAGTTAGGTTTTCTTTGTTGGTTATGTGCACACTGTGAAAAACTTATGAGCTAGTATACTCAGTATAACCAGAAATAATGTTTTAAAATTAATTTCGATCAAAAACTTAAGATATGTGTTTAGTTTAGACACACATACATCAAGAATCAGCATGAGAATCACAACAACGGTGACCATCCAAAAAAAAGCATGTTGTAGCCAATTAAAACTAATTAATGGCTCCCATCATGTATTGCAGCATGAATAAATTATGCGTAGAATTGTCTTTTCTTTTTGTAATTTCTTTTATTCTTACTATTGTAAGTGTGGCCTGATTTCATGATTCAGTCTAAATAATGATTATGATAAAACATAAATATCATCGACACCACCTGATTACTTTTGCTCATTGCAAAAGTCTGGTTGCTATAATTCAATTACAGCTACCAAATCAAATATAAAAAGAGAAGGGTCAAGACCACAACTAAAGTAAACACTGACCACTATAATGGTGACTTGTGATTTTCTTTGGTGCTTGTTAACATCAAGTGTGTTCAATAATGGTTAATCATCACTCAATTAATCTCTTAATTACCATGTTAACTTTAACACTGCTTCAGTGTTACTTTTACAATTCTGCAGTGTGAATCCATATAAACACCCGACAGTGTTAATTTCACACCACTTCAGTGTTACTTTTAACACACTGTAGTGTGGAGCCATATAGACACCGAGCGGTAGTGATGGGCCAGATGAAGCCTCATGAAGCTTTTCAGCTTTTCAGCCAAGTGGTTCACAAAAGGGTTCATTTCTGGAGGCTTCATTTGCTCTCAATACCACCTGGTGGCCAAAGAGTGTAAAACAAGCAGATATAATTCAACCAGAGGTGTAAAGTCCAGGGATCAGAAAGTAAAAGTCCTGCCATAAGTTTATTCCACCCATGAACTCAGCAGCTGATTTCACCAGAAGAGGAACAGAGTCAATTATTTCAAGCCACAAACCAGTCTCGAGACAAATCCCAAGTCCTCAAATAGTTAAAGTTAAAGAGATAATTAAGTGACTAATTCAATTATGATTGTAAATAAGTGATTAACATCTGCTGTTACTGAGAATTACAGAGGATCAGATGTTGATGTTTTATTGGTTAAAATGATGCCACCATCAAAGGAACCAGCGTTTGATTTAGCTGGGATCTTGACCCTTGACTTTTTTTGTTAGATTTCGCTGTAATACTGCACGTGCTGTGCAGTGAGCAACTGGTAGCTGTATTCATTCGATGAAATCATCATCAAGTGCTCACTGGTTAACATCCAAATATATATATATACACAGTTTTATATATTATATATTTCCTTATATATATTTAGTGTTTATATATATATATATCCATGATTGTATAACAGATAAAGTGCGGCTTTAACAGCTTTAGTGAATACATTTGGAACCAAATTAATTTATTTAAATATTTACCTCCTAGTGTTCTTTAGACACATACAGATATCAAGAACCAGCATATGAATCTCAACAATGGTGACAATCAAACAAAATGCTTCATGCTGCAATGCATACTGGGTAACACCATAGTAAAAACAACTCCCATCATGCACTGCAACATAAATGATTATTGCTCCTATGATCAGTGTTCATCTCTAAAATTAATCTCCCTAATTACTGTGGTCCTTATGTTTTACAGTGTTTAAGCAGTATCAAGTACTTGTTTAATACAACTATTTTTTTCAGGCAACGATCTTAAGAGTAGCTACAACATGATGTTCAGTCGAGAATGATTAATTATGTACAAACTCACTAATATTTCATTTATGAAACAATTTTGCACTCGTTTAAAAGCTATTCACTAAATACCGTTGAGCGGGTCAAGAGCCCAACTAAAGCAAACACTGGTCTACATGATGGTGGCATCATTTTAACCGATAAAACAACATCTGATTCTCTGTCATTCTCAATAACAGCAGGTGTTCATCACTAATGCACAAGATGTCTGATAGATCGGCAGGATTTTCTCAATGGATACACCCTCTATGGGTTTAATTTATCCTCCGAGGAAGATTGTTCGAATCCCGTGTCTCTAATAAGAACAGGAAACATTAGATTGGAAGCCCGATTCAAACCTCTCATGCATAAATTAAGTTTCCTACATAACCGCTGCAGTGTCCTTTTACTAATTATAACTCCGTGCTGATGCGCCAAAAGACAAAGAATTTCCTTATTGCTAAATTAACCAAATCCTCCACATCCATTGTTTCTAGCAATTCTGTGACTTTTCTCAAAATATTAGGAGTTTAATCTCGTATTACTACGAGTTTATTCTCGAAATATTACGACTTTATTCTCGAAATATTACGACTTTATTCTCGTAGTGTTTCGACTTTATTCTCGTAACATTTCGACTTTTTTTCTCGTAGTTTCGACTTTATTCTCGAAATATTACGACTTTTTATCTCGTAATCTTAGATTTTTTTTTTATGTGGCACTAAAACGCTGTCGTATCGTAGAATATATATAAATATAGGTAAACAAATAAAAAATAAAATAAAACAAGAAGAAAAAAATAAAGAGTAAAAGGTGCAATTAAATAAAATGTGCAATATAGTATACTGTGGACTTAATAAATAATAATATAAATAGGGATGTGCAAGAGGAATGTGCAAACAGGTATACCGGGTATGTACCCATAGCAACAATACGGTTGATGGAGAATAGTGAATGTTTTACAGTTTATTAAATTGAGTCTTCTGAATGTTATTAGACAGAGTTTGAGTTAAGGAGCCTGATTGCCTGAGGGAAGAAGCTCCTCCTAAGTCTCTATAAACTTGTCTTTTGAACAGGTACTGTTGAATAAAAATCATAATTTAGGTTAAATTTGCAAGTAAAAAATAAAAGATGTTAGTTAAAACTTTTAAGATTTAATTTAAACAGTCGTTAAAGTTTGAAATAACTTATTTACACTCTAAAGATTATGCTTTGAAATCATTATTAACACGACCATAACATTCACTTAGAAAAAAAATAAGGTTAACAGAATAACATCTCAGATCATCAGGTCAGTAACTCTACCCTCACCCTCGCTTTTCTCTGAGTGGTCTGAAGCATTCGTTTCACAATGGTGTTTAACCCTGGGAGGATCTCTGAGTTTTTTGTTATATTTCATCTTAAAAAAATATATATATTTTTACATTTTTATTTTATAAATCTTTAATTCACAGAATTGACACCATTGTTCGCAGACAAATGTAAGACATTTTTATTGTCACCTAACCTGACTATTGTAAATGTTTATTTTTATATAGTATGTTACTTATAATCACATTTTATTTATTGACGTCTTTAAAAGAAGATAAGGATGTGTTTTATAAGTTCAATAAACTTAAATACATTCTGAATATGTGTTTAAAATGTATGATTTGCTTTAGTAGGATGTTTTATAATGTTAATAAGCTTAATAAATATATCAAATAAATACTAAATACGATTTGCTTTTGTAACACGCTGTCATATATAATATATATTTATTACCACCTTCTTTAACCCTCTGGATCTGAGGGGTTTTGTGGGGGCCTGTAGAAATGTTGTCATGTCCCTGACATTTGTGTTTTTTAAGAATCTTAAAAGCATATAAATGGCTAAAGTCTGATTATACTGTATTCAGTACAAACTGGTCCTCAATAGTATGCCAGCAGCATGAACGTACATGTTTGAGTTTTTAAGAAAAACAGCATTTATGTGTGGTTAATGAAAAAAACTAAAATAATTGTTTAAAATGTGTGATAAATGGTTTGCTTTGCTGAAACATGTTTGTTACTTAATAATAAAAATAAAAACAAGTGTGTTACTTGAGTCTCTTTTTAGCTTGGCATTTTATTTTTATACTGTATGCTACATATAATCGCTGGGTTATAGTTCTGACTATAGAAGTTCTGAAAAATGTGTGTTTTTCAGTATCTTAAAAATATATGAATGTTTAAAGACTGATTATAGTGTATTCAGTACAAACCGAGTTACTATAATATGTTAGCATCATGAATGTACATGTTTGTGTTTTGCATTGAGTTTTGCATGTTTGAGTTTTCATAATTAAGATAAATATTTTATCAAAAAAGGAATGTATAGGTAAAAATTGTTGTGTGATGGGTAGGCGTACACTTTGTACAGTAAAAATAATAAAAACAATTAAGTCTATGGAGTGTCCCCACAAACCAAATGCATATTAATACTTTAAATGCTTGACCTGTGCATAAAAGAAAATGTAGAAAGTTAACTGTGATGGGCAGGTTTAGGGGATGATACAGTATAAAATTAATTAATATAATGTAAATATGAATATAAAAGTTTGTAAATATGATGTAGAAACTTTACATTTCTGTGAAACTGCTTTGCAACAACTTGTTTTGTGAAAAAGTTGAAATAATCGTGAATTGAATTTAAATATGTCTATGGAAATAAAACATTGAAAATAATGTTTATGGCCTTCAAACATAGAAATTTGACATGTCCGGAAATGTTGAAGACCCCAATAGCCCTTACCGTTTGCCTGTAAAAACAATTGTTCCCCCTTTACTTATTTCAACGTCGCTGGTTCCTCATTACAAAATTTGTGTTACCTAAAACTAGTGTCAATGTTTTGCTTTGTTTTATATCGTGTGTGATTGTATAATTGATTTATATTCAATTCATTTCAAAGACGATTGTAAGACTCTTACAATTGAATGTGTGTCTGTGTACTACCTACGGTGTGGGGGGCAAACGTCCTCTCGGAGAGAGGGAACATTTAATTCAGCCCATGAGTAGATGTGTGTGTGAGCGAGAGAGAGAAAGAGAGAAAGAGAGCTTCTGTAACTGAAAACATTTCCAAATTTCCAAATTACTAGCACATGGGTGAACATAGTATTCTGTTTACATAAACAGAACCTGAAAGTTTGTTAAAATAACTGGGACATTACGGCGTGTCTAATTTGAATGATTTATTTCCTCACGGCTACAACTAAAACAGATGTACAAACACCTGGAACTGTTATTTAAACACAACATAACTGTTTGTTCTGAATTCGTCTGTATAAACATTCCAACAATGCTTGGGGGTCTCTGGAATGATTTTCTGAAAGATAGTCACGAGTTTTGTCTGCATTGGAACAAAACCACAACCAACGTCAAATTCAAAACGTCAAATTAGAAGAATAAATGTTGATTAAGTTGTAATTCTTAACTATATAATTAAAAAAGTTTTTAAAGCCGGCCTGAGATTAGATACATGATTTTCTACTCCACTCCATACCCGCATTAACCACAGAGCCATCGTGCTGCTGTAAGAGAGATGTTACTGCTTTTATTTAAAAAAATCATACAGAAAGCCTTTTCATGTTTCAACAAATTGTGTGTGGTGGACTACAATTTTGAAGAACATGAATAAAATAAGCAACTTTTAAACAATCATTTGATGTGAACTAAGTTAAAATATAAGGACTTCAGATGTATAGGGAATTATTTAAACATTAAAGTAAGGTTATACATCCCATTTTTTTTTTTTGCAAAACTTATACGTTTTCTCACTCACAGTGGACAGAAATGACGGTTGCGGTGGGGGCCAGCACACACACACACGCACAAGCAGTACCGTTTCTAGGCATGGGCAAGCTAGGCAGTGGCCTAGGGTGCCACCAGCAGGAGGGGGCGCCAATGAGCCCACGTACCGGAACTATATTTGAGCAGGGTTGTGATAAAGAGTGGCATGGTCACCCTTAAATATAATTGCCGCCCCCACTGGATCCCCCAACATCATTGGGCTAGAGCAGTGCTTCCCAAACTGTGTGCGGCGGCCCCCCGGTGGGCCGTAGCAGTATTGCAGTAGCTAGGCTAAATCTAAATATTTAAATAATTAGAATTATCGAATTGTTCTAAAATGTGATTCCCCCCCCCCCCTCCTTATTACACAAATTAAATGTAGATGTTTTTTGGTTTTATTTATTTTTTAAACATAGTTAGGTATTTCATTGCAATAGATTTGTGAACTATGTACAGTAGCTTCTGTTTAGGGATGCACGGAAATTAAAATTCTTAGCCGAAGCCAAACAAACTGAAACACTGGGCCGAATACCGAACACGGTTTTTCTAAAAGTTTTTCCCCATGTAGGCCTATT
Organism: Gymnocypris eckloni scoliostomus; assembly: GCA_027564155.1. NCBI lineage: Eukaryota > Metazoa > Chordata > Actinopteri > Cypriniformes > Cyprinidae > Gymnocypris > Gymnocypris eckloni. Next base: position 37,614,582 of record CM050416.1, read on the forward strand.
ATGCCTTTTTGTTTTACTATTGTATAAATTAAATAGCCAAAATCGTCTTTTTACTGTTTTGTCCTGCTTTACAAAAAATACAAATAATAATAACAATTTACTCAACACTGAAAATTTGTATACATCCTATCAGACATTATACTAATAAAGCACAATTTAACTTCAAATGAATAAGTTAGTAAAATAATATTTTTGGCCATTTTTGAGACCCCCTTCCTGAATCAGGCATGCATTTTTTTCTGTACAAATAAATGCAGCCTTGCTGAGCAGAAGAGACGTCTTTTAAAACATTAGAAAATATTACAGATCCCAATTTGAATACTATTGGTGAATGTTATAGTAAATGTATTAATACAGCTGTTGTAGGGTAATTATTATTTTCATTATTATTGTCTTACTTTTTATTTTATTTTACAGAACAACAGTAAAATTGCAATACTAACATTTATGAATGTTGATGGAGCTTTTGGCGGAAACACAGTTTCAGACCACAGTGCTTCTTTTTGTTGACAACAGCATGCAGATATTTCTCAGATATATCTCATTACAAATTTGGAAGATGTTTATCACATGTATCACATTGTCACACTGCTTTTTTTTAAAAAGAGCAAATGATGAGTAACAGACTTTTAGCGCAGAATTACATGCAATTTGTGCGTGTTTTAGAAAAGATAACATTCTGTAGTTTATTTACTAATCGTTTGAGGCCATTGAGGTTGTACTTAACTCAGCATTTTTAAGTAAAAGTAAAGTGATGAGGTGTGTAGCCAAGTATGGTGACCCATACTCGGAATTTGTGCTCTGCATTTCACCCATCCATGTGCATACACACAGTATATACTTATATATATACCAGTAGAATAAATATAGTAACCAAATTAGAATGATATTTTACCTTATATATTACTTATATTAGTGCTTTTATAATTAACATATCATACAAATGTAAATATATTGTAATAATACATAATACTGTTCCTAATCTGTCACACTGGACTCTGGTCAGTAGGTCACACATGCGCTAATAGCGCGGAAGTAAGCTAACCCTGAAACAGAACCTACTCCAGAGCAGGTTATGTTCAGAGAGTAAGTTGCTATGGCAGGGCTCTTCAAATCGGCTCCTGGAGGGCCAGTGTGCTTCAGAGTTTAGATCCAACCCTAATTAAACACACCTGACCAAGCTAATCAAAGTATTCAGGACTATTTCAAAATAATGAACAGGTGTGCTGGATAAGGGTTCATAGCAATAAACCCAGTGATAAATTAATTCTCCCAGGAGTTTATTTGTCCACACTCATGAGTGTCAAATTAACACTGAAGCACATTTAAAGTTAATGAGATAATTAGGTGATTAATTAGGTAATGATTGGCCACTATTTAATACACCTAATATTAACAAGCAGCATCACCAAAGGAGAAAATCAGAATTTTATTTCACCAATATAGTGGTCAGTTTTTGGATCAGTTGGGCTCTTGACCCTTAATTTCTTAACATTAGGTTTTGTTTGGCTGCTGTATCTAAGTTATAATAGCCAAACATCCTAGAGAAAAGGTGATCATGTGACCTTATTTATGTTTTGACATAATAGTCTTGTAGTGACCTGAGCAACTGAGTTAGATTTTCTTTATTGATTACATCAACTCTGTGAATAATATTCTCTCTGTAGCCCAGTCAACATGTCCATGTAGGCCCCACATGGGATTTATCTGGGCTATTTGGGCATCAACTTGGCATGGGCTGAGAATGGATACATTGATGAGCTGAATGTGGGCCCCAGCTTGGATAAATTTGTGGGCCCCATTTGGGCTATATTAGGATATATTTGTAGTTAAATAAATTAAGTTTTTTTTTTTTTGCAGTTGATTTATTTTTAAGCAATTATGGATAACTAACCTTAACAATTAAGTAAATGTATTAAATTGTATGCATTTCATGTGTGTTTTATATCATGAAAAATTATATCATAATGGAATGTGTATAACAATCCAAGACCATTTAGCCAAATTACTGCTGCTTTTACGATTGGATATATTTTTTCAATATTAGAGAAATCAGTATTGGCAGAGTCGACACTAATGAAACTTAATGAAGCCTGTCACGATTTAACTATCGTAGCTAAACAGTTTTATAAATATTAAAATGTTGGCAGTTAACCATCAAACTTTCAGTAGGATGTTTTATACAATCACGGGGCAGAAGCTGAAAACAAGTTTATGCTTGAATGTTTCTGCGTGTAACGCAATCACCCATATAACATTTCCACTTCAATGAAAAAGCTTTTAAAGTGAGCGCATACAGGCACGTCTGCTTCATAATAGATTAAAGATGCTATCTTTGTGGGCAAACGTGTCGGATGTGTAAGTTAGACAGCTATTTGGTCACTGAACGGGGCTTGAGAGAGAATGGCTAGTGAGAGCACTGGAGTCGTGTTGCCAGATCCAGCTATTATAAGCGTCTTTGTGGGAGAATATATCACTAATAGGTTACAGAATGAAACATGCAAACACTGGTCTTGAAGATTGCTATGCATTCAGTTTGCATCATTCAGTTTGCTAGTTAACCTTTTACAAAAATCATGCTAAAACATTCATAAGAGCAACAGACAAAGTTCTTATTATCATACATATAGCAACACTTATTAAGCTATTAAAGTAATAAGCATTGTTGCATGAATATACACAAATGTATCCACACCTAACATGTAGTAAAGTTTTAACAAATTGTGATAAAAAAGAATGTCTGATTTATTAATGTCCAACACCCCAAAACAGACAGCACAGAGAGTGTATCGAGTTGCATTTTAGGTGTTATTAGATTTTAGGTGCCAAACATCTCCCCATGTGATGCCATGGCACCATGACAGATTTATTATGAAGATGAAAGCTCACAATAGTGTGGTAAGTTAACTTTAATTTTAATTTGTTTTATCTCTTTATACGGTTTATTCTGATGATGTTTGCAAGATATAAAGCTACATTCATTTTTATAAGAATATGTGAGCCAATGTTCAGTTTCTGAGTCAAGCTGTGCTAACTGGCCTTTTCCACCCACAGCATGGCTGTCAGACCAGGGGGAGACCCGTCGTGAAGTCCTAAGAGTATGATCAATGGGTAGGTATACGTTAGAATACATGTATAGTTTTCTTCACCATCATATACGTATTATTGAAATTATACTTGCTCACTTTCCTAGTAAACTAGTGCGTATTATTATTATTATTATTATATTTAATTTTTTTCAGTTAGTGCAAATCAACATGCTTTTTTGTTTCAAAGACATTTGTTATTATTTTTCTTCCATAGTTTAATGCTCAAGGTAGCAAATATTCACATTGTGATCACCACAACCATGAAACTTACTGTAAGTGAACCTGCTATTTGTTTTTTTCAAAAAATGTATACCTAATAATGGATGTATTTACACCAAAATACTGACCTTTGACATTAACATAAAAAGATACAAGCATGTCTTCTGTTACAGAATTTGTAACTCTACACAATTGTACAGTTACTGTATATGCATTTATCATTGTTGTTGTCTGACCCTCTGCTGCTCTCTAGACTGTAAAAAGTCACTGACAGCACATATTATCTGAGTTTCATCATCAATAATAATTGTGTTTTCACTTACCTACAGCAGGAAGCGTAAAATTGACACTGTCACTTGTGACTGTCGGCTTCACTAATGTAGAAATGAGTTTCTCACTGGTTTTTAACAAACGGTTTCCATAGGAGGCTAGTTCTGTTTGGCTTGCTGATGATAATGACTCTAAAATCTTCTCTGAAGCGTTGAAAGCCACAGTCAAAATGTTTGTCACCGTCTAAAATATTGATCAGATAAATACAGTTACTGTTCATGTGAATGTCAAGAGAGCCACACTCATCAAAAAGTAGTATACTTCGAGTTTATTTTATTAAGAAAAGTATATTTTAAGTATACTATAAGAAGTAAATATACAAATATCAGTGTACTAGTAGTATACTCGTAAGTGTACTATTTCTATACTCCTTGGGACTAAATTGTCCCACTTTCCATTTTATAAAATTATACTTTTAAGTATACTTTAAGTATAACAGTAGTAAACTTTCAGTACACGACTAGTTTACATCAAAGATTTTAGCTACTGTAACTATACTAAAAGCAAACTTATAGGTATACTGATAGTTTACTAATTAAATACTTGTAGTAGCTTTTTTAGTATACTTTGAATTAAACACAAAAATTGCTGTACAATTTACAGAAACTTACTGATAATTTTGGTTGCTAGTAAGACTGTAAATTTAAAGTTATGTAAAGCAATACTCAATTGTACTGTAAAAATACAGCAAACTCTTGCATGCTGCAAAATTATTTGAAAACTAACAGAAGATTACTTGCTTTATTGAAAACGTTTCGTTTGACCTAACCATTGTGGCGATCTGGGTTTGCTTTAGTTGTATTATTGCTTTACTTGAACTGTATTATTTTGCACAAGAGAGATCTGTTTAATGTAGTTTTATGGGTCATCATTGTGCTGGAGAGTAGAGTCTGTGCTTCAGTCAATGATGAGACACAAACACTGATGTTCTGCTGCTGTATTTAAAGACAGTGACTGTAGAGTTACTGATACACTGATAATGTCTTTTTTAAGTGCTTTAGCACATACATGTAAGTTATATCTGATGATAAACTACAACGATTTGAGTTAAAGTCATGTTTTAGTAACTTTACTATTAAAAATTAAATGTTAGCAATTTTATATCAAGGAATATTCCTCCTAAGTGGACTCAAATGAAATAAGTTAAACAAATGTTTACACACCATCACAACAATTTTACAGCATGCAGACGTTTGCTGTATTTTTACAGTACAATTGATTATTGATTTACAGAACTTTTGTAAATGTACAGTCTTACAAGTATTTAATTAGTAAACTATCAGGATACCTATATGTTTGCTTTTAGTATAGTTACAGTAGCTAAAAACTTTGAGGTAAACTAGTCATGTACTGAAAGATTACTACTGTTATACTTAAAGTACTTAAATGTATACTTTTATAAACTAGAAAGTGGGGACAATTTAGTCCCAATGAGTATTGAAATAGTACACTTAAGAGTATAATACTAGTATTGCTAGTATTTGATTACATTTCACTTCTGATTATATCCTGTATAATTTAGTATGTGACGAATAAACAAACCTTGAACCTTGTACACTGATATTTGTATAATTACTACTTAAAGTATACTTAAAATATAGTTGAACTTTACTATATATGAACTTTAAAGTATCCTTAATAAAATAAACTCGAAGTATCCTACTTTTTAGTAAGGGCAGTAAGACTGCACTCTTATGTCAATCATCTATTATACTGATTTGATCGGATTATTGTGTCATTTTACTCTTGAAGACTTACGTCCAAAGGAAGCACTTGAGCTGTAATGTTCTCTATCTGCTCAAGAATAATTTGAAAACACCTTCCTGAGGTCTGGCACTAAAATCATAAATGAGATTTAGAAATTAAAACTGAAAACGCTGTGTGCTGTGTAAAATTAAATATTCAGCTTACCTTGCATTGATCCGGCAGTTCAATAACCAGACCTGAAATGAAGAAATCCATCAATACAACATGAATACAGTAAAAACAAACACCAAATTCCAGTCTAGAAACATTCTCACCTGCAGTAGTTGGGGTGAAGATGTTAGTCTCACAGAAGCAGGAGGACAGAGTGCTACTGTAGCATGTACAGGTGTCATTATTACCAATGCAGTAACAGTTATTACCCCCGCATCTATATTTATATTGGTTTTGATTTCTAGATCTCCAGTGGAAGAAATAATGCATTTTTGTGTTGCAGTACATGCGGTACTGAGCACCAGTGCAGATGTATGTGTCATTATAAAGCCCACAGTCATAGACCGGACTAACTGCTGCAGGGATAGTGATGCTACTGCTGTGATTTGTGCAGAAGCAGGAGGATGAAGTGCTGCTGTAGCATGTACAGGTGTCCTTATTACCAATGCAGTAACAATTATCGTATAAACAGTGATCATAGTTTCTACTGTAATAGAAATCATGTAGACTTGTGTTGCAGTACATGTGGTACTGAGCACCAGTGCAGATGTATGTGTCGTTATAAATCACACAGTCATAGACTGGACTAACAGCTGTAGTGAGAGCAATGCTATTGCCGTAAGTCTCACAGAAGCAGGAGGACAGAGTGCTTCTGTAGCATGTACAAGTGTCCTTATTACCAATGCAGTTACAGTTATTACCCCAGCATCCATATTGGTTTTGATTTCTAGATCTCCAGTAGAATAAATCATGCATTTTTGTGTTGCAGTACATGCGGTACTGAGCACCAGAGCAGATGTATGTGTCATTATAAAGCACACAGTCATTGACTGGACTAACTGCTGCAGGGATAGTGATGCTATTGCTAGAGTTTGTACAGAAGCAGGAGGATGATGTATTACTGTAGCATGTACAGGTGTCCCCATTACCAATGCAGTAACAGTTATTATTTAAACAGTGATAATAGTTTCTACTGTAATAGAAATCATGTAGACTTGTGTTGCAGTACATGTGGTACTGAGCACCAGTGCAGATGTATGTGTCGTTATAAATCACACAGTCATAGACGGACTAACTGCTGTAGTGAGAGCAATGATATTACCATAAGTCTCACAGAAGCAGGAGGACAAAGTGCTACTAGAGCACGTACAGGTGTCCTTATTACCAATGCAGTAACAGTTATTATTCACACACTGGTACTCGTATTGGTGCTGATATCTCTGATAGGAGAAATCATGCATACGTGTATTACAGTACATGCGATACTGAGCACCAGTGCAGATGAACATTTGATTATGAAGCACACAGTCGGGGTTTGTGACTGGACTAACTGCTGTAACGAGAGCAATGCTATTGCCGTAAGGCTCACAGAAGCAGGAGGACAGAGTGTTACTGTAGCATGTACAGGTGTCCTTATTACCAATGCAGTTACAGTTATTACTCCAGCATTCATATTCATATTGATTTTGGTTTCTATATCTCCAGTAGTAGAAATAATGCATTTTTGTGTTGCAGTACATGCGGTACTGAGCACCAGAGCAGATGTATGTGTCATTATAAAGCCCACAGTCATTGACTGGACTAACTGCTGCAGGGATAGTGATGCTATTGCTAGAGTTTGTACAGAAGCAGGAGGATGATGTATTACTGTAGCATGTACAGGTGTCCCCATTACCAATGCAGTCACAGTTATCATATAAACAGTGATAATGGTATCTACTGTAATGGAAATAATGTAGACTTGTGTTGCAGTACATGTGGTACTGAGCACCAGTACAGATATATGTGTCATTATAAAGCACACAGTCATAGACTGGTCTAACTGCTGTAGGGACAGTGATGTTATTGCTAAAGATATCACAGAAGCAGGATTTAGTATTATAATAGCATGCACATGTGTCATTATTACCAACACAGATACAGTCATTACTCATGCAGTGGTATTGGTGTTGGTCTTGATCCCTCTGATAGTAGAAATGATGCATTCTTGTGTTGCAGTACATGAGATACTGAGAACCGCTGCAGATGTATGCTTCATTATAAAGCACACAGCCATAAGCTGGACTAACAGCTGCTATTGGTTCAGCAGCAGTGGCAGATATGAAACCTGAGGATGAGAAAGATGTGATCAAAATCAGAAAACAAAATACCAGAATATGAGTTTCAAGTATATTTAGCACATCAGGTTCCACTGTTTCACAATGACATGTATTTCTCATTACTGTTTTTCTTTCTTTCTTTCTTTCTTTCTTTCTTTCTTTCTTTCTTTCTTTCTTTCTTTCTTTCTTTCTTTCTTTCTTTCTTTCAACAGTTAGCAAAACTTCAGACTCTCGACTACACTGACTAATAGTCGACTACACTGTTAATTTGTTTTTGATACATTGCATCAATCCTTTAAAATGTACTAAGCATTTTCTGAATATTTCATTTAGACATTCATGCATTTTGAATGCATTTTACAAGTGATATTAACTGGTTTGTTAAATTGCATCATTAGATAATTGTGAAGAGTTCTGACAATCACTAAGTACTGAGAAATTAATGTAACCAACTGCATACAAAATATAAATTTCAAAGGGTCAACAGACATATGTTGAAGAAAACACTATTGGTTTACACTCACACAGGATTAAAGAGATGACAGTCAACAGACACCACACAACACCTGACATGAAAAAAAGGACAAATATTAAAATGTTTTGTGTTTTTCTACTATTACAATTTGTTCACATTAAACACTCATATTACTTGTTTTTCAAAGCAGATATTTAAGACTGACTATTGTGAATATATTTACATGTTCACCAATAATGTGATTAATCAGAGTAAGGACTCGATCGCAGTAAAATGTTTACATGACACAAGCAAACCTCTTCACTCCCATTTACATGCAATTTTCATTATTCTTATTATTCACTAATAAGTGTGCTTTTAACATCGTTATTTGCAAGCCCCACAACACAAATTATGAACTCGCATACAGTATTTGTGTTGGCCAGTGTTTTACTCCACTTACATCAAATGCAAAACACATTTATATGGATATATTGGAACATATTAGAAATTTTGACTGGAAATTGTGCATGACGCTGCCACATCACTGTGACGTCTGCCATCAAAAAGCAGCCGGTTGAAGGCTCTCCTCGAACGGCACTAACTGCAGGAGAGATGTCAGGAGCGATGCGGAGAAGCTGATCCTCATATTCAAGTTGGCCTTTGCTTCTAGCTACAGACATAATTGTAGCGATGTCTCTGGAGCGATGAACCTTGATGATAACAGGACGAGGACGGCCATCTGTAGTCGTGCCAAACCCTCAGTGTGCATGGTCAAGTGCGATACCCAGGACTGGCAGCTCGAGCAGTTTTGGTATAAAAGTTAAAATAAATTGTAAGTTAAGTGACTTCCCTCCAGACTCTCTGAGGTTTAAAATTGGAATATTGTCCCATCTGGAATGCCCCTCCAGATCTGTGATCTTCTCAGTAAGTGTTGTACTAAGTTTCTCAAGTACAGCCAGCTTCTTTTTTTTAGCAGAGCGATGTCATCTTCTACAGCAGAGATATTTCTGTTTCGGTGTTTTGATTTGATTAGCTGATTGGCATGTTACCATATTCTAATTTGTTGCGATAGTGAAGTGGTGGGTTTTTGTTAAATGTGAGCCAAAATCATCACAATTAAAATATTCAAAGACTTAAACTACTTCAGTCTGTGTGCATTGAATTGATTTAATTCACACGTTTTACAATTTGAATTAAATTACTGAAATAAATGAACTTTTCCACGACATTCCTATTTATTGAGATGCACTTGTACGTTGGTAAATATGTAGCACCTACGGAAACATTTCCTATTATGTGGTAGCAAACAAGACACTTACTGTACTTGGTAAACACGTGGTAAATGTATATTACTTACAAACAAGTGTGTGTTAATGTTAAATTGCTCTACACAATAGTAATTACAATGTTTGAAGAATTGGTCAATTCTGTGTAATGTTTATGTAAAATGGTGCACTTTATTTTACAGTCCTAATTCCGTATACATACTATGTAAGTACTGGTGTATGTATCCATTAGTTAATGTACAGAATAAGTTATGTGGAACTCAAGTTGGGGGTATAAACATGGACCAAGGTACTTATTGAGTAATTGATGGTAGGTGGTCTATATTAATATATGGAAATAGGACTGTAAAATAAAGTGCACCATTTTACATAAACATTACACAGGAATTACCAGTTCTTCAAACTTTGTAAGCACTGTTGTGGAGAGCGATTTAGCATTAACAGTCCTACACAAGCAATTGAAAAACAGTCCTCTTTTTATTAAATAAGGTTAGGACTTACCAAGCGTACCGTATATACCAAGTACAGTATGTGTCTTGTTTGTTACTACGCTTGATTGGCTCTATGACTCTCTCTCCTCTCCACCTGTAGCTGGTGTGTGGTGAGCGCATACACTTGATCGTCTCTATATCTCTCTCTCCTCTCCACCTGTAGCTGGTGTGTGGTGAGAGCATACACTTGATTGTCTCTATGACTCTCTCTCCTCTCCACCTGTAGCTGGTGTGTGGCGAGGGCATACACTTGATTGGCTCTATGACTCTCTCCTCTCCACCTGTAGCTGGTGTGTGGTGAGCGCATACACTTGATTGTCTCTATGACTCTCTCTCCTCTCCACCTGTAGCTGGTGTGTGGCGGGCATACACTTGATTGTCTCTATGACTCTCTCCTCTCCACCTGTAGCTGGTGTGTGGTGAGCGCATACACTTGATTGGCTCTATGACTCTCTCTCCTCTCCACCTGTAGCTGGTGTGTGGTGAGAGCATACATGATTGTCTCTATGACTCTCTCTCCTCTCCACCTGTAGCTGGTGTGTGGTGAGCGTATACACTTGATTGTCTCTATGACTCTCTCTCCTCCACCTGTAGCTGGTGTGTGGTGAGCGCATACACTTGATTGTCTCTATGACTCTCTCTCCTCTCCACCTGTAGCTGGTGTGTGGTGAGCGCATACACTTGATTGTCTCTGTCTCTCTCTCTCCTCTCCACCTGTAGCTGGTGTGTGGTGAGAGCATACACTTGATTGTCTCTATGACCCTCTCTCCTCTCCACCTGTAGCTGTGGCAGCTGTTGCATACTCCAAGTGGATGCTGCACACCGGTGGTGGTTGAGGAGAGACCCCCCCCCCCCCACATGATTGTAAAGTGCTTTGGGTGTACAGCAATACACAATAGAGCGCTATGTAAATGCATAATTTATTCATTCATACTGTCATGCCAGGTGGCCCTATAAATGTGGCATTTCCTAATCAGTTCCAAATAGGCAATCCGGAAAATGAACGGGCAAAGAAGGGAGACGGAATATCAAAAGATAATCAACCAAAGGAAGACGATGGTCAGATTAATGCGTAAACAAGAATCAATTCATAAGAAGGTGATGAAGTTATTAAAGGAAATGATTAACATACATAATCATGTTTTTGAATTTCAAATGTTAGACAATGAATTGAGCGAATTAAAACTTCAGTCTCCTGATATACATTTCTAGAAAATTTTGTTAAGATTCATGATGATGTCTTATGGTGTGTTTTAAATGCTATCTTTTGCTGTGATATAAGAAGAGATGTCGGTTGTTTTACGAGTGTTAGCTGTTGCTTAAAATGCAAATAGGCTTTGCGGAAAGGGGTCAGATAAAGGACTGTATTTGCAAGCACCTTGCAGAATGGAATATTTTACTGAACAACATATGTATTTGCTTACACTGAATAGGAAGTGTCATATATGCGGTTTGCACGTGTGTGATTAGCTCAAGCTTTTTAAAGTATTTTGTAACCCTTTCTATGTAATAAAAGGGAAGTAGGAATGTTTGTGGTATTTAGAGGGTGATTATTTTCCTTTAATGCAGTGAACTTTTGACTGGGTCTAGTTTAGGTCTTTAGGACAAAGGTTACACGTCCGACCTGTGTAAGCAGAGAGGAGAAGGACGAATAAGGTGCGAAGCAGGCATGACGTGTTTTGACGATGATGCAAATGAGATGCAAAAGTTATAAAAGCTTTGACTGGAGATGTAAACGAGGCTGTACCTCGTGGTGAAGACTACTCGCTGTTGTGTTTTTTGTATTTGCTTATGAGTTATTATTATATTTAATAAAACGAAACCATTGCTATGGTGATTCGTAATCCTTTTATTAAAATAAGCCTCTGAGTAATTACTTTATAACAACCTGTTATCTGAACCTGAATATAATTCTGATCGAGCCTCGAAGCACGGACCTGACTGGGTGAGCACGGACACCGGGACAGGGGTTCTGAACCTTCTAATCACCGCCATCCGGACAAAAGGTAATATAGCGGTTTTATTGCTGTTTTATTGCTAGGGGATGGCTGAAATGTGATTTAGAGGTTTTAGGGGTTCTGCTCGGTATAATAAATACAACAATACATAAAACCAAATTTTTCGTACACATACCTATCCATATACGGATACTGTAAGGACGTGCCTGTTTGCACCCACTTGTCCATAAGTACTACATATTTGCCATATGTATACATTAGTAAGTACAGTAAAGTATCTAATTAGTTACCATGTACAGGCACTACCTATAAGTGACTGTTATTACTCACACTTGTCTGTATATACAAACTAATTACCATGCATGTACGACTGTTTAATACAGCTGCATTTCTTATTTGTTACCATGTACATACATTTCAGGTAAGTACCTTGTGTTACCTCTCATTTGCCTGTAGGTAAATGTATGTACCAGGGTATACCATGTGTGTACCAGGGTAGTACACAGGGTAGTAAACATATTGTTAAATAAAGTGCTACCGAAATGTGACCGCTCACTCGGCTGTCATTACCGGAAGCCCACTACACATTAGTTTCTATTAAGAAAATGAATAATGTATTTTGTTATTTTTTTATTCTTCACCAGAGAGTAGTCAGTAGCAGTGTTTATAAATCAAATAAGGAAGATATAAATACTTACTTTTAAAAACATTGAACACCATTATGAAATCTGATGTGTTCAATATTTATTCAACAAACCAGATCAGGCATTGATTTTCTGAAATAAATTAAGAGACAAAACAAAATTAACTGAAATAAGTGTGGGAAGGTACACTGTAAAAATTGCGCTGTAAAATAATGGTAATCTACTGGCAGCTGTGGTTGCCAGCATTATACTGTTAATTTATAGCTCTCTACTGTTAATTTACAGCTCTTCATTTTACAGTATTATTATTTTACCGTTACTATACATGTGGTAACTCATTACATTTTGAAAACCGATTGCTTCAAAACATTCAAGTAAAAAAAAAAACTGTTTTTATGGTGTTAGTACAGTGCACTTATTTAATTTGAGTCCACTAATAAATATTTCTTACTATAAAACCACAAACACTTAAAGTGTAATAATAATGCAACCAAACATGACTTTTACTCAAATCTTTGTAGATTGTCATTAACTAGCAATAACAAATATTTACGCACTAAAATGCTTAGTAAAGAGATTGTCACTGAATCAGCAACTCCACATTTACTGTCTTTAAATACAGCAGCAGAACATCAGTGTTTGTGGCTCATCATTGACTGAAGCACAGGCTCTACTCTCCAGCACAATGGTGACCCATAAAACTACATTAAACTAACAGATCTCTCTTGTGCAAAATAATACAGTTCAGTTAAACATTTACTCTCCTTATCAGTTGACTTTGCATAACTTTTTTTCTATGAACATTCACTAATATTTCAGTGAGATTAACTTGTTTTGTTGAGTAGGAGGAGTCTGCAGACCTGGATCAGGCAGATCTACAGCCCAGACAGTTTTACGCCCCTGTTGTTACTAATGCATCCAGTAGGGGGAGGCAGTACAGTATGAGCCATCAGAACAGAAGAGACACAAATAAGAGGTGTGTTAAATAGTTGCTAAAGTATATTAATAGATAAGTAAATGATTAGCTAAGAGTCAATATCAATTAATTTGAATTATGTTAATAGATAGGTCTATAAATGTACTTATTGGCGGTCAGGTATATGTAAGTAGTAACATTTGCATGCAACGTTATGCTATTTGTTTTCTATATGTTGTAAAAGAGCTTAGACTTTTGTATGTGTGCTTGCTATTTTAATCGTTATCTCTTGCAGATAGGAAATGCTTGCATGAAACTCGTCCATAAAGAGGTTTGAGCACATGTATAAATATTTTTCACATTATTTTATACCAGCTGTAGTTTATTTACATTTACATTTATCAGACGCTTTTATCCAAAGCGACTTACAGTGCATTCGAGTTACAGTTTCTAGATTTTATCAGCTCTTGCTTTCCCTGGGAATCGAACCCATGATCTTGGCGTTGCTAGCACCATGCTCTACTAGTTGAGCTACATTTGAGACTTTTTAGAGAGTTTCTTAATTTCAAACTTGAATGGCAAGTTGTACTCTGCTTAATTTTTCTTTTTACTCTCACAGGGCAAAGACATGGACACTGCCAACATGCATGCCATTGCCACAATCCCCTAGCCTACTCTCCAGTGAGTATTGAATGCATAAATCATACTATTTGACATCTACCATAAGTCAGAAGTAAAATAAAAGGTATTCTCTAATGGTGTTATTTATGTTTTTTAGGATAATGCTTTCATTAAGGATGCCCTTGGATTCCCTGCATGAACAGGGAATGTTTTTTTTTCTCTTTGGCTCTCAACGGAGGCGGTCACTTTCTCTCCCCGTCCTCACCCTTATCTTCCCTGCTTTGCTCCCTTGTCTCGTGAGAGACTCTCTCTGCACTGCTCTCCAAACTAAAATATTATGGATTAACTGGTCTCTTAATGCAATTGACACTATCGAAACTTGGGTTTCGGGGAACCTGACTGCCCTGACGGGACGTTCGGAGCCGGCTATACGATGGACGCGTGGGAGAGGTGGCGAATCGTGTGTCTTGCAGCTCTTTCCGTGGAGGACATTGATATCTACCTATTCGGAACCATGATAACAGGTATTTTGCTGATTGGATTAGGCTTTGCCCTGGGTTATCGAATAATTCAGAAAACGGGAACAGCTGTCCAAAGCCCCACAAGGCTGCCCGTATGATTGAAGCTGTTGGAAGAGCGGTCAGCATTGAGCACTGAGACTATAATCGCAATATGGATTCTACCAAGGAGAAGTTCACAGCTTTACAAAGGGAAATTGATTAAAATGAGACCAAAATGGACAAAAACGGACAGAGAGTAGCCTGCAAAAATTGGAATGTTTACTCGCCCCAAAGACAAAACAATCTTATCTTTTTCTGGCTCCCCTACAGTGGCCTTGGCAAGGCTGTTGCTGGAATCTACCCCGGGAGTGCAATGCAGTTAGACGCTCTTGCATTCCTCCCCCACCCTACAGACATTACAGACATTAACCCCCACCTCCCCCCCGACCATTCGCCTCTGTTCGCTCGATCCGCTGGCCTGGTCAAGCGGTTCTGACCAGCCCGGATCAGTGGCTGCGGGATCAGATGGCTGCTTGCTGGGTCGGATTCACTTCCCTGTGGCTATGTCGTATGTGCTTTTGTATTGCTGAGGTGTTTTCTGTTCTCACACTGTACTCCCAAGGAGCATAGTCTGGGAGTTATTTTTTCTCCTCACTTTCCTCATGTAAATGCTGTATTTTTCTTCAATTCTACTTGCATTTCACTACTGATTATACTTGTATGATTGTGCATGTGACGAATAATAAAGAACCTTGAACCTTGAACACAAGCCACTGGCCCAGATCATTATCTGTTGTGTGTAAGATTTAACATGGCATAGCTCATAAGACTATAGTAATTATTCAACTTTGTGGTTTGGAGGGATTGTTCTTTTATGCTAGTTTTACGGAGGGTGATTTTACCCACAATATCATAAGGAAAATATAATGCAAATGTGAAATGGATTGTCATAACACTTTTTTTATACTCCCTGGCCATAGCCATTGCTTATGCATCCCTACAGGCACTGAAGCCACTTCGAAGAGAGATCCTCCTTCTAGTCTCCCTGTATAGTAACCAAAGCCTGGTTTTGGAGATGAGCAGCACAGAGACATCTTTAGGTTCACAGCTAAGAGACGATTTCCACATTCCTATGGCTACATATCTACACTGGGCTGAATACTCTGGTCAATTTTCCTCCGGTGAGCTTTTCTATATTATTAATTAAAAGGTTGCTGTAAAGTTGTTGTACTTTATTGCTCGTCATTGAGTTCTACCAATAATATCTGAATACTAATCCTGTAACATTTCAATTTCTGTTAGCTTGACACTCCTGCAGTCAGAGAGTGGTGGTGTTTATGTCTTATTGAGCAGTTTGAGACAGAGGGGTATGTGTTCTAGTTTCTGAACATCTCCGTTTGTCGTTTCATCCTTTAAGTCTCTTCTTTGCCAATGGAAATAACTGACCAAACTGAGGCAACACAGCACAGATGAAAAATTCAATAAATCATCCGCATAGTCATAAGGCATCAATCAATCATGCCTTGTCATTGTTTTCATAATCACCTCAGTAAAATTAAAACATGGAAATATTCACATTTCTATTCTTGATAACCTACAAATAAACAATTTAAATGAAATTAAAACATTTAATTATGAATCTGATTGTTGTATAGGGGGTCAGCAAATTAAAAAGTTTTTGTTCATTTGAAAGGCAAGGCAGTGGCCAAAAGAATTCAAAGTTGCGTTACACTTTTTCCAAGCATTCGCCAAGTCAGCATCTGTGCCGATATACACTGAAGATCAGGAGCAGATTGAAGCAATCCACTCTCACCTGACTTCAGTTCTGGACCGCACACCCACAGTGACAGATCAAATTCATTAAGCATGTCCTTTTTCCAGAGGTAGGTGTCACGTGTTAGCTATACTCTGCCAGATTCACATTGTTTTAAATGTCAAATAGTTTATTCATAATGTGGAATCATTGCTCTAAATGAAAGGTTTTTGTGGTTATTATAGAAGAGACACTTTTGATTTTGTTGTAAAAAGCTAAACATGTGAAATGATGGGGTGTGTGACTGTGATCAATCTCAATTCTTTCTCTGGTAGTGCCCTGGCTTTTGTGTAACATCTGAGAAATTTCAGCGAAGACCTGTCATTTACATAAGGTACTGTTAGGATACTATACAGGAAAACATGGTCAAACATGACTTCCTGCCATTATTCACAAATAACCATTTCTTTCTACAACTATCCAACGTTATTTTGTTTTTTATCTGTGAGCAGGAGCATTTTGATAGGAAGACTGAACAACAATTAAAAAAGAGTCATCAACGGGAGTCATCCTAGTTCATGTTTTATGTTTTTAATAAATGGTGTTAATAAATAATATTGTTGTACACTAAAACAAGTTTTTTCTTCTCAGATGGCTAAATGGCCCTTGAAATTTTAGAATAGGGTGAATGGAGTGGACTCATCTTAGATTGAGTGAACTCAGATTAAGCTCATCTGAGCTTAATTTGTATTGTTGTATTGTATTGTATAATTGTGTTTGTCCTTATAAAATGCTTAGGACACTGTTATGTTGCTGTATGACAACCAATAGTGAATACTAAAGCATAAATAAATATTTAATAAATATTTAATTGAAGGTCCATATGATTACACTGTATGTGTGTATTATTATTTTTTTATTCACTAATTAAACAGCTAATGTTAATGTATTATTTCTTTCAAAAACACTAATTCAGTTGTCTCCTGTAGGCTATGTATGTAGACCAACAGTGAATATTTACAGATATTTTAATCCGTAGTGCAGATAATCTGATATCCTAATATAATTTTTAAATTTAAATGCACACATAAAAACAACAACGAGCGTCGTTTTTTCCACCGTATATCCTCCTCCCCCTACTGGACGCATTAGTAACAACAGGGGCGTAAAACTGCCTGGGTCGTGAAACTGCCTGGGCCGTAGATCTGCCTGATCCAGGTCTGCAGCCTCCCCGTATAGGCTTTGTTTGGGAAATCTAACTGTTATGTTTTACAGTATATTGCTGTTTTTTTCCTTGAAATAACTGTAATCTATTGGCAGCTCTGGCTGCCAGCATGTTACTGTTTTTCTACAGTTTGTTGCCGTAAATTAATTACAGTTTATTACTGTTAATTTACATTTCATGCTGTTTTTTTCATCTAACGTCAATAACCCTTTAAACCCCACAGCAAAATCCTCAGTTTGAAATGAATACTTACAGTGTGTCCACACTACAGAGTGTTAGAGTAAAACTTGTTTTGTTTAAATGATGCATTTGAACTGTCTTTGTAACTGACTGTTCAGTAATTCTTGTAATTTTGCTCTAGTATAAATATTCAGTAACAGAGGAGACACCTGATAAAATCAGTGATACTGGAGTCAGATGATGATTGTTATTAACAATCCACAAACAACAATACATTATGTTTTTTCCTTTAACTATTTTTTTTGCCATAACAAACATCTTTCAAAAAAAACATTGTCACAGAATTCGAAAAAAAGGTAACGTTAAAAGTCAAGGTTTTGAGAGATTTAAGGTCTTCTTTTATTTCCGTTGATTTCATCTAAGGCTGTGGCTGAAGTCTGTTGTAGTTCTTTTGTTTCTCTTTCATTCAGTAATTCTGCTTGTTAACACCAGCTGTTAATCAATAATGCTCAATCATCACTTAATTAATCACAGAATTATCTAATTAACTTCTCCGCTTCAGTGTTAATCTAACTCTCTGTAGTGTGGACACACTGTACGTGTTCATTTAAAACTGAGGATTTTGCTGTGGGGTTTAAAGGGTTAAAGATGTAAGATGAAAAAAACAGAATGAAATGTAAAAGGCAACAAACTGTAGAAAAACAGTAACATGCTAGCAGCCAGAGCTGCCAATAGATTACCGTTATTTCAAGGACAAAAATTAAAGGAAGCAAATTACTGTAAAAAAAAATACAGTTAGATTTTAACTGTATTTTAACCAAACAAAACAAGTTAATTTCACTGAAATATTAGAGAATTTTCATAGAAAAAAAGTTATGCAAAGTCAACTGATAAGGAGAGTAAATGTTTAACTGAACTGTATTATTTTCCACAAGAGAGATCTGTTAGTTTAATGTAGTTTTATGGGTCATCATTGTGCTGGAGAGCAGAGCCTGTGCTTCAGTCAATGATGAGACACAAACACTGATGTTCTGCTGCTGTATTTAAAGACAGTTGCTGATTCAGTGACAATCTCTTTACTAAGCATTTTAGCACGTAAATGTTTTCTATTGCTAGTTAATGACAATCTACAAATATTTGAGTAAAAGTCATGTTTGATTGCTTTATTATTATATTTTAAGTGTCCGTGGTTTTATTGTAAGAAATATTCTACATTAACAGTAGAAAGCTATAAATTAACAATACAATGCTGGCAACCACAGCTGCCAGTAGATGACCTTTATTTTACACTGAAAATTTACAGTGCAATTTTTTTACAGTGAACGAACAGCTCTCTGATGCCCTTATTACGCATAGATCACAACTCAATACACATGATAATGTATATTTGTTTTGAAAAGTCCAATAGTTCATCCTCAGGATGAATATCAGAGATTTAGATTATCTAAAAATGAAAGTTTAATTGAGTAGTTCAATGTTTAGCCTAAATAACATGAAGCATGTATCACTAACAGTTATTGAAGATAAAACTGCAGAAATGGATTGATAGTAACTCTAAAACATTTAATTATAATTTAAGCATGTAAAGAGTGTCTCACCTGATATGAGTTTACATGATGTGATCTTTACCCAACTAGCCTGAATAAATGTATGACACATTATTTTATATGATGGTTATCTGCTCATCTAATGAGGAAGCACATTAATTATATTTTTGTCTCTTCGAGCTAAAATTCAAATGTATATTCAAATGTATACACAAAGACAGAACACACGCCAATACGTATTTACAACATATCAAAAGGATGCAAATATCATATTTTAAATACATTTATACAAATTTTTAAACAACACTTTTTAAAGCACAAATGTAATTTCTTCTTTTTGTCATCTTAGACCGCGATTCTTGTCAAGGCACGTGGTTTCAAAGTTATGTTTAAAAAGCAGGATGTGCAAAGACAACAATGTCCATCTGTATTGACAGAAAACCAGGAAAAGTTGTCGTAAGCCCTATTTGGAAGGGACTAGTTTTACAGGGGGTCGTTAGAGAAATTTGTGTTTCACAGACATACTTGGTGATTTTAATACCATCCGAATCTGTCATGTCTGTGTTATTCTCACACAACCTCTGTAATAATTCCAGAGCAAATTATCTGCTGTTTTTCAGCATACTCAATGTTCCTCTGAGATAACTAATCCCGTCCGAATGCGAATGTCTGTGATTACTGACATATTCACAACACGTTTCCTTGTGTGTTTTGGCCAACATGAATTTCTGTAGATGCTCTTGCCACGCGCATGTTTGATATATTTAATTCCAAAACATCCATGACAGCCGTTGTCCATGCTGGCAAATAATAATGGCTATTCGACGTGAATTATATAAATTATTTTAATAGCATGACCCTTTAAAACAAGAGGGTCAACCATGAGCATAGTAAAGCAATCACTGCAATCATTTTGGGCGGGAATGAATATAAACACAGATATCGGATACCGGTCGTGTCTAAAGTAAATGTAAACAGATGGGCCCAAAAATCGGATATGGTAAAAAGATCGGATCTGTGCATTAAGACTACAGTGAAAACGCTGCCTCAGTTGCCACAAAATCTTTACGTTTTGAGCCACATGATTTTGAGCAATGTATTATTAAAGTGTAGAACGTATTATTATTATTATTTTTTAAATAACGTATTGCAATTGCACAAATTATTACAAATTGAGTTAAAATTGTATAATGTATAATATTTGAGTAGACTTAATGAAAACTTTTTATTAAACTGTAATTAAAATGTACATGTAACATGCAATATAAATATTTAACTTCTAAAAACATATGATTTTCAATTTTATTAACTTTTATTTAAAAAAAATAATTTTTGAGTTCTTTTAACTTATCGGGGTTTACAGTGCTAAATAAACCCAGCATTCAGGGGCAATCAAGAACCACAAATTGAGCCAGTGTTTTAAACACCATAATCCTGCAGAGAAAGAGAGAAAGAGAGAAAGAGAGAGAGAGTCAATGTGTCTTTATTGACTGTTATTTATTTATTTATAAATGATAATGTTTGTGATTTGTTTTGTTTCATCTGTAAAACTCCAGATAAAATCATTATCCATTTTAATCCATTAGTTCCATCAAACCTCTGCAATTAATCCAAAATGCTGCTGCAAGATTAATCTTTAATGAGCCGAAAAGAACGCATGTCACACCTCTGTTCATCAATTTGCACCAGCTACCAATAGCTGCTCGCATTAAATTCAAGGCATTAATGTTTGCCTACAGAACCACCTCTGGCTCTGCACCCCTTTACCTAAATTCATTACTTCAGACTTATGTGTCCTCTAGAAGCTTGTGTTCTGCAAGTGAACGACGCATTACTGTACCATCCCAAAGAGACACAAAATCACTTTCACAGACTTTTACATTAACTGTTCCCATCTGGTGGAACGACCTGCCCAACTCAATCCCAGCAGCTGAATCCTTACCATCTTCAAGAAACACATCTCTTCCATCTTTATGTGACCCTCTAACTCTAGCACTCTCTATTCTAATGTGATTTGATCTAATCTGTCTTCTTTTTATTTAAAAAACACACACATTTAACCTCTATTAATTGCATATTATATACTGGTTACTGCATTTTTATATTCAGTAATATTCTTCAAAATGAGATACTAGTAATACGTTACTGCCGTGGATATTCCACATCATAGCTGGAAAAACGCTGTGTGATAGTTAAACGCATGTTTAACTATCAAATCGGACATTTACGAAGCGTTTGTGAATCTGCAGGAGAGTTTTCTGTAAGGTCCGTTTTACACGAAACTTACTCTGAATTTACTCCTATATTTATTAATGTTTCATGAATGAGGCCCATTGTTCAGATGTGCTGACCTTTATCAGGTTTTTGTGCTTAAAACACTCATGTAGGACGACACATTTCATCCCAAGCTGAGGAAGAACAAATCATGATTCACCAAAAACTTTCAAAATAAAATTTGATCTCAATTTATTTTAAATATAGGAACAACTGAAAGCACACGCACGCAAAAAGCACATACCCTGGTCAGACTTAGTAATTGATGTTAAGAATATATTGCAACTTAGCACAACTGTAATTATTTCTTACATATAATTTATATAGTTACATTTAAATGAATATTTTATGTTAAAATATCTCATTAAATAGTGAAAAAGTAAGAAAAGCTGTTTTATAATTGAGCTGCAAGGTTTTACTGAATTACAGCAGAGCTGGCTAATGAGAGCTCTGTAAATTGGGTCTGCATAAAAGGTGTTTGTTGTGTTTGAACTAGTTTTGAGGACAATGCACTTGGCATTACTCAAAATCTGACAAGAGATTGATGAGAGTAATGAAAGGTTGTAAAGCAGGGGTGTCTAAACCTGTTTCTGGAGGGCCACAGTCCGCCAGAGTTTAGCTTTAACCCTAATTAAACACTTCTGAATCAGATCATCAAGGTCTTCAGACTCACTAGAAACTCCCAGGCAAGTGTGCTAGTGCTAGTTGGAACTAAAGTCTGCTTTTTCTTTTGTCACATAGTCTTCAGATGTTTATAGAGAGGTTATCTAACCATCATCTTGATATAGAAATAGGATCCCACGTCCACTGTTTTCCTCCTCATATTCAAATTTACATTCAAATTCAAATTCAAATTCAAATGTATGAACATGTTGAAAAATATCCCTTGTAATTCCCCTTATAAAATATATAGAAATATATATATATATATATATATATATATAGAAATATATATATATATATATATATATAATAATACAAAAATAAATATAAATATATATATAAATAAAGGTGACTATTGTAATCATGCACCAGGAGTTCAGCAATTATTAAACATGACTTTATTGATCTGTTTTACTCATTTGGAATATAGTGAGTTAGTTAATTCATTTACTTGATTATTTTTGGACAGATAAAGGGCTAACAAATAACTAATGCTAACCTGTGGTAGTTTTGTAATCTGGTTTAGACTTCAAAATGTTTAGACTGCAACAGGAAAAGGGAAACTTGACTATTAACTACAGTAACATGCTTAAAGGGATACTCCACCACAAAATGCACATTTTGTCATTAATCACTTACCCCTATGTCGCTCTAAACCCGTAAAAGCTTAGTTCGTCCTCGGAAATACAATTTAAGATATTTTGGATGAAAACCGGCAGGCTTGTGACTGTTGCATTGACTGCCAAGTAAATTACACTGTCAAGGCACAGACAAGTATAAAAATCATTGTCAAAATAGTCCATATGCCATCAGTGGTTCAATCTGAATTATATAAAGCGACGAGAATACGTTGTGTATGCAAAGAAAATTTAAATTCTTTACTTTACCTTATTGTTCATCCTTGGCTGAAAATTGGTCTCGCTTACATACACAATGACAAAACAATTCACATTTCGATTTTAACGCACAAACACATCAAATAAATAACTAATGCATTTATCCCTCCTAAAAACACCGTAGTCCTAACCTTTATTCAAAAGATTTATTGCGTATGGTGCAAAGGTTTGTTTATATATTACTTGAATTGCCTTCAGTGTCCTATAATGGCGTCCAGATGGTAACAATTCAAAGGCATAGGTCTGAGTGTGCGTTGTATTTCCACTTATAGCCAACGCTTTCATCCTAACTGCCATATCATACAGCTGATCAATCGATTTTTGCTTAATCTCTATTATTTTGCTTGCCATCCTTATAATCATTTTTAACTTTAGTTTATTTACTGATATTATTCGCCCAAACCAAGCCGATATATCATACCCTAAAACACTTTCAATTAAACTAATATAAACTCTTTGTAAAACACCTTGGCTAATGGAAAATTCTCTCAATTTCCGTAACAAATATAGCCTCTGATTTGCTTTCTTGCAGATAAAATCAACATTACAAGAAACATGTAATTTGCAATCAATCATAGTTCCCAAATACTTAAATACCTTTACAATTTCCACTGGTTGATCACATAACGTCATTTCTGTTAAGGTGTCTGGGTGATTTAAAATAATTTATCTTGTCTTCCCAACATTTATCATTAGAGAACTTGCTTTAAACCATTTTTCTCATTTCAAAACATGCTCTTCATACTCATAATCAATAAAATCCTTCCATAAGAGTGCAACCAGTGCCATATCATCTGCGTATTTATACAATTTATAATTTGTACTCTGCATTTGCATAGACAGAAAATATTAGGAGTGACAAAACACATCCTTGAGGTGCTCCTGTATTTGAAAACATGTCTTATTTAAACCCCCTGATGCAAACTTGTTGTGGTCTATCTGTTAATACATTTTTAATCCAGTGAATTATTACTCTGTTCACTCCTAAAACTAAGAGACGTTCTAAAAGTAAATGTATCTGCATCGTATTAAATGAAATCAATAAAAAGAACATGTGCATATGCCTTTGCTTGTTGTAAGTGAATAGCAATCATATCGACCATAGTAAGCATAGCCGCTGTCCCTCTTTGAGGCTTATATGCAAATTGAAAAACACCTAGGTGCTCAAATACATATGGTTTAAGATGATAACTAATGACCCTTTCCATTCATTTAGCAAGTTTTGATGTTAAAGCTACAGGGCGGAAATCTTCACATTTGCTTTTATCACTTAATTACTTAACGGCAATGTATATCTTCTTTTAGTAAACTTAACTGAAATAAGTTTAGATTACTTAAACCATTTAAGTTTTAAACTAAAATGTATCTGCTCATCTAATGAGGAAGCACATTAAATATATTTTTGTCTCTTCGAGCTAAAATTCAAATTTATATTCAAATGTATACACAAAGACAGAACAAACGCAATACGTATTTACAACATATCAAAAGGATGCAAATATCACATTTTAAATACATTTATACAAATTTTTAAACAACACTTTTTAAAGCACAAATGTCATTTCTTCTTTTTGTCATCTTAGACCTCGATTCTTGTCAAGGCACATGGTTTCAAAGTTATGTTTAAAAAGCAGGATGTGCAAAGACAACAATGTCCATCTGTATTGACAGAAAACCAGGAAAAGTTGTCGTAAGCTCTATTCGGAAGGGACTAGTTTTACAGGGGGTCGTTAGAGAAATTTGTGTTTCACAGACATGAATTTTAACCCCGTTCGAATCTGCCACGTCTGTGTTTTTCTCACACAACCTGTATTAATTCCAGAGCAACTTATCTGCTGTTTTTCAGCATACTCAATGTTCCTCTGAGATAACTACTCCCGTCCGAATGCGAATGTCTGTGATTACTGACGATATTCACAACGCGTTTCCTTGTGTGTTTTGGCCAACGTGAATTTCTGTAGATGCTTTTGCCGCGCGCATGTTTGATATATTTGCTTCCCGGCAAAGAAAAAAAAAACAAGAATAAAATTAAGAGCCAGATCATGTAAACTGTTAAGACTGGCTATTGTAATATCAGCATCAGGTAACATTACTCATGTTCATTTCTGCAGACAATTACAAAATGTTTTAAGTACATATGTACCTTTATGAAAATTAAACATGGGTTTACTACAATAACTAAAGTAAAACTAAAGTAACCGCACATTACCATGTTTTTTCTATTCTAGCCATTTAGCTTCACCATGTTATTTGTAGTAAAACTGTGACTATACTAATGGTAATGCACGAATACAGAGCGCATGATCTCTGAAACGCCCAGATGTACAAAACAGACCCTCACATCTCTGTAATAAACACGGAGATGTTTGTCTCGTCCAAATTAGTACATGAAAATCGCAGACATCAGGTGATAAGAATCTAAACTCAAAGGTATTTTAGAAAACTATTCCCGTATGAATAGGGCTATAGAAAGCTCATTAAAAAACTCCTGCCTGTCAAATATTCATACCCAGTTTAAATAGATAGGAATCAATTGTTCCTATATGTAAAATGTTAAACAGTAAACCCCTGAGTTAAATTAACACTCCCAGTGTATAACAATCAACAAAAGATAAAAGAAGACATTAAATCTCTCAAAATCTCAGCAGATGATGATTAAACAACTCCACAAACAGCATCAGCAGCTTCATGCATTACTAACCAGACTGACTTTAGATGTTGATGTTGTAGTTTTGTTTGAATTACCATTATCGAGGTCAGTGTTTCAAAATGCAACACGTTTGCTCAAATATATGTATTGGCGTTTTAATTCTGGCCTGCAGTATGTGCACACATTTTATTGAGATGGAAACTTTACACAGGTAAGAAACTGCACATTCAGGAGCTGGTTTTCAACCCCTGCCCCGTGAATTTTGAAAATACAATGGTTAAAAGCTACATTATATTTTTCAGCAATGAGTTGATAATTTAGCAGTTTTTGTAATTAAACCGACAAGCTTGTTGAATCACTCGCTCGCTTGCACGTGGGTGCATGCGTTTGTTCATTCTCTCTCTCTCTCTCTCTCTCTCTCTCTCTCTCTCTCTCTCTCTCGTTAATTCATTCCAATTAATTTCAATAAATATAATTTATTTCTCTAAAGAATTCTACCTCAGCTGTAGATAAAATAACGAATTAAAATTACCATTATTTTACAGTCTTTATCCATTTATTCAGATTTTGTGCTGCAAAACATCCATGACAGCCGTTGTCCATGCTGGCAAATAATAATGGCTATTCGACGTGAATTATATAAATTATTTTAATAGCATGGCCCTTTAAAACCAGAGGGTCAACCATGAGCATAGTAAAGCAATCACTGCAATCATTTTGGGCGGGAATTAATGTAAACATAGATATCGGATACCGGTCGTGTCTAAAGTAAATGTAAACAGATGGGCCCAAAAATCGGATATGGTAAAAAGATCGGATCTGTGCATTAAGACTACAGTGAAAACACTGCCTCAGTTGCCACAAAATCTTTACGTTTTGAGCCACATGATTTTGAGTAATGTATTATTAAAGTGTAGAACGTATTATTGTTATACATTTTTTTAAATAACGTATTGCAATTGCATAAATTATTACAAATTGAGTTAAAATTGAATAATGTATAATATTTGAGTAGACTTAATGAAAACTTTTAATTAAACTGTAATCAAAATGTACATGTAACATGTAATATAAATATTTAACTTCTAAAAACACATGATTTTCAAGTTTATTAACTTTTATAAAAAAAAAAAAAAATCATTTTTGAGTTCTTTTAACTTATCGGGGTTTACAGTGCTAAATAAACCCAGAATTCAGGGGCAATCAAGAACCACAAACTGAGCCAGTGTTTTAAACACCATAATCCTGCAGAGAAACTGTGTCTTTATTGACTGTTATTTATTTATTTATAAATGATAATGTTTGTGATTTGTTTTGTTTCATCTGTAAAACTCCAGATAAAATCATTATCCATTTTAATCCATTAGTTCCATCAAACCTCTGCAATTAATCCAAAATTCTGCTGCAAGATTAATATTTAATGAGCCGAAACGAACGCATGTCACATCTCTGTTCATCAATTTGCACCGGCTACCAATAGCTGCTCGCATTAAATTCAAGGCATTAATGTTTGCCTACAGAACCACCTCTGGCTCTGGACCCCTTTACCTAAATTCATTACTTCAGACTTATATGCCCTCTAGAAGCTTGCATTCTGCAAGTGAACGACGCATTACTGTACCATCCCAAAGAGACACAAAATCACTTTCACAGACTTTTACATTAACTGTTCCCATCTGGTGGAATGACCTTGAACTCAATCCGAGCAGCTGAATCCTTACCATCTTCAAGAAACGGCTAAAAACACACCATTTTATCTAATCTGTCTTCTTTTATTTAAAAAACACACACATTTAACCTCTATTAATTGCATATTTATTTTCTAACTGCTAGCTTTTCTTGTAAAACTAACACTATGTTTCTTTTTTCTGTATTCTATACACTCGTGTTCTTAAAAAAAAAACCTTCCTATGTGTACTGCGTTAGCCAGGACTTGTAATAGCACTTGCATATTGTTGCTCTTTTGTTGGTTTTGATCGCTTCTATAATGTCCTCATTTGTAAGTTGCTTTGTATAAAAGCATCTGCTAAATGACTAAACAAATAAATAATTCAGCAGCTAGAGAATATAATTGAATGAAGTTTTATTTTTGAGTGATTCTAATACAGCTTGTGTCAAAGTTGTATTTATATCTGGTAGCTGAAATGTCACAAAATGTACCAGCTGTTTTTCTGTGTTTTTTGTTTTTTTGCTTTTAAACAAATTCACTTAACAACAACTCACTGTTCACTGCTGTAGCTGTCAGGAACAAGACCGATAGACACACACACCACAACCAGAGCAACCACATATCCAATCACACACAGGAATCCACTGCTAAGCACCTCCCTCTTTTTGGAGCTGATCTGTGATAGGTTCTTCACACAGATGAAGAGCAGCACAGCTTCAATGAACATCCACACGAAGCCGGAGAGAAAGAGGAAGTGCAGAAGGCCTGAGATCACGGCACACAACACCTGGAGATCATGAGAGACGGTTATGATGATTCTCAGTGAGGCTGTGCTGAGCTGTAGAGCTCCTTCATCATTCTCACCTTCTCTCTGGACATCAGTGTCACTGATATATTACCACCCCAAAACAACAAACAAAAACATAAACCATGGAAACCACTGCAGTGTTCTCATGGCCACATTACCTGCTCAGGTGTGCATTGCTGTTTTCTAATATTTCAACAGCCTGAGGGCCAATTATTCCACAAACTGTTGACACCTCACCACAAGACATTGGGCTTCATTCATGAAACGTGAGCAGAACAAATTTTTCTGTAAATCGTTCATAAAGCTGTTCTGACGTAAATTTTTGGATTCATGAAATGTTAATATTTTCAAAACGTTAGTTGGTATTAAAGAAATTTACACCTGGTCCCTACCATGTGTAAACAGTGTGTAAAACGTTCTGCTCTTTTTGGCAAACTGATGACACTAAATTTTGATGCACTGCCATTGATTATAATATTTTACAAGTTTGTTTGCTCTGTTTTTTTTGTAGCTGAGAGTTGATACACTGTTTAGCTCCAGTTTAGCTTTGGGTAGAATTCAGCGCTTGTCACTGTTACTTTTTAGCCAGCCAAAAACGCTGTGCCACCAAAGCATTTTTAAGCGCCGCCAGCTGGCCGTTATCAGAAGAGCACCTGTCCTTTTTCAGGTGGCTAAAAATGCTTTGATGGAAACACGTTATTGAATATTTATTGTTAGCCATGTGGCCTATTAGTCTTTTTTGAATGTATGCAACATACTGGAGCCAAACCTGAGAAAGCAGTCCAGAATATTCCTCTGCGTTCCTGGACACGTAATTTGCGTAGCTTTAATTCATAGGCGGGGTTATGCTAATTGTGAATGAGCATGCAAGAGGACCCTATTTACGAAAGATTGAAATTCATTAACATACGCATGTTTAACTATCAAATCGGATGTTTACGAAGCGTTTGTGTATTCGCAGGAGAGTTTTCGGTAAGGTCCGTTTTACACGCAACTTACTCTGAATTTACTCCTATATTTATTAACGTTTCATGAATGAGGCCCATTGTTCAGATGTGCTGACATTTATCAGGTTTTTGTGCTTAAAACACTCATGTAGGACGACACATTTCATCCCAAGCTGAGGAAGAACAAATCATTATTCACCAAAAACTTTCAAAATAAAATTTGTTCTCAGTTTATTTTAAATATAGGAACAACTGAAAGCACACGCACGCAAAAAGCACATACTCTGGTCAGACTTAGTAATTGATGTTAAGAATATATTGCAACTTAGCACAACTGTAATTATTTCTTACATATAATTTATATAGTTACATTTAAATGAATATTTTATGTTAAAATATTTCGTTAAATAGTGAAAAAGTAAGAAAAGCTGTTTTATAATTGAGCTGCAAGGTTTTACTGAATTACAGCAGAGCTGGCTAATGAGAGCTCTGTAAATTGGGTCTGCATAAAAGGTGTTTGTTGTGTTTGAACTAGTTTTGAGGACGATGCACTTGGCATTGCTCAAAATCTGACAAGAGATTGATGAGAGTAATGAAAGGTTGTAAAGCAGGGGTGTCTAAACCTGTTTCTGGAGGGCCACAGTCCGCAAGAGTTTAGCTTTAACCCTAATTAAACACTTCTGAATCAGATCATCAAGGTCTTCAGACTCACTAGAAACTCCCAGGCAAGTGTGCTAGTGCTAGTTGGAACTAAAGTCTGCTTTTTCTCTTTTGTCACATAGTCTTCAGATGTTTATAGAGAGGTTATCTAACCATCATCTTGATATAGAAATAGGATCCCACGTCCACTGTTTTCACTCCTCATATTCAAATTTACATTCAAATTCAAATTCAAATTCAAATGTATGAACATGTTGAAAAATATCCCCTTGTAATTCCCCCTTATAAAATATATAGAAATATATATATATATATATAATAATACAAAAATAAATATAAATATATATATAAATAAAGGTGACTATTGTAATCATGCACCAGGAGTTCAGCAATTATTAAACATGACTTTATTGATCTGTTTTACTCATTTGGAATATAGTGAGTTAGTTAATTCATTTACTTGATTATTGTTGGACAGATAAAGGGCTAACAAATAACTAATGCCAACCTGTGGTGGTTTTGTAATCTGGTTTAGACTTCAAAATGTTTAGACTGCAACAGGAAAAGGGAAACTTGACTATTAACTACAGTAACATGCTTAAAGGGATACTCCACCACAAAATGCACATTTGTCATTAATCACTTACCCTATGTCGCTCTAAACCCGTAAAAGCTTAGTTCGTCCTCGAAATACAATTTAAGATATGTTGGATGAAAACCGGCAGGCTTGTGACTGTTGCATTGACTGCCAAGTAAATTACACTGTCAAGGCACAGACAAGTATAAAAATCATTGTCAAAATAGTCCATATGCCATCAGTGGTTCAATCTGAATTATATAAAGCGACGAGAATACGTTGTGTATGCAAAGAAAATTAAAATTCTTTACTTTACCTTATTGTTCAGCCTTGGCTGAAAATTGGTCTCGCTTACATACACAATGACAAAACAATTCACATTTCGGTACAACGCACAAACACATCAAATAAATAACTAATGCATTTATCCCTCCTAAAAACACCGTAGTCCTAACCTTTATTCAAAAGATTTATTGCGTATGGTGCAAAGGTTTGTTTATATATTACTTGAATTGCCTTCAGTGTCCTATAATGGCGTCCAGATGGTAACAATTCAAAGGCATAGGTCTGAGTGTGCGTTGTATTTCCACTTATAGCCAACGCTTTCATCCTAACTGCCATATCATACAGCTGATCAATCGATTTTTGCTTAATCTCTATTATTTTGCTTGCCATCCTTGTAATCATTTTTAACTTTAGTTTATTTACTGATATTATTCGCCCAAACCAAGCCGATATATCATACCCTAAAACACGTTCAATTAAACTAATATAAACTCTTTGTAAAACACCTTGGCTAATGGAAAATTCTCTCAATTTCCGTAGCAAATATAGCCTCTGATTTGCTTTCTTGCAGATAAAATCAACTTTACAAGAAACATGTAATTTGCAATCAATCATAGTTCCCAAATACTTAAATACCTTTACAATTTCCACTGGTTGATCACATAACGTCATTTCTGTTAAGGTTTCTGGGTGATTTAAAATAATTTATCTTGTCTTCCCAACATTTATCATTAGAGAACTTGCTTTAAACCATTTTTCTCATTTCAAAACATGCTCTTCATACTCATAATCAATAAAATCCTTCCATAAGAGTGCAACCAGTGCCATATCATCTGCGTATTTATACAATTTATCATTTGTACTCTGCATTTGCATAGACAGAAAATATTAGGAGTGACAAAACACATCCTTGAGGTGCTCCTGTATTTGAAAACATGTCTTATTTAAACCCCCTGATGCAAACTTGTTGTGGTCTATCTGTTAATACATTTTTAATCCAGTGAATTATTACTCTGTTCACTCCTAAAACTAAGAGACGTTCTAAAAGTAAATGTATCTGCATCGTATTAAATGCAGATGTGAAATCAATAAAAAGAACATGTGCATATGCCTTTGCTTGTTGTAAGTGAATAGCAATCATATCGACCATAGTAAGCGTAGCCGCTGTCCCTCTTTGAGGCTTATATGCAAATTGAAAAACACCTAGGTGCTCAAATACATATGGTTTAAGATGATAACTAATGACCCTTTCCATGCATTTAGCAAGTTTTGATGTTAAAGCTACAGGGCGGAAATCTTCAATTTTTTTCGCCCCAACTTTTTTAGGAATGGGCCGTATAAATGACAATTTCCACATATTAGGCACAGTCTGAGAATTTAATGAAAACTGAAATAATTTTGTTAAAGGGTCAGTTAATTAATTCAAACAAGCCTTTAAAACATGGCCCCTAAGGCCATCTGGACCTGGCGCTTATTGGACCTAATTTACTTAAGATACATTCTAGTGTGTTCACTTCTCAAGCAGATCGGTGAACCCACAGGAATCCTGGCAATAGTTTCATCAACCTTATCTCTATTGCCAACTACATCATATATTTCGTAAAACATGTTTAAATCATTAAGCCATTTTGAAAGAAGAAGAATTCAGAAAACGGGAACAGCTGTCCAAAGCCTCATCTGCCCGTCATGATGGAAGCAGTGGGAAGAGCGGTCAGCATTGAGATTGAGACTATTAACCGCAATATGGATTATATCGTGGAGAAGCTCACGGCTTTGAAACTGAAAATTGACCATATTGGGGATCAGAATGGACAGAGAGAGTAGCCGTGGATTTGGAATGCGGTTACTCGCCCCCAAGACAAAACAATCGCAATCTTATCTTTTTGGCTCCCTCGCACAGTGGCCTGGCCAAGGTCGCTGCTGGAAAAATTACCCCTGGGAAGGGCACTGCAGTGAGACGCTCTTGCTTCCTCCCCCATTCTACAGACATTGATTATAAACTACACACACACACACATATGCACTCACTTCCCCCCCCAGATCCCTCGCCTCCGTCGCTTTGAAACCGCCAGCCTGACAAGCGGGTCTGTGCCAGCGCCGGAATAGTGGCTGCTGGACCGGATGGCTGCTTGCTGGAGCTGGATTTCTCCCCCTGTGACAAAGTGTGTCTATGGTGTATGTGCTTTTGTGCTGAGGTGTTTTTCCTGTTCCAAACTGTACTCCTCAAGGAGCATAGTCTGGGGGTTATTTTTTTTTCTCCTCACTTTCCTCATGTTATGCTGTATTTTTTATTCCCCTGTCTACCTACTTGCATTTCACTACTCATTGTATCCTGTATGATTGTGTATGTGACGAATAATAAAGAACCTTGAAATGTCTGTGTCTATGATGCCATTATTTACACCTTTTGAATCACGCCCCATCATCTTATTTAACCCTTGCCAAGCACTCCTTGCATCATGATTCGCTAACTGATCCTCTACCTTACTTTTAAAATAAATTTTAGCTTTTTGTATCATAACTCTTAATTCCTTTCTTTTTATCTTAACCCCCTCAAACGAAAGGCTGTATTTTTCTCATTAAGGTATTTCTTCAGATCTTTAGTAAACCATGGCTTATTTTTTGAAAAGATTTTAACCACTTTAGTATCAATTACAGTTTATTCACAGAATTGAATATAAGAAGTGATACAGTGTGTTGAATCATCAATTCAAATCAAATCAAATCAAATCACTTTTATTGTCACATCACCACAGCACATGTGCCTTGGTGAGTGAAATTCTTGAGAGCGTTCTCCAGACAGTGCAGAAACAATTTACATATAGACAGTACATACTTACACAGAAGACAATGTGCAGAATGCACATACATATAGTCAGTACACACAGTGTACTATTAGACATACTTGCAGTTATCAATACATTTTACATTATGTACACCTATATACACAATGGTATGCGAAAAAATAAAAAAATAATAATGAAAAATAAAAATAAAAGTTGCAGCAGATTTACATAGGCCGGATATGCAATGTCATGGATGTGCCTTGCATGGTATCCAGTGGTAGCAGATAGATTGTTGTGTTTGTGCAGTGTGTGCGTGTAGTCCAGTGGAACTGTGTCAATGTGCAGTGCATGGCATGTTGTGTGAGTGGGAGTGTGATGTAGGGTGAATTAGTTCTGACTGTTCATTTGCCTGATAGCCTGAGGGAAAAAGCTATCCTAGGTTCTAGGTTCTAGGTTCTTTATTATTTGTCACATACACAATCATACAAGTATAATCAGTAGTGAAATGCAAGAAGAAAAATACAGCATTTACATGAGGAAAGTGCGGAGAAAAAAATAACTCCCAGACTATGCTCCTTGGGGAGTACAGTGTGAGAACAGGAAAAACACCTCAGCAACACAAAAGCACATACACGACAAAGCCACAGGGGAAGTGAATCCGGCCCAGCAAGCAGCCATCTGATCCCGCAGCCACTGATCCGGTGCTGGTCAGACCCGCTTGACCAGGCCAGCGGATCGGCGAACAGAGGCGAATGGTCGGGGGCAATGTCTGTAATGTCTGTAATGTCTGTAGGGTGGGGAGGAGCATAAGAGCGTCTCACTGCATTGCACACCGGGGTAGATTCCAGCAACAGCCTTTTAAAGGCCACTGTGGGGGAGCCAGAAAAAGATAAGATTGTTTTGTCTTTGGGGCGAGTAAACATTCCAATTTTGCAGGCTACTCTCTGTCCGTTTTTGTCCATTTTGGTCTCATTTTAATCAATTTCCCTTTGTAAATCTGTGAACTTCTCCTTGGTAGAATCCATATTGCGATTATAGTTCAGTCTCAATGCTGACCGCTCTTCCCACAGCTTCAATCATACGGGCAGCCTTGTGGGGTTTGGACAGCTGTTCCCGTTTTCTGAATTCTTCGATAACCCAGGGCAGAGCCTAATCCAATCAGGAAAATACCTGTTATCATGGTTCCGAATAGGTAGATATCAATGTCCTTCACGGAAAGAGCCGCCAGACACACGATTCGCCACCTCTTCCACGCGTCCATCGTGTAGCCAGCTGCGAACGTTCCGTCAGGGCAGTCAGGTTCCCCGAAAACCAAGTTTCGATAGTGTCAATTGCATTAAGAGACCAGTTAATCCATAATATTTTAGTTTGGAGAGCAGTGCAGAGAGAGTCTCTCACGAGACAAGGGAGCAAAGCAGGGAAGATAAGGGTGAGGACGGGGAGAGAAAGCGACCACCTCCGTTGAGAGCCAAAGAGAAAAAGTCGCTATCCCTCAGTCTAGTGCGGGATCGGATGCTGCGGAGACGTCTCCCTGAGGGCAACAGAGAGAGCAGTCTGTGGGACGGGTGGCTGGAGTCTTAGATAATCCTCCGGGCTTTCCTTGTACACCGCCTGGTGTAGATGTCCTGGAGGGAGGGAAGCTCACCTGCAACAATGTGGCAGGCAGTTCGCACGACCCTTTGCAGAGCTTTGCGTTTGCAAGTGGTGCTGTTTCCAAACCAGGCGGCGATGCAGCCGGTCAGGATGCTCTCCACAGTGCAGGTGTAGAAGGATCTGAGGATGCTGGGGCTCGTTCCAAACTTCCTCAGCCTTCTCAGGAAGAAGAGACGCTGATGTGCCTTCTTCAGCACTGCGTCTGTGTGAGAAGACCATGTGAGATCCTCGGTGATGTGAACGCCGAGGAACTTAAAGCTGTTTACCCGCTACACAGG
Organism: Gymnocypris eckloni scoliostomus; assembly: GCA_027564155.1. Taxonomy (NCBI): domain Eukaryota; kingdom Metazoa; phylum Chordata; class Actinopteri; order Cypriniformes; family Cyprinidae; genus Gymnocypris; species Gymnocypris eckloni. Next base: position 37,649,960 of record CM050416.1, read on the forward strand.
TGTCTTGTCGATGGTGATGGGTGTGTGTTCTCTGCTCTGTCTCCTGTAATCCACCACCAGCCCCTTGGTCTTGTCGATGTTGAGTGAGAGGTGGTTCTCCTGACACCATTTAGTCAGGGTACTCACCTTCTCTCAGTAGGCCGTCTCATCATTGTCGGTGATCAGGCCAATCACCGTTGTGTCATCAGCAAATTTGACGATAACGTTGGAGCTGTGTGTTGCTGTACAGTCGTGTGTGTACAGGGAGTACAGGAGTGGGCTGAGGACGCAGCCCTGCGGTGCACCAGTGTTGAGGATCAGAGGAGATGAGGTGTTGTTGCCCACTCTGACCACCTGACTTCTGCCTGTCAGGAAGTCCAGGATCCAGCTGCACAGAGATCTGTTCAGTCCTAGAGTCTGGAGCTTCGCAACCAGTGTGGCAGGCACTATGGTGTCAAATGCCGAACTATAATCCACGAACAGCATCCTCACATAGGTGTTCTTATTTTCCAGGTGGGAGAGAGCAGTGTGCAGGGTGAAGGCAATAGCATCGTCTGTGGAACGGTTACTGCGGTATGCAAATTGTAGTGGGTCCAGTGAAGCAGGCAGCACAGAGCAGATGTGTTCTCTGACGAGTTTCTCAAAACACTTGCTGAAGATGGGGGTCAGAGCAACGGGCCTCCAGTCATTCAAGCATGTGATTTTATTTTTCTTCGGTATGGGCACAATGGTGGATTTTTTTAAACATGCAGGAACCACAGACAGAGAGAGGGAAAGATTGAAAATGTCTGTGAATGTGAATTACATCCATCATTATGTCAGGGATACCAAAAGCTAATAAGGACACTACCCTAATTGACAATTGAAGACCTATTACATTGATTAATAATGATGTTAAGGTGTTTGCGATTATCTTTGCAGAAAGATAAAACAATGCTTAGAACAAATTATAGATGACGAATCAGGATTCATGAAGGACAGACATATAAGTAATAATATCCGTTTGGTCCTAGATTTAATTGATTATAATGAGTATATTGATAGTGAAAGTTTATATTTTTATAAATCATTTGACACCGTTAGTCATACGTTTCTGTTTGAGACCTTAGATTTAGTTGGTTTTGGTAATTTCTTTAAAAGGGCCATTTATACTTTATATAATGGGTGTAATATCTCAGTAAAAGTTATAAATGGCACTACCCCAGGTTTGTGTTAGAAAGAGGCATAAGGCAGGGATGCCCAATACCTCTTTTTTTGTTTTTACTTGTAACTCAGTGACTCTTGAGTTTTTTACCTATTTACTGCACAAATACTCAACTAGGCCATAAATTGGGTTTTGTAAAATTATTTTTTTATGAAAAATCCTAAATTAAATATAAAAGGTTTCTGTATATTGGCCCATGTGTTAGGGATAGAATACTGCCATCTGCAGGTTAGAGTAAAATATTTAGTTATTAGTTTAACCCTCTAAGCGCCAAAGTCGCAAAATTGTGACAAGGCGTCATACTTCATTAAATAGGCTGTAGTTTTTAATATGGTGTAATATCGCATTTGTATTCCCTACCACTAGATGGCAGACATGTAGTACTTCGATTCTAGACCAAAATTCCGCCATGTTCCTGTTCAAAGTGTTCGAGGAAATAGCAGAGCAAGTGAGCGATCATGTGATTGATGCGGAAGCAATTCAGTTCATAGCGTGTAAGTAAATTGTGAGATTTGTGAGAGAAAATCGCCAAATGACTAATACAAATTTGTACTGTGAGGATGTGTTGCAAATGTTATTCGCCGATTCTGACTCTGAAGGGGAATATTTGCGGTTTGGAAATGATGATCGGCCGTCTAATGATCGCGATTCTCCCAGTATATCTCTGCTGTGCAATGGTGCTGCCGGGTACGGCGAGAGTGTTCACAAAGCACAAACAAGTGATAATTTCGTCCCTTTGCCCAACGGGATAGGGGTGGCGGGGTGGCAGGGTGGACGTGGTCTTAGTGTCCATAGGAGAGGCTCTGTGTTGCTGATGATCACCCCAGATTGTGTTTATTTTCTGATCGCACATGCTCAAAGTGCCACTGGCAGACAGTACAGGTGCAGTCAATGTTGGGTAACACTAGGTCTGTGCGCTGTGCCATGCAATAACCATATGCTCAAGAACTATGAACGGTCACCTAGGTACCTGATTGGGCAGATAGCTGTCAACTGATCAAAAAATAGGCACATTTTACTATGGCACAGTGTAGAATATCAAGGACCGAATAATTGGCAAATCAAGATTCGATCAAGCATGGTTGAAACATGAGAAGCCGAATTCCACAAGACAACAGCAGGAAGTCATAAATCAGACCCCTAGCGCCAGCCCGTCTGAATACAGCCTGCAAAACCAAAGGAACACTTAATGATAATTCCAATGCAGGAATTTGGTAATACATTTGAGGAATAAATATTGATGGTCAAAGAGATGCAACATGTGACCATTACATGTAAATCTCTGCGATAGAAATCACAGCTACAGACTGTAAAATCATCTTAAAGGACTTTCATTCTCATTGTTAATGAAAATAATAATTTATATGCATAACTGCATATTATGTATGTGACCCACAAATTTGAATATCCTTGTTTTAATCATTGTGTTTATCGTGCTTTTAATTAGTATTGACTAGCTAAGCCTTAAGGGTTAATGTCATGTTTAGTATGTATGAGCGTGATAATTCCAGCTTTGAACATTTCTTTTAATTGATTTCCTGTCAAATGCATCATATTCTGGCTATAGAAACCACATTCAAAAGGATATTTTGCAAGAGAATGTAAAATTCGAGCAATGTGACTGGCCATGACATGTTAATTTATTAAGTGGGTGGAGCTACAAAGCGGCACCCAGAGTCAGCATGGGATCTAATTGGTCAAGACAACCATTGGGAGGTCCCTAAAAGGCCGAGAATAAATACTAGGACACCCCCTTGAAATCGCTCTCTTAACTCTCTCTTAACTTCTCCTCGCGCGCTTGAATGCTCCGTCCTCTTGGAACTCTCTCTCCGAAAATGCACTCTCTTGAGAATGCCATCTGACTCTCTCTTCAGCTCTGGACCACACCCAGCCAGTTGCGACCATGATGAGAAGAAAAGCCACCTAGTCTTTACCTCCTTTTATTCTTTGACTTTAGTTTATTTTCTTTCCGTGAGTTCGTGTGCACATGCTGTGCGTTTGCTCAAATACAAGCCCAAGACTCTGCAAAACCAGCCAACGCCCACTTCAACGACTCCTGAACTCTAAGCCAATCAGCGACTTGAGAAACCCTTTCCTGAAAAGACGGAGAACAAAGGGAATCCTTTAAACACAAAAGCTACAAAGTACAAACCCCAGACTTTGCTGTAACTGGTGTAATATTGAAAATAGATTTTAGCCTCATTGAAAACTCAATGCGAGTGTTAAATCAGTGATTGATGGTTGTTCAGGTTTATGCAATTGCACATATTCAGGGCTTTCAGAGTGCGACTAATTTGAGTGCACGCATTTTCTCTCACGGGTGCGACTAACAAAAATCCCAGGGCGCACTGGTGCGTCCAGCCATTCGAGAAAAGAAAAAGTATCCGCGACTCAGAAGCTCTGTGGTTCAACAAAAGTCCCTGACAGTCCCACAAGGATTCTGCGATCGCTGAATTTATCGCAAAATCATGCAAACTCCGCTATTTTCCAAATTGCTGCAGATTTTGCTCTTAGACGCGATCTTTTGGACGTCATCGCAATGCGCATTCAGTCAAAGAAAGGTTGTTTCTCAGTTCAAAAATTGAATGAACAGCTTTATGCTCTCTTCATGCACGATTTACAAGAGCTACATTGGACAAACGAACCGACAGCGGAACAAATCCACGCACTCGTTTGGGCTACAGACCGCTTATCTGCTCGGACCGGGCGCTGGCTGCTCTCGATCGCCGACACCGTTATACACGGGCGCTGGGAGATACAGTGAAGTAGTCATTCACCGGAATCAATAACATCTCTGTCAAATCTTGTGAGAAGCATTCAAATTCGCCACAGAATTATGTTAAAGCTACAGATATCAGAACAAACTCTACTGATGTGGAAAACAGGAGAAACGTTATTCAATAAACACAAATCTCCACCATTCACCATTAATTTAATATAACTAACGTTACAGGGACTTGTGACAGAAATGGTCGAATGTCTTAAAGTGTTTTTTAAATGCTTCACACAACTTTTCCCAGCACTTCAAACTTTAAGTATATCAATTTTAAAGTTATTTTAATGTGATGACATTATTTGTTCATCCTTCATAGGTTTTCCCATTTATAAAACTAAACTTTTCATAATGTAGGAAAGCAACCACTTATTTAAAAAAAATAATACATTAAATTACCACTATTAGATGGCTGCAGAGAAGTACTTATAGGCTTATCAGCCATTTGCACTCTAATATATATATATATTGTATTTATTAAATTATATTTAGACATTATGAATTACATTGATAAAAGTTAATTTGAACTGCATCTCAACTACCCAGACAGCACAAGTATATCTGTAAGATGTTTGTATGTATGTGTACAAGATGTACACATGATTAGGGTGAGTGCTTTACTGTCAGGTGCTGGTGCCACCTTCTGTAGAACTTAAAGGCACTGGTGCTGGTGTCCCAAATGCTAGTCTGGAGCCCTACAATGGTCTCAAGTCAGAAAAGTCATAACAATATTAGAAGAATGTTGTCTGTGGTATATTTTGAAGGATTTTAATTTTAATAGGAGGGTTTGAGAAGCACTGCACTAGAGCATCCCTTCGTTCAGACACAGTGGAAGATCTGATCAGACTCAGTGTAGAAGGGCCAAGTCTGGAAGATGTTGATGCTAGAGTGTGGTCAGCTGGTTTAGCCGAGGACAAAGATCAAGAAAGCTAAACTACAGGAGTTGGCCATCCGAGGGCATGTAACTGCAATGGAGGATAGTCCCAAGTTTCACCCTCATTCTCTTAATCTAATCCTTTCCTCACTTTCTCTCTTTCTGCAACGCGTGAATGTGTGAATGCTTGTGTTCATGTGTAGATTAGTTTACATGTCTTAGCATGATATAAATAAAGTCTTGTTTATATTGAAAAGAGAAATATCTTGTGTTTTGTGCTCATAAGTTAATGCCTTAATCTGTCGATTTTGTTACCGTGCTATTTAATAGTGTTTCACTATATTTTGGGATTTTAATATCCAGTGCAGAGTTTGTTATACGGCTTGTTCAGTGAATCGCCGTGAAACAGTGAGTCTGTTCAAATTCCCTATAAAATCATTAATGATTCCCTTTGAGCTAAATTGACCTGTTTCCCTTATAACAATATATATATTATATGTTATCATTACATATTGGTGGAGGAAAAGCGGGCAGATTAATCTAAATTATGAGCATAAACCAAGTTATTTAATCTTTTATATTCTTACGGATGAGATCTGAGATCGAGACTAGTGTGTGTGTGCGTTTGTGTGAGTGACGTCAGCAGCGCGCGCCTCCTTGAATGAATGAGCACAGAGAAGGCTGTAACTCGAGTCAGCCTCTTTTTGTTTAACTGCAGTAAGGGAACTCAAAGTTAACATTTGAGATCGGAGAATAAGGTTGGAGATGAGCGTGTTCCTCTCTTCTTGTAATGCCTTGTTTTATAGCTGAATTAATGTCCTGCGTGTTCCAGGTCATCTAATAGCTATAACTTACTCCATAATCTCAGTAACTGTTAGCCGCATGCTAAACTGCAGTAATTAAAAGGGAAATAAATCAGTGGATAAAGAATAGTTTTGAGCGTGTTCCTCAATTCTATTTATCAAAGCCTTATTATTCATAGTTTGATCGTCAGTGCGTGTTCCATTGTCAGATCTATGACTCCCGGGTTAAACATTAGAGAATAATGCTTGCCTGTTTGTGTACACTGCTCACAAAGTTAATTAGATCTCGCGAAAACACTGCGCGTCCGAGAGTGATTTGAATGGGAGTTTTAAAAGCTTTATCAAGTAAAGTTTACCTTTGAACCAACAGCGAAGAAACCCTGTTGTGTTTATGTCCATATAAACGGACACGGGCTTGTGATTCACTGTTTCCTCAACCGCAAAGCTATTATTTGAATAAGGTTTAAGTTTAACTCTGAACGAACTGAAAGTTTAAGCGCCACATCGCAGAACAAGCGGTGTTGTTATTTGTACAGTGTTGAGATGCGCCAACATTTAATGTAACATACTTCCGGAGCAACTTTGAACTGCGCACGCACAGTACATCGATGCTTTTGTAAACAAGCTCCATGCTGTTGCTAATGGCACGGTGGTGTTTACATTGAAGTCTATGCTAAAGCCATTAGCCTCAAAGGTTAGAAGTTAGCATTAAACATCCAATGGTTGAATAAAGTGTGTGTTTTGAAAAGCTAAAGTGGTTTAACCCTTCAAACATTTAAACTAATATACTTGTTGGTCTTTCTCTTCCCTATTTCTCCCTTTTACCACTTATTTGTAGTTCTACTAGAAAGGAAAATACTAGTTCAGAATTATTAATTGTGCCAAATTCAAATTTAATTAAAACATTAAATTTATTTGGAATCATTCTAATTTTCCCCCTCATATTATTTAATATGATCCTTCCTTCTAGTATTCCCTTTTGGGCATAATCATTTTAGGTACAAATAAGTATTGAACTTTAAAAGTTTAAGTAAACTTATTCTACCTAATTGATTTATTACCCATTTAAGTAGATTCTATTCAGACTTATACTCACTCATTACTTTATTGCGTTTTACCCTAATTCTTCCTGTTTTGGTTATAAACATAACCACTATTTTATTTACTTATTTCCTCATTTACTTAATTTCATATTTGCTTATTTTGCCTGTTTATTACTTTACAATTTTACTTTGTCTTACCATTTCCTTTCCTCTGTGTATCCTAGCTTGGGAAGCGACCCACCTGAGCCTTAATAGGACGCATTGTTATCCCTACACGAGTTCAAATAAATTAGAGACAAATCTCTTTTACCCAAAATTTATTTTTGTTGATAGTTGTGTAGCAACTGAAAACAACACTATACGCCGTAGTCGGGCATAACTGCTTGCTAGTGGACCGATCCACTCAACTTACTGTCTCTTTCTCTTCCCTCCTGTTCTATCCTCCTTTCTTTCCTCTTCACTTTTCACATTTGTAGGGACCTGTAAGAACCATCAATCAATTCTAAGTGTATGAGATATACAATCCTGTCAAAAGGCGAATCATCCTTACGAATTTGATTGCAATCAAACCTACTTTTGTTCTTCTTAACCTCCCTATATTTAAAACGCAATCCAAATTGAACAACTCATGCAACGCTGAGATCAATTTTAATAGAGATAAGTGTTGAGCAACTGGCGCCTGCAGCCTCCTGGTGAGCGGTCCAACTGTAAGGTGTTGCGTTGTCAATTCTGTCAGACTAAGAAAAGAGATATCAGAAGTATTATTATATTAGTTTGTCTAAGACAAAGATTTAATAATACTGTTTGCCTCCTTGATAACAACATTTAATAATAAAAAAAGGAAAGAATTTTCTTCATTTGAAAAAATAGGAAAGGAATTGTTTTTATTAAATTTGTTTTTCACCTTTTGTCTCTTTTCCTCTTCCTCATTAGAGTGACGAAGTCTTCACATCGCTAGTCTACCTAGATACTCTGAGACCAACACAGTGATCACCACACTTCACCAGTGGTTCAGAATCACTGACATAACACTTAGTTGTCACACCCACATAAGCTTCCACTCCACACAGATCTGTGTCAGTCTCTCTTCTCCCCAGCGTGTCAACATGCCGCAGACTGCAGACCCCTGGCAAAGGGAAGATGTGAACACTTGGCTGAGAGGCACGACAGACAGCCTCACCCCAAGACGTTTGAACTGTTATTATTTTTAATAATAATCCTAGTCCTGAGAAGATTCCTGACACAAGATTCAAGCCAGAATAACAACCATGAGGAGCTAGTCAAAATTGCCAGCTCCTAAGCTATGCCTTCACGACCCAGCTGAAACTGAGCGACAAGCACATCACCCACCTTCAAGAGGAACTGACATGTGCTCAACGTCGCATAGACAAGCTGGAAGTGAAAGTTCAAGATCAACTCAAAGCACCCAACGAGGCGAGCAGGAAACAACGGAACAAGTTAAGGAGCTCCAAGCAGCCCTGACAGCAGCTCAGCTCGACCAACATGCAAAGGCTGCCCAGGAAGACCTGGTAAACAGACTTCAGTATGCCAACCAGCTACTAGAGAAAGCCAAGCATGACATAGCAACAAGAATGCTGAAATAAGTGCCCTGAAGGACCACCTTGAAAGGTACAGAATTGAAATGGACAATCTGACCCCACAACTAGACGATACCAATGATCAGCTCTACATGGTCAGAAGAGGACTCAAACATGCTTATGCGCAGAAGCAAGAGCCAAAGCGAGAGAAACCACACTCAGCCTCACCACTGCTGAGCAGAGCAGAGTCCCATGTCCAAGAACTCGTATACAGCGAAAGAAGCGAAGGGCCACAACCCAAAACCTCACCTGCCTTCGCCACAGAACTCTTTCCTGTCAACGAAGAAAACCTCCCATCCAAGCAGACCTTGGAGCTGCACCTGGGATGACCATCAAAGATCTCGACAAGCTGTCTAAAAACGTCAGCAAGTTCAACCCGAACTCCACAGGGGCCACACCATCCAGGCCCACCTTCAAGATATCGACTTCTATCTAGAAATGAGACCTCATGTGACTGACAGAGACAGGTTATACCTCCTTAGAGCCACGTCCAGTTCCGGTGCGAAACTTCCTAGATCGACAGCCCAGTCGAACAGTCAGACTACCAGCTACTTCGTGAGGTCCTGATTAAAGAGTTTACCGACCCTGACTCGAACATGGACTGTTAACTGCCTTAGAAACCAAACAAGGTCGACAAGAGGCTCCACAAGCTTACTACAACCGACTCCGACAAGCCTACTTTGGTGCACACGGACCTGACCTTGAAGAGGATGTGAACTTCAAAAGCCTCTTCCTAAGAAATCTGCACCCTGAGTCAGCCACCATCTAGGCGTCATGGCCTGTCCACCATGACCATCCAACAGTTGCGTGACCTAACACAGAAGGCCTACAACAAGCAGAAGATGGCCTCAAAGAAAGGTGACAAAACATCCACACTCTTGAACTCTGTCAACAAAGACTCAAGCCTTGCACTGGGACGACACCCAGATGCATCACAAAACCAGAGTCCTCCATCAAGAGCACAGAGAACGTGATCCCCATGTCCACGAAAGCTATCAGCCCAACTTCTGGAAAAATCCATGGGACCAGCCACGCTTCTCAAGAAACGCAAAAGATAGCAACAACTGGAAACCTAACCAGACATCCAAGGTAATCGCCTGACTCATCCAAGAGCATCTCGTAGGGTTAGCGACAACGAAACCCACCTCAGCATTACTCAGACATGCACAGTGCTGAGTATGCTCCAGAACCATACAGCTTACCGTCAGAAGACATGGAACAAGTCATGAGCCAACTGAACGAGTTCCTTCAAGATAAGCTGAACACGGATGACTACGAAATTGAGTCATGCTCGCTGTGACCAGCGACAGAGCGGAAGGCCGACGATCGCATGGTACACCACCATATCCGAGATGACAAGCACCTGTTCAACAACCACACAGGACAAGCAAGTCTCTCTCGGCCAACCGTTGATGAAAACTGAGGTACCAGAGAACATCACCTCACTCACCCATCACTCACTAGCAAACTGCTAAATGAACTCCAACTCCTAGAACCACATTCCTGTCTGTGCAACAGCAACCACCAAAGCACAGAAGGTCAGAAAGTCTGCCACATCCAGAAGGTAGCACAAGAGGAATGCAACAAAGGAGACAAAGTTTGCAGCCCAGCTTCACACAGCCATGCCAAACTACCTCCGACTGTCTGCTAAAGAACTTCCTGCCTTTCTGGACTGATCCCCATTAGATCATGGACATGCCCACATCCAAGCCAAGGATGAAGAGAGCCAGTCTTCATGTAACATACCTGAAAAGGGGGGAGACGACACAGACTGGAACAGATCTGACCACACATACACTACACCATTAACACACACAACATTACCTACACCCAGAGGTAACCACATCTACTGATAACACATTCAACAAACATATTCTTCCCACAAGTAGAATATCCAAATTTAGCAACACAGTTACATACACCACCATGAAGAAACATATAGCTATCCTCACAAGAGTTAGAACACCTGACACGAAGTTAAGGTGCATGGCCCCCTAGCTGCACATGACATCCTAGCTCAACAGTAGTTGCAAATCATGCTAGGAAAACCCACAGCAGCTTTGTTTTGTTTTGTTCTTCTTTTACCTATCCTTTTCCTTCCCCTCTTTCTTTAGTAGGTGAAACACCTAGACACCCTGCAAGGGTCAAAGGTCTGATATTAGGATTGACTCGCTACACCTAATATCCGCAAGCCACTCTAGACTGAAGGAAAGCCAGAGAGCTCCATGCACGATAGGTCGATTCATTTTACCACAAATTAGTTCACTAGAAACTAAATGTGAACATTCTTAAGTTAAGACAACTTAGAAGAAACACACAAATCTAGTCGCAAAAATTGATCGAAGAACTAAAACAATAATTTCCAAAATTGAATAACCTAATGCCCGGCACCAGTACAGTAACTGTCATGGAGGTGTTGTCTTGTTGTTTGCTGTGTTTTGTCTGCTTCTTCTGCCCTTGTTTTCCAGCGCTCGACGATGTCTTCTGCTAAAACACCTCGCGAGCGAAGGGGTGTGTAGAATATCAAGGACCGAATAATTGGCAAATCAAGATTCGATCGAAGCATGGTTGAAACATGAGAAGCCGAATTCCACAAGACAACAGCAGGAAGTCATAAATCAGACCCTAGCAGCCCGTCTGAATACAGCCTGCAAAACCAAAACCAAAGGAACACTTAATGATAATTCCAATGCAGGAATTTGGTAATACATTTGAGGAATAAATATTGATGGTCAAAGAGATGCAACATGTGACCATTACATGTAAATCTGCAATAGAAATCACAGCTACAGACTGTAAAATCATCTTAAAGGACTTTCATTCTCATTGTTAATGAAAATAATAATTTATATGCATAACTGCATATTATGTATGTGACCCACAAATTTGAATATCCTTGTTTTAATCATTGTGTTTATCGTGCTTTTAATTAGTATTGACTAGCTAAGCCTTAAGGGTTAATGTCATGTTTAGTATGTATGAGTGATAATTCCAGCTTTGAACATTTCTTTTAATTGATTTCCTGTCAAATGCATCATATTCTGGTTATAGAAACCACATTCAAAAGGATATTTTGCAAGAGAATGTAAAATTCGAGCAATGTGACTGGCCATGACATGTTAATTTATTAAGTGGGTGGAGCTACAAAGCGGCACCCAGAGTCAGCATGGGATCTAATTGGTCAAGACAACCATTGGGAGGTCCCTAAAAGGCCGAGAATAAATACTAGGACACCCCCTTGAAATCGCTCTCTTAACTCTCTCTTAACTTCTCCTCGCGCGCTTGAATGCTCCGTCCTCTTGGAACTCTCTCTCTCTCCGAAAAATGCACTCTCTTGAGAATGCCATCTACTGACTCTCTCTTCAGCTCTGGACCACACCCAGCCAGTTGCGACCATGATGAGAAGAAAAGCCACCTAGTCTTTACATCCTTTTATTCTTTGACTTTAGTTTATTTTCTTTCCGTGAGTTCGTGTGCTAAGTTGCGTTTGCCAAAGACGACAAGCCCAAGACTCTGCAAAACCAGCCAACGCCCACTTCAACGACTCCTGAACTCTAAGCCAATCAGCGACTTCGGAGAAACCCTTTCCTGAAAAGACGGAGAACAAAGGGAATCCTTTAAACACAAAAGCTACGCAAGTACAAACCCCAGACTTTGCTGTAACTGGTGTAATATTGAAAATAGATTTTAGCCTCATTGAAAACTCAATGCGAGTGTTAAATCAGTGATTGATGGTTGTTCAGGTTTATGCAATTGCACATATTGCTGTCAACGTGGGAGATCAAATTCTCATTCTCTTAATCTAATCCTTTCCTCACTTTCTCTCTTTCTGCAACGCGTGAATGTGTGAATGCTTGTGTTCATGTGTAGATTAGTTTACATGTCTTAGCATGATATAAATAAAGTCTTGTTTATATTGAAAAGAGAAATATCTTGTGTTTTGTGCTCATAAGTTAATGTCTTAATCTGTCGATTTTGTTACCGTGCTATTTAATAGTGTTTTCACTATATTTTGGGATTTTAATATCCAGTGCAGAGTTTGTTATACGGCTTGTTCAGTGAATCGCCGTGAAACAGTGAGTCTGTTCAAATTCCCTATAAAATCATTAATGATTCCCTTTGAGCTAAATTGACCTGTTTCCCTTATAACAATATATATATTATATGTTATCATTACAACAGTAATATAGTAATAATTTACTACTTTCTCCTGTTTTACTGTTATTTCCTCTTTTCCTGATCATTTGTAATGAGGATAAAAAGACTAATAAGATAAAGAGATAGATAAATAAAGATAGATAAAAAAACATGCAAATAAGTTCAAACAATCATTCAATATCTATTATTTCCTGAATATTACTGATGAACTGATAAAAAAGTAGGCTACTGTTCACATGCGTTTTACTACTATGTAGTATAGTAATAATTTTGTACTTTCTCCTGTTTTATTGTTGGTTTCCTCTTTTCTTATCATTTGTAATGAGGATAAAAAATGAATAAATATATATATATAAAAACATACAAATAAGTTCAAAAATCTATTTAATATCTACTATTTCCTGAATATTATGAAATTCAAGAGGGACGCCCCTGATGACGTCATACTATGGAAATTAGATGATTATGTTTACACCCCACACAACTTTTGGTCATGCCCATCATTTTTCTAATTTACAGTATATCTATATCTTTAACCCCTTTCAAGCCACAAGCTTTTTTTTCAAAAAAAACCTGGTGCCTAAAGGGTTAAGAAAGAAAGTGCAGTGACCATATATATCCAGCAGAGGTCCATAGGGACTCATTGATTTTCAGTTCGGTTTCAAGTACATTTTTCTTCGTTTCAACTTCTCCTCACAACTTTATGATATATATTTTGTGAATATATACTTAAACATTCTAAAATACATAACAAATCGGTATTTTTGTATTTATTTTTGTTGTTGTCTGATATATTTTGAATTGTTTACTTTTGAAAATTTGCAGAAATGTTACAAGTCACCACTAGAAGACATGACTATAATCACATACTATTTATTTCAGAATTGTTTTTATCACAAATGTTTTTTTTTTTTGTAGAACAAGAGATGGATTTTAAAAAGTAAATAAAACCAACCCAATACAAAACAAAACAACAGCACCAATAAACAGTAATGACAGTAATAATCTCTTTCTCTGTCTGTCTCTGTCTGTGTGTGTGTGTGTGTATGCATGCATGCGTGCGTGTGTGTGTGTGTGATGTGTTATGTCTACCCCTTCACGCTGTTGTGCATTTACGTCTGATTTTATTTGTCAAATTCAAAAAAATGCCCCAGACACCTGCGCACGTGTGTGTGTGTGTGTGTGGGCATGTTTATGTGGTTTATGAGGACACAAATTTGTATAATGACATGGGTATGACATAGGTATTACAAGAAGAAGGTGATTTATGAGGACATTTTCAGTGTCCCCATAATTTAAAATGCTTATAAATCATACAGTGAGCGGTTTTTGGGGGGAAAGTAGAAATGCACCGTCTCCTGTGAGGGCTAAGTTTAGGTGTAGGGTAGGTGTAGGGCAATAGCACATACAGTTTGTACAGTATAAAAACCATTACGCCTATGGAAAGTCCCCGTAAACCATAAAAACCAACATGTGTGTGTGTGTGTGTGTGTGTGTGTGTGTGTGTGTGTGTGAGAGAGAGAGAGAGAGTGAACATGCTTGTTCCATGTTGCCTTTTTGCTCTAGTATTACAGATGTATGCCAGTTTTGTTGATTTTATTTGCCAATTTCTATAAAAATGCTCTCTGTTGCAGTCACACACGTGCGCGCGTGTGTGTGTGTGTGAGTGTGTCAAGTCAAGTCAAGCCACCTTTATTTATATAGCGCTTTTAACAATACAAATTGTGTCAAAGCAACTGCACAATATCAAGATAGGAAAAAAGTGTATCACTAATGTAAAATGTAAAAGATTAAACACACATTTTTAGTTAAAGTAATTTCATTGTTGAATTCAGTGATGTCATCGTCCAGCTCAGTTCAGTTTAAATAATATCTGTGCAATCAAGTTGATGAGATCACTGGAAATGAAGCATCCCTAACTAAGCAAGCCAGAGGAGACAGTGGCAAGGAACCTAAACTCCATCGGTGACAGAACGGAGAAAAAACCTTGGGAGAAACCAGACTTACTAAGCTGTGTGTATGAGATAGAAAATTCGTTCCACTTTGTGTTTATGTTCTAGGACCAGACCTTTATTTAAATGTAGAAATTATCAGATTTATATTGGATTTACTTTAGTTTTTTGACAAATTAAATGAAAAAAACATTTTTTGTTTTACATTTTCCCATTCATTTTCAATGTGGGAAATCTGACCCCGAGGACCATTAATAGTGATTTTTTTTACACACCTTTAGAACAACCAAATCAAGTCCAGATTTTTTTGGTGTGTGTTTAGATACATTATTTAGGAAAAGTCACACAATTTCATGCCCCTGAGATGAAGGGAACACTTTTAAAAAATAAAGAAAAATTCAAATGAGGTCAGCTGGAGACCAGGGACTGATTAAGGGTTAAACAAGTTTTCATTGGTTTCAGGGTTAAAATTAAGTTAAATTTAAACAAGTGTTAGTTGTTCCCTCTAAAAAACTGTTAATTTATTGATAATAATGGCATCCCTGTTAAGAATGTTTTTACCTATTTAGGAATCAAAATATGTAAAGATGTAAAGGAAAGGGGTCAGCTTAATTTTCAACCTGTGCTTCAAAAAATGTAAAATAGATTTAATTTATGATTAATGAGGGACTTGTCTATGAACGGTATAATTATTTTATCAAAAACTAAAGGTTTATCTAGTCTGCTTTATCCTGCTATTTCATTGGAAGTCCCTAATAACATAATTTAGGAAGTTGATAAAATATTTCAAATTTTTTTTGGAGAAATAGAACATATTACATTAAAAAATGTACCTGAACTAATTCGGTTTGCAATGGAGGCTTAAATGTGCTTGATTTCAGCACTTCAAATACAATGTTAAAGAATAGATGGATTAAACATTACTTTCAGTATAAAAATACAATTTGGTATTTAATTCCTAATCTAATCTTTGAAAAAATGGGTGGGCTTGCTTTTCTGTTGCAATGCAATTTTGAACTCCGTAAGATTCCAGTTAAATTAAGTCATTTTCACAGGCAGGTGCTTCTATCTTGGTTGCTTATCTATAAACATATTTTTTCTCCAAACAAATGTATAATTTGGAATAATATGTATACGCCATTTAAACATAAAACGTTTTTTTTTTTAAATGGGTAGATAATGGAATTATATTTGTTAAACAGTTATTTAATGAAAATGGGCACCTGTACACTTATGTAGAATTTATTCAAAGGTATCATATTCCAATAATCCCTAAATAATATTGCATTGTGTTTGATGCTATACTATCTGGTTCAAAATGTCTGTTTAAAGAAAATGTTAATAATGACAATGTGAGTCTATTGCAATTAAAGGAGTAGCTATTACTGATAAGAGATGTGATAATTACTTTATTAGGAAGTTACTTATAGAATATAGCCAATATCTTTGAACACATTTTGTCATTCTAAAATTGAGTAAATTGTTTGGAAATATGCATGGTTGCTGCCTAAAAAAACACGGCATTACAAATAAGGTGAGAGAAGTACATTTTAAAATACTTAATCTGGTGTACCCTGCTAAAACCCGTTTTCTTAGGTTTTGTACTGATGTGGATGATAGGTGTGACTTCTGTGGAGTAGAGAGAGAGGACGCTGTCCACTTATTTTTTAATTGCATTTATAGTCAAATATTTTGGATATATTTTGAAGGCCTCTTTTTAAAATATTTAGGCTTATTTTAGGTGTATTTTTCTGAGAAAGATGCATTTTTCTATTTTAATAGAGAAAGATTACCACCAAGTAATGATGACCTTTATTGTTAATCTTTGTTTGATTATGGGGAAGTACTATATACATATACAGAAATGGGCTAAAGGAAAACCCAATTTTTGTGTTATTTCAAATAGATTTGAAACATTAAATTGAGTTACAACTTGGGTTGCAAAATAGTAAAGCATAAAGTACTAGGTCTTTAGAGAGTATTAAAACAGATGCTAAACGTATAGATCTTGACTATTTAAGGACTAAAAAATATATTTTTTAGTATTTTATTTTTCATTATTATTGTTAATTTTATTTCTTGTTTGTTCTCATATTTTACATTTTGTAGTCTATGTTCAATATTTTCTATACAATATGTTGGAATGACTGCTTTTATGTTCATTGGCTGTAATATGACTGACATTTAATAAAACATAAATAATAAAATAGACCCACTAGATTTAAATCAACACAGCCAGGAAAGAACTGTATTGAATGAGTGCACCTTTATTTTAACAACCAAAAGTGCAAAGGCGGTGCAACTATACAACACGTACAACACGTGAATAATCCCTCCCATTCTAAAGTGGTACTAAACTGCAGTGGAAACACAAACCGAGCCGAACTGAGCCATGCGGTTCTGAATGAACCGTGCCGAGTCATACCATGCAGTGGAAAAGCGCCAAAACAGCAGTGGTTTCTGGGAGAACAGTCTCAGTAATAGACACTCCACCACTGATATTGTTCATGGATCGTCTACAGTCTGAAATTGAGAAAAGTTTAGAAATGTCTGCTCCTGCTCCACACGTGTTTCTGCTGGTTATGTAAGTGAGGGATTTCACAGAGGAGAGGAAGAACACAGTGAAATGGTTTCAGGAGAACCTTGAAAGAGATGCTTTAAATCAAACTGCTATTTTCACTCATGCTGACTGGATTACTCTGCTGATAGATTAACCATTGATTGAGTATATATATTGAGTATATATAATTTTGCTTAGTTTCTTTAACCTAATAAACGGAGGACAGGGGAAGCATCCTGAGCTTGAGCTAAGAAGCACATGTCAAATGAGGATGTATTTATTTATTGTTTGTTTGTTTTTTTGTTTGTCAAAACACCTGAAGCAATCAGTTTACTTAATATTTTACATTTACGGTTTATATTAGCCCTGAAAAGCACTCCACTTAATTGCTGACACTTTTATCTCTTTGGTCAAGTGATTTCAGTAGTTTGGGAGGAGAAGAAGGAGTCATGATGAGTAATGGGTCAAGAATGAGTGCACAAACACAAATTCATTCCTAGGTTATTCAGAAATGAATGTAGAGTCATATTTTTCCTCCATGACAACAGAATGAGTGATGTAAAAATGAAAAGGTGAGTCACCCTAAGTGACACTAATGAGAACGTGATCTGCCAGAGAACAACAACAGAATCCACCCAAAAGAAATATGCAATTCATTCCAGGTAAAGATTTGACGGAAATAAACACAAGATCATGACGAATGTACATTATTAAGACCTGATCTACCCTGACTCTAAAACAGGGATTTCCACACCTGTCCTGGAAACACCAGCACTGCACATTTCATCTGCCTTTTCTGAAACACCCAGTTTGGGTCTGGCAGACACTAATGAGCTGAGGAGGTGAATCAGGCGTGTTAAATTATAGGAATACGTGCAGTGCTGGAGACTCCAGGACATGTTTGAAATACCCAGCTCTAAAACACAGTCAGAAATCACACATCCATGATTCATTGTCATCACCCTACTTCACAGCCGTTTTGTTTGCGCCAAACAGAACAGCACAAAACATGCAGTGTGTTATATTTATAAGGAACTATTGACAGAAATACAATATACACAACTACGTTTTCAGATGTGTATAAATACCTTATATGTACAGTTATGTTTTTATTACCTTAATAAACTATTTTTATCTACATAAACTGTGGGTCCCCTTTCACGAAAGGTGCTATTTTATAACACCATGTTTTTCCAGTAGCCCTGTTTCATCACTATATTGTTCTTGCATATAAAACACTGACACAAAGATGAACAAGTAACAAACATATTCTCAATAACATAATCTTCTACTTTGAAAATGTGATGCAGTTGTTCACTCTATGTATCATGCTGATCTATCTCTAATTTTTCTTCATATTTTGGCCATTATGTCCGTTGATGGCAAAGATATTATTTCTCTTCCAAATCTCACAATGTGCTAGAATCCTTATGTGTATGAATACCAATGAATGCTAATTAAATCATGTTGGTGCTGCACAAGCTCACAATGGGTCAAAACGCAATCCCATCAGCAGTAGTCTAATTTTCGGACACACGATTCATTATTGATAGTCATGCCTCTTAACTTGAGCTGATCGGCTGGTTAAAACAAATAATGTAAAACGTGTTACAGAGCCACAGCCTTTTCCTGTTTGAGGGAGGTAAACTCACAAAACCAGTTATGACTCCACGTTAAAAATAAAAACAAGTAAACCACATGAATATGTGTTCACGGAGAACACTCAAAATTACTGACAGACAGAAAGCTCTTTTAAATGACTAATATTGACAATGGACAACTGCAAAATGTGATTTAATTAAAAAAATGTCCCTGATTTTTTGTAATATTTTTTTTTATGAGATCATGTATCTTTTTAACATTGTTTTATTCGATGAGCACATATATTTAGGTCCAGCCTAATACAAAATAATTATAAACAGTACAAATTATACATGATAGTTATGCACCATTATTGTTATATTCCATATTATTAAAGAAAACAAACAAACAAAAAAATATTTTGCAATTATTTGTGTCCATATTGCTTTGCTGTTGGATGTTCTTCATCCTTCAAGTCCACTTCTAGCTACCACTGCAGCTGCTAGCGCTCCTATGAAGAAAACAAATATTCCTTTCAGCCAATTTGATGGGTTTTCTTTAATTATCTCCTCTTTCTCACTGTCAGTCTCTTCTTGATAGTTCACAAACGTCTCACTGGTGTAGTGCTTCCCTCCATTTCTCTCCACCATCTTCTCAATCTTCTCCAGCAGTTCAGTGACCTGAGAGAGTTGATCTAAGTTCGTATTGTTGAACGAGTGAAATCTGCCATCAAACCCCTCAGTCAATGCCTGTAGATCTGGAGTGTCTCTGACGTACTGATCTAGTGATTTTCCCCTCAGATGATCAGCGTGAGTGAAGAGGAGGATAGTGTGACGTAAAGCATCTTCTCCGATGTTCTCCTGAATCCATTTCACTGTGTTTTTCTCATCTTCGGTGAGTATCTCGTCCAGTCTGAGGACCAGCAGAAACACATGAGGACCTGGATCCGTCATCTCTACACACTTTTTGTATTTCATCCTGCAGTTGGTGTCTCGTCATCGATGGATCAAACAGTCCTGGAGTGTCGATCACTGAGATGTTTCTTCCACACATATCTCCTTCTTGTTTCTCACAGGTTTGACTGCTTGATGGGAGACTTGTATTGATTTTGAATGCATCTCTGCCCAGGATGACGTTTGCTGTCGAGCTCTTTCCAGATCCACTTTGACCAAGAAGAACAATCCTTAGATCAGACACTGTGAAGAAAAACAGTTTAATGATAACATTAAAAAGAGGTGTAAATGATCAAAATACACAATATACAAGTTATACACTGAAAAATATTGACCTTTTATTAGATTATTTTCTGGTGTCTCTTTCATCTCCTGCCTGATCAAACACGTGACATGTTTTTGGTTGCTTTGATTTTCTTCTGGAGATCCCTTTTCACTCTCATTTGGTGCTCTTCGGTCTTTCTGAACAGTGTTTTCTGTCTCTTCTTCTCTGATCTGACGCTCTGCTCTGTTTTCTTCTTCTCTGTTCCTCTCTTTCTCTTGGCTTGTTATTAGTACCTCTACACTGATCTTCTCTTTTCCGTCTTTTTGCTTCGTCCTCATCTCATCTTGACTATTCTTCACATAGACCTCTTTAACATAATGTTCTCGTCCGTTCTTCCTCACAACCTCCTCGATGTTCTCTAACAGGCTTGCGATCTGTTTCCTATCTTTCTTGTTTTTATGAATGATCACATGACATTTCTCTTCGCAGAAGCTCAGGAGTTCTCTAGTTTTTCTGTCCAGCCTGAATTCGATCCATTCTCGTTTGGACATCGCCTCTCTTCCCGTGAACAGCACCATGGTGAACCTGAAAGCATCCTTTCCAAAGTGCTCATAAATCTTTTTTACAGTCTTCACCACATCTTCTATGAATCTGTCGAGTCGGATGACGAGCAGGAACACGTGAGGACCAGGATCAGAGAGATGCAGACTCTTCGTCATCTGCGTCTTCATTCCTTCATCAGTCAGATGAGTGTTGAAGAATCCTGGAGTGTCGATGATGGAGATGTTTCTGTCTTCTACTCTTCCTCTCTGTAGCTCGGACTCTGTGGTTGTGCTTTCTTTAAATGCCTCTCGACCCAGTATTACGTTGCCTATTGAACTCTTTCCAGCTTCACTTCTTCCGATTAGCACCATCCTCAGCTCTTGTGCAGCAGGTGGTTCATCGGACTCTGGGAAAAAGTAAGAAATAAATGTTATAGATTACATACGGTAGTAGAGTAGAAAACTCTAAAGGTGTGGATCATGAGAAGTGTGCTACACAATAAAAACCCTTGTTTAATAATAAGAGGAACTGGTGTGTTCCATAAAATTGGTGGCGGAAAGGGGAAAACTGAGAGAGAGAGAAGCAGAATAAATATACTTCCAACAAACTGAACATCAATACCAATAGGCTTCCAACAGTGGGTGTGTTCTCTTAAAGAGACAGTGTCTTAAATACCAACACATAATCCACAAACATTACATGAGGAAGTAAACTATAAAATGAAACAGGACAATTTAAAATTATATTTATATATATATATATAAACTCAAAATATGATATAATATGACATCAGCACATTATAGCCCATGTACAGTAACATCAAATGACAAGAAAAGACACTTCAAAGGTAAAGTCAATACATTTTTTTTATTAAATAAATATATATCTTATGTGGGATTTTTTTATTGGCTCTTGTAAACTTTTAGACAAATTGTTTTGACTATTTGACTCAATCACAATTACGTAAGCCTAAAATTACACATCTAAAAACACACTGATCATATCTGAAACACAATAACTACAATAACAGATCACAAACATGATAACCTGGCAGCACACATATACCCATGTAGTGTTTGTAATAGTCTATTATTTGATCTAATAACTAAACATTAGGATAAATGTGGATTCCATTTTATTGTTTATGTGAAGATGTAAAGCATATATTCAGAAATCTCCCATTTCAACAGTGTTTAAAGCACATGATTGTCGTTGAGATCATACAATCTAGTTAAACAGGTTTTGTCAGATAAGTTTCTCTAACAGTCTCAACAGGGACTCTAATATCAGTTTTCTATAATTCTAGCACACATATTCAAACATACCTGTGTTTTCTGGATTCATTTCTCTGTTGATTTGGCTGATATGTGTTAGTATCACAGCAGTAGTTCAGTATCTCAGTGTGAATCCAATGAGAGAAGGGAGGTATTTGAGCTCGAGCTGTTGTGCAAGAGAAACTCCCTCTGTTGTGATCGACTAATGACAATAAAGTGACTAACACTGATGTGATTGAAAGACCTTCTGACACACTTTTTTATTTAATGTTTTTTTTTACAAGACCACGTTTGAAGGTAATTTATTACAGATGGGTGATAGAAGCAAAAACATTTATTATTATTATTGTTATTATTAATTCTGTCAATTTCATCAGCAGTAACTGAAATATAATTTTTGTGATCACAGAATAACAAGGAAAGTTTAACATGTTGATCACTGTGTTCATCTTTTTATTCAAAGTTCACATCTCTGAGCAGTAATTTCAGTCACAGAATGAAATAAAACACAAAGCTGCTGAATACCAGACGTCACTGATTGTTTTTTTTTTCAGTGCTCCACCCTTTAGCACGTTAAACCTGTTGGACAAACACACTGAACAACATCTGAAGAGTCTCTGATGTCAGTAGGAGTTTACAGATGTTGCAAAATGTACAAATCAAAGTTGTACATAAAAAGGATATTGGGGCATGTTTAACAAGTACATAGTATTTCTACTTAAACATTTCAAGTTTAATTTAATTTTGTGTTACGTGCTAAAAGCAAAAAACTAAATAGCGTAAATTCAGATAAAGCCAGATCCTGACTAAGATCCTGAATACAGATCCTGCCTGGATACCTCGGCAGAACAAAATCTATCAAATCAAAACAAATCTATCAAAATACATAGAAATACAAATATATTAATAATCAAAAGAACTGCTTATTGTTTATGTTTCTTAATAGCCGAGTTAATTATGAATGCCTTGAGTGTGTATTTTTCATCTCTTTATGATAATGAAATTGTCTTACTTGACTGATTGCATTGGGACTGGTGAAAGTTTATAGTCTGGGGCAGGTTTCTCTAACCGCATACTTCATTTGAATGCTTCAACATTATTGCCTAGGTATCTCCATAACTAAGCACTGCCTCATGAAATGCATATAACATACAGATCAATGCTATAGACTTTGGTGACTTATAGTCTGTGTTGATGATTAATGAATTGTGACAGAAAGTTTCAGACCTTGTGCTCATGAGTACTGTTTTGGGAGTGTTGGTATAGATTTGCATATCTATTGTAAAACAGTTAATTTTATCCTACACTCTTTTCACAAATCATGCAATATTAGAATGAATGAATGAATGATGCATTTATAAAGCACTTTATTGTGTATTGCTGTACAACCAAAGTGCTTTACAATCATGTGTGTGTGTGTGGGGGGGGTTCTCTCCTCAACAACCACCAGTGTGCAGCGTCCACTTGGATGATGCGACGGCAGCCACAGGATAATGGGGCCAGTGCGCTCACCACACACCAGCTAGGCAATTTCGGAAAGGTTAGCAATAGCAAGTTAGCTTTGAAAGCAAGATCCCCACCCTCCCTGCATAATTACTCTGCAATGCCACACCTCCAAAACAGACCTGCGATATGATGAGAGGCGGCGTTAGAGGAGCACACTAACAGCGCTGGCAGATTACATCATGTCTCATTCGCCGGTGACAAAACATTACATTATAAAGTGCATATGAAAATACGAGCACCTTTCACTCTTGATGGAACGCGCTGATGATGTATCATATCTGTCCAAACAGGGTATGCAAATACATATTTTGGACCAAACACTTTGATTGTATGAACATGTTATGGTCCTACGTTTTCCACAAAGTATACATATAAATAAATTTAGACCACTTAACTTAGTAAATGCTGTCGGGATCTGAAGAGACTTTCAACCAACATAAAAATAAATAATAAAAATATAAAAAGGGGACTACCCTTCCTTAATATTAATAAGGTGAATCTGAGAGTCTTATGTCTATTTGATGGTGATTTCACAATTCCTTGTCTGTATTAAGACTAAATAAAAAATAAAAGATGAACATTAATTCATTAATATTAATTTATTTGTACATTTTTATTTCTAAAATATTATATACAGGAGGAATTTTCATAGATTTGGTGAATTAATTTAATTCAGTTTGTAGGTAAAGACCTTTTTTTTTACCGGATCATCGGAGGCAAAACTCACTTTTACATGTTTGAACATAAATGTCTGTTAGCAGTGTGTGTACAACTACCCTATAATGATAATAATCCACCCAGTGGTATGTTTTTTTATCTTTATAAGTAATATTAGCTTTTGTTCAAATCCAGCTATTCTCAGCTTCTTGTCGGTTTGACGTCACACCGACAAAGGCCCCTCCCATGATTGTTGATTGACAGTGGGGTATTACCTTAGACACGCCCCAAATGAGTTGTGTGAGCTGTAAAAAGTCTGACTGCCATTTTGTCGACTCCAGTGCAGGGGAAGACAAGAATGTCTCCTGTAATGACTGGTCAAAGACGTGTGGATCCATGTGCAGTAAGATGTTTAATAGACAGAATCAAACAGGCAAAGGTCAGCGGGCAAAAACAGGAATATCAGAGGCAGGGGCAGAGACATAAACAATACCAGGCAGAAGTCGGGGTCACAGGCACAGGTTCAGAGATCCAAGGTCGGGCAGTCCGGTGTCAAACACAGAGATAACAAATAGCAGGATGAATAACGCTCAGAAATGTTAGCCGGGGCAAGAACACGACTTTGCAGTGTTTGTATGGAAGTGTGCTGCTTATATGTGCGTGTGTGAATGAGGTGCAGGTGTGGTGAGACAATCAGGGTTAATGAGTGATTGGTGACAGCTGTGTGATTGGTGTAATGGTGGATGGGCATGTGTGAGTGCAGTGAATGATGGGAGATGCAGTCCATAGGTGATGTGCAGCTGTAGTGTGGTGCAAGAGATGTAGTGAGTGGCAACCAGATTCATGACATCTCCTAAGCGAATTAGGTGTTTTGTTGTTGGATGTGATAATGAACATAGCAGTTGCCATTTACTCCCGGCATCAGATACCAAGTACTCCAGAGTGCAATCTGGATGACTGGAGTGGGGCGACACATTGGGGCAGGGTGACACGTGTTGCCCCCCCACCACCACAACCACCAATTCCATTGGTTTTTAACACGGCAAATCTTATTTAACAATCCCATATCTGCTGATTGGCTTCATCACTCTGTCTCCTCTCCATCAGTAAGCTGGTGTGTGGTGGGCATTGCATCACCCTAATTTGAGTAAAACTGTAAATGTTGTTCTCTAAGTTATATTATTAACCTTACCTTCATGTTATAAGTTAAACAGATGTTATATAAAACTTAGTCTTGTCAACATTTTGGAAAATGTTTTTGTATTCATTGAGATATTGTTTAAAATGTTACTTTTCAAAGGGGGTGTACTCATTTACGCTGAGCACTGTATGTGCTCTCTGCATTTTATTTCATGTTATTGTTGTAAGGGAAGGTGTTTGTGTAGGGTGGCCAGATTTGGTGAGTATCTTAAAACTTAATACATATACAATACCAAGCACTTCTGTAAAAAACCAAAAGACCACCACATTAATCATCATCATCAAAAAAAAAAGAAATTGAAGTCAGACAATGAAATCCATTAATTAATGTTGTCTTAAATTCTAAGAAGGTTTGAGATTCTACAGTCTCCAGTGTGAAATATTCAGTGTGATCCAGGTTATTTAGTTGTCCTTTTGATTACTGATGTGCTTCCATGTGCTTTTTCCTGCCCGAGCCTGTTTATCTATCTTACACAGTGTTCGCAGGAATTACAAGGAAAAGCCTGTGCAAACACACTGTTCTTCTCCCCATAGTAACCATATCAGACAGATAACATGCACAAACATGTATCATACTGCCTATGTCAGGGGTAGGCAACATCAGCTCTGGAGTGCCGCTGTCCTGCAGATTTTAGCTTTAGCTCTAATCAAACACATATGAACAAGCTAATCAAGGTCTTCAGACATACGGCCACAGGCAGGCGAGGTGTTTTTTTGTTAAGGTACTCCTCCACTCGCTCTTTGGGAATACAAATGCTGCTTGGCTTCACAATACTTTCTTAGGCTACACAGAGAAAAGGAAGACTTGGGCTGCAGCATTCGGTAAATGACATTCTTGCAACATTTTTAATCTTCTGTTCGATAGTATCACTTTTATTTGTATATGACATTTTAAACTAAGCAATATCTCCTGTTCCTAGAAAAAATAAAATAAATAAAAAAACACCCTAAAAAGCACAATGTCAAAGGGAATGGAGATTGGGGGCATTGTCCTGGGCATTAGTGGCTGGATCCTTAGCATTGTCACTTGCGCTCTCCCATTGTGGTGTGGCATGGTCTTTGTTAATGCACAAATCATCACGGCATGAATCATCTGGCAAGGTTTGTGGATAAACTGTGCTGTACAGAGCACCAGAGAGATTAATTATATGGTCTACAACAGCATTCAGGCTCTACTGCTGGAAATTCAGGCTTCCAGTTTTGTGTTGTTCCTGTGCTGGTTAAAGCTCGCATGATGAGCTCAGGAGCTCAGTGTGTGGGCTCAGGTGTTCTGAGTTTGAACTTGTATTTAATATTTGTATTTGTTTTATTGTGTGTGAACCCAATGCTTGTGGGTTTTGGTGTGATTTAGATTCTGAGCTGAGCGCCTGGCAAAAGTTTACTGTTCTCGTTTTGTACTGGGGAAATGGGGAACAGATTAATGTATTGTGCAACTCAGGATACATACTCAAGGTTCAAGGTTCAAGGTTTCTTTATTTGTCACATAATAAATTATACAGGGTATAATCAAAAGTGAAATGTAGGTCAAATCAGGTCCGCTCAGTGGACAGTGCAAAGAATAAAAAATTATATAAAAGTAACACCACACAAGAGCATATATATAGGTAAAAAAAGAAATAAAAAGTAAAATGTGCAGTAGAATAAAGAAAAGTGCAAAAAAGTAAGATGTGCAAACAAGTAGGATGTGCAATAATCAATAATAGGATGTGCAAGTATATGGGACTTAATAAATAGTACTATAAACAGGAGGGATGAGAGGGATGTGCAAACGACAGGAGGGATGAGAGGGATGTGCAAACGGCTATTTTTTTTTTTATGTTTATTAAACAGAGTTTGTGTTTAGGAGCCTGATGGCCTGAGGGAAGAAGCTCCTCCTCAGTCTCTCAGTTTTTGCCATCATGCTCCTGAAGCTTGCCAGATGGCAGTAAACGGAAAAGATGGTTACCGGGGTGATTTGAGTCTTTGATGATTTTAGCAGCTCTGCTTTTGCAGCGTTTGAGGTAGATGTCCTGCAGAGAGGAGAGCAGACCCTGAAATGCGCTCAGCTAAAGCACGCGACTCTCTGTAGAGCTTTGCAGTCCTGGTTTGAGGAATTTCCATACCACACTGAGATGCACTGAGTCAGTCTTTCTATGGCCCTGAATAGAAATACTGCCCGTAGCTAACAAGTGTTAGACACACTATGCAAGAGGTGAGCGCATCCTTAGTTTTTTTTCCTTTATTAGCAGTTAGTGTAGTTTAGTTAAGGCGTCGCATACGCTGAAGACTTCGGGTTTGTTTCTACATTTTTCTTTGGGTAGTTAGGTTAGAGTGTTATAGGAATTTAGTTAGGATCTATGTGTTGGTTATCTTTTGTTTATTTGGCGCCACCTTCGTTCCTTTGTTTCCCCTTAGTTAATATCTTCATCTTATTTTAGGTTTACAACCTATGCATTGTATATAGCTCACCCATTGTTAGTGGCCTCGGCTTAAAGAACATTAAAACAAATTTGATCAGAACACCTGCTCTGTGTACATGGTCCTTACTATATCTTCACCCTCATCGCAATCTTAATCAACTTAATGTTGCGTTCCAAACTCCTGGAACTTTAAAGATCGTAACAGACGGGTTGGGGCGTCCATCTATGTAGGATTTGCCGCTGTTGCTTTGTCACTGATTGGAGGAGCTTTGCAAGACGGCAAGAATGGGCTACTCCGTTCCACACTCTGTCGGTGGTGGGTATGACAGGATGAATCATGTTTAACCTTGTTTTCTTGTAAGAAAATAAATAAATATTAATTAATTTGGCTTAAAACAAAAATGTACAATATTGTACTAATATGTTTGTGCCTTGCTTGAATTGCAATCAGCTCTCTAAAGGTTCAATTATATTTAATGTCAATGCATTCTTATTCATTGAAACTCTGTTAAAAATGCAATGAAGAACTGTCAGATATATCTACACAGCAGTTTTGCATTTTTATTTTATCTAGTCTATCTGTATATGTGTTACGAAATACATTACGAGTGGATGTATGCAAAATAAATATTAAACAAAAATATGAATAATGCCTTTGATCTTCAGTCATTCTTGTGCTGCTCCATTCAACCAGGGCCCGTATTTATCAAGCCTCTAAGAATGACTCTCTAGAGAGAGATAGAGAGAGATGCAGACAGAGAGTGTGTGTGTAGCAGTGGACGCGAGGGACATGATTAAGATCCGCTGCTTTAGAATATTGATTTTGAAACTTGTGAATTCATTAGAATCGTTAAAAGACAGAATCCCGATTCATATATGAATAGATGTTTTCGTCCACTCCTAGTTTTGACGATATGGCAACAACGTCTAGGTTACATGTAACCCCGTTCCCTGATGGAGGATTTACCCCTATGTCATCACGACTTAACTCGTAGTGACCGACAGATAGGAACTTCTCTTCTCTAAAAGCAGCGCAGTATGGCCTCTCCCCCTTGTTGCATGTAACCAATTTTAGGGTTTGTGATGTCACCAACCAGGGAAGAAGCTCGTTGTAGTCTCTACCAGCTGTAACTGTAGGCATTTTGCAGATATATTTATTATGCAGATATTGTTTATGCTCAACCAGCAACTTTACACACTAAGTAAAGTTAAAAAGTCAAATCACAATCAAGTTTTCAGTGGATCGTCATCATCCTCTCACCTTCATCAGAATAAGTTCAGGATTTGTAAGCAGCTGTACAATAGCGAAATCTGTTTGAGGGTTTATAGCTGGGGTCACCAAGTTCGGTCCTGGAGGGCCGGTGTCCTGCGGAGTTTAGCTCCAACCCTAATCAAACACACCTGAAGCAGCTAATCAAGGTCTTACTAGGTACACTTGAAACTTCCAGGCAAGTGTGTTGAGGTAAGTTTTAGCCAAACTCTGCAGGACACCGGCCCTCCAGGATCAAGATCGACGACCCCTGGTTTAAAGTGATTAATTGTTCTCACCAACATTGTGTAAGGGTTCCAGAATTCCCATGCCTCTCATTATTCTTGGCGTCTGACGTAATGTTTTATTTTGTATTTGTATATAATCACTGCAATGCTGTTCTGAGTAAGAAGCAGGTAAACATTTCCTTCCTCTGTTTGGTCTCTGTTTTCTTCATTTCACCTCTGATGGACGAGGGACTCATTAAAACAATGTAAAGCTATTCCATACTTCTGTGTTTGTTTTCATTCAGACGTATTACTTTTGTAAAACATTAATTTTGAAGATTTCATTATTTTATAGCTTTTCTGTTTATCTTAGACGTCATGCATCTTTGTGCTTTGTGTGTGTGTGTGTGTGTGTGTGTGTGTGTGTGTGTGTGTGTGTGTGTGTGTGTGTGTGTGTGTGTGTGTGTGTGTGTGTGTGTGTGTGTGTGTGTACTTGTTTATGCTACATTGTTGGGACCAAATGTCCCCACAAGGATAGTAGAACCTGAAATTGCAGGGACCGGCCTGCGGTCTTCACGACGGAAGACATATATAAACAATAGTAAATTATGTTTATCTGAAAGTGTAACCAAGCAAACAGGTTTTTTGTAAGGGGTAGGTTTAGGGTTAGGGTTGGGTTACTTCACTTTTATCAGGGATGGATAAAATCTCTGCAGGAAAGTGGCCTGGAAGGGCCAAGTTTGGTCAGGGGATATAAAATGTAAATCGGTCAGTATAAAAGTAGTAGAATCTATGGAAAGTCCCCACAATTCACAGACACACGCATGTGTGTGTGTAGTGGTGATGGATGTCAGATTGTGTTGGGGTAAATCAAAGTAATTGTATTGTTTAATATTAGTTTAAAAGTTTTGTTTAAAATATATAGTTCAAACAAATATTATATATTACTTTATTTTAATATGAAATAAATGTGTAAAAATTAGCTTAATCCAAAATTGAGAAAATTATATTATTCATTATAGTTCATGTTAAGCATTTTGTAATCTTTATGTGCAACCACACATATGAAGTGTTACTGATACATTAATAATAACAACCATAGGCTATGATTCCATAGTGTATTTCATTATTTGTGCATAAAATCACCCTCGACTAATCTTCATCTTCCTCTGAATAATTTCTGCATTTGTAAGCTTTGGTGGTTTATTAAATTGTTCCCACCACTGTTGTGGAACTATTCCAAATTTTCCAGGTTAACACCCAGTGTTTTTCTTGGCTTGTGCCTTAACTTCATTGTTTTGAATGTGTTTTTAATTTTTTTGTTAGCTTAACACTTTGAAAGGTCTCATGATGCTTTGATTGCCTTGATGCAGAAAGAGCCAAGTACATATTTAGTTTATGAGGAAACTTCTTTTCCAAACATCCCTTCCTCTGTTTGGTTTCTGTTTTAATCAGTTCACCTCTGATGGACGAGAGACTCACTGGATCACGGTAAAACTATTCCATATTTCTCTCTTTTACTTCATTCAGACATACTTTTGATATTTTGTAAAACAAAATTCATTATTTTATTTATTTTAAATGTTCAGATGTAGTCGATAATTCAGTTCTTGCCTCACTTTGGTCACACTTGGTAACTTCGTAGTCAAAAGTGAGCGAAGCCTATTAATGTAAAAAAACAATTATATCGTTATAATAATAAAAAAAAATAAAAAAATTCCAGGAAAGTCAAATAGTGCTAAATATAGCCCTCATATCTTGTGTAATGTCATGATGTAACCACATTTAGCTCCCTATAGAAATCAATCAACTGTATATATATATCTGTTTTAGAAACAAGTGGTTGGCCTGGAGGTTTCTATAATGTATTTTATTTCTGTGCATTATGCATTGGGTTTGAATTTTTGATTCTATTTCACACATTTGCAAGATATTTCAATTACACCAATTTAAATGTGTGTGGATACTTGTTTTGCACTCAAAATATTTATGTATTTATTTATCTGCGTCATGGCTGATTAGATTGTACCACCAAAATAGTCTCTGAGATTTTGTATTTATTTATTTTAATATTTTTTTCTCTCCATATTTCCCATTCATTTCCATTGTCGGTCACTTTTGACCATGAAGCTATGAACCAGCTTTCATGAAACTTTAAAACACCAAACCTTACTTTTTTATTTTTTTAAACGTTAACATAATCTGAATAATGTTAATTTGTGTGTGTGTGTGTGTGTGTGTGTGTGTGTGTGTGTGTGTGTGTGTGTGTATTGACATTGTTAATGCAACAAAAGTCTCCAAGTGCCATCTCTTTCTGATGAAGCAACAATTTCAAAATGATCAACGTTTTAAACATGTTAAGTTTTATAAATAGGCATTTAGATCATTTTATAAATACAGTAACTGATTGTTTATTGGATTGTGTAGGTGTTGCTATGGAGATGTCAGTCAATATGGCTCCTGCTCTTCCTCTGATTGTTCTCATCTTAATTCACAGTGAGTGACTGATTTTACAGTAGCACTTTGCTCTATATTCACTGACAGTGGCATTCTGTGGGGTTTTCAGTCATGGCCTTTAGTAAGCAACTGTAAACTACAAACATGCATCTTACACATCTCTGTTACAGCTAATACAGACACATGCATATTGGTTGATGACCTGGCATGGCCTTTTCACTGTCCCACAGGATAAAAATGAATACAATTAATATTGTAGGTATTTCAAATGCAGTAAATGGTTAAACATGTATGCTGCAGTGTTATTATAAATTATTAATTGTTTTAGCCAAATCTCAAAATTGTCCTATTAAACTGTCTCAAGCATGGTTAAATAAATTACATATTTTATAGATGAAAAGAATAGCATACATTTTTTATAAATACCTGCAGCATTATTGTACAAGTGTTTATTTACCATTATCCAAGTGTCAGATTCACCATATCCTGATTTTAAATCAGCCAATTCCAGAGAAAACTTAATTAATGGAAGGACCCCATTCATGGTTGTGTTACTGAAGCCTCCTGTGAAACCCATGATGTGCACATGGTCAATTTCTTTCTCAGAATTGTTCAAATATTATGTTTGCTTGGAATAGTAAGGTCATTAATTGATCGAAAAGGGCTGAAACCATCATATGGTGTGACTGAAAATGCCCTCCGGAGTGACGCCTGTACTGTCACAACACACAACAAAGATGTCACACCAGAGAACAAGGTCTCTTTAACCTGTAGCCATCACTCCCCATTGTAGGACTCACAGCTGAAAATGACCTACCTAACTTAAAATTATAACAGTTGTTGACTTCAGTGGCCACACACACAATTTTGGTGTCTTTAAAAAGACGCTTTGGGCTTTACTATCCATCATCCAGAGTTGATAAAGTTCAAAAAAGATAAAAGTTATACAAGTACCTTGACTTAAGTAAACATAAGTACCTTGAAAAAAGTGTACCACACTGAATACTTTTTTTTTTCCATACAAAAATACATGAAATAAGTCCTGGAGCAATCTAGAAAAGTAGGGGGCTAAAAGTCACATGTCTCGTGAGTTTACATTTCTAATCTGAAGAAGATACCATGACAAATTAGATTTTCCTGAGACTATATATAGCCCCCCACGTTTGAGGAAGAATATTGATTTACCAAATGTATTGAAGAGTTCTACATACTATTCAACTATGTTAGTCATCATACATACCACTGTATGTTTTTAAATTATACAATTATTATAGACAGAATCGTAGACGTCATATAAGTGATTTATTTTACCACTTAAAATACAATAATAATAAGTTGAGTATTAAAAGGAAAGAAAGCAAAAATGGCTTTGTATGTATACATACTTGCATATACTCTGATTGACAGACATTCACACTGATTGCTGTTAAGGCAGTAATCACACACTGATGTGTGGGGTATAATACAGATGATAATCATACAGATATGGGCCATATAGTCCATAACGGCCGATCGGCATCCATAGTGATAGCCCTCATTCAGTCAGAGTAATCACAGCTGATTATCAGCCACACAGATGCTAATCATACAGATACAGCCACATTCCCCACAAAACACACATACACGTATGTTAAAAATGTTGAAAAAAAGGTTTATTTTGTCCAAAAGGCTGATTGCTAAGTTCCGCCCCCATCACATGACAGGTGCGTCACAGCATACGTCACAGCCCTCACGAGAGAGCACCTGAATTCAAAGAAACAATTTTCCACTATTTTTTCACTTTTTTGGGGGGGGGATGTCTCATTCTGTGTGTAACACTGTATACTACAAAACCATGTGTTTCTTTTACAACCAAGACAGAGTTTTTTTTTAGGGTGAGCTATTACAAAATGGATAAAAACAATAACTATCCCTGAAGAAAGGAGACGTAAACTAAGGAATATCCATCCATATAACACCTTTATTGCTTCGTTGGACTAAAGTGCTCGATGTGATGTTGTTCCATGGACCCTCACCTTTTGAACTAAACCGGTATTTACAGCAGTGTATTCTCCATCATGGATGTGTTCTGTGTCAGCCTTAGTTTTTGGGTTGGCATAGACCATAACAGCATAGAAGCGAAAGAACCATGGTTGACCAATGCTTGAAGCTACATTTTTTTTATTGTTTTCAAAGTATTTAAATTATTTGTGCGGCAGCATTAGTTGTGGCAAAATTTCTAACTGCTGCTCTTTATCATCTCATCTTCTGACTTTAGAAAATGAAACACATTAGAAATAGTTCAGCATTTGTAGAAACAGCTGCTGATGTCTTTATCTGTTAATTTAACTTGTTATAGGGATTTATAGTGGGGACGATATTTACAACAATGACAAAAACAAAAAAGACACCTAATTGATAGGTCCATCAGTTAATTTAGATTAGACCGAAGCAAATCAACAATATTGGCTTAAAAATGCTATCTGGGCTTAAAAACAACAAAATAATAATAATAATTAAAATAATTAAATCAATCAATCAATGTTAACTCCGAGCAGAATCAATATTTGAACGTTTTTGTTCCTTCAGTATTATTATCGTTTGAGTAGAAAAATACGGGTGAATGATGTTATGGGTGCTTCTCATTTCTTATTTGAGCATCCACATTTGCTTTCCTCATTCCTTGCATCTTAGCTACACCGCCCCAGGATGTGAGGGAAGTATACACCATTGTATGACTCCTCAGGAAGCTTCCTCACACCTACTTCCTCACTTTCTCACAAGGTTGTGTTCCAATTCAAAAGCTGCATCCTTTGAAGGACTCAGACTTCAAAAGGATGCAAAGTTTGGACTGACCATAGTTAAATGGGACCGTCTAGCCTGCCGAGAACTGTTATTGTCACCTAGCAACTGTGACAGCTGCCATTGACAAGCGACAGTGACGTTTGTACTGACATTTTATTCAACTGTCTAAAAACAAAAAAGAACAGTTCAAAACCTGTAAAAATATGTTCACCATAGTTGTTCACATAGCTTTCATTCTCTGAAAAACGAAGGGTGCATTTCGAGGCTGCATTTGGAGGAGCCTTTGAATTGGGGGAGTATGCGTCACGCCGTGGTGATGCAATCGCCCCCTTCGAATGTGGCCTTCAAAAGCCAATTCAACCCTTTGAATTGGGATGCATTGAGATGCTCTTCAAGATGATTGAGTTTGATCAGTTTCCAGGTTATGTGCTGGAGAACAGAAGCAAGTAAACGGGGAAGCATTTATTTGAGTATAGAGAAGCACCCAGGGTGTTGAGTGTGGCACTGTTAAAGTGAATAAAAAGAGAAACGCCAGTAGTGATTGACTTCAGGTGCTTCTAACGATCCTGTATGAGCGGAAGAGAAAACAAACAGGCACATATAGGTGATATGCTAGGATGTAACAATCTGTTTAAAATAATTAAATTTATATCGTGAAAACACTCTGAATATATTAGCATTGTAATAGGTATGGCAGTGTTAATGCATTTGGTCTTGGTGGAATAGATCTGCTACACTGCTGAATTGCTGCTGCCGCTGTTGGTTATTGCTGTTGCTGTAGATTATTGCTGCTACTGCATAGCAAGCACTGAAACTTGCTACTGTCAATACATACACTGATACGGTACTGTAAGTATTTAAGACATACTGCTGCTGCACTAATAGCACATATAATAACCCCATAGCAGATCTATACATGAGGAGCTGGGGAAGGTGGAGGGTTTCAAATTAACTCTGAAAACGTTCTAGAGCGAAATGCTCTAGTAAATGCTAACCAGCTGTATAAATGTAAAGCAGTCAACTCATTGGCTGTGTATGCAACATTAACAAATCAGATTGTGCCAAGTAGTTTAATTCTGTGAATATCATCCATTTGCATTAACAATCAATTAGCCTGCACCATCTAGAGATTCATGACAGAACTTGGCATTTTGTCAAGTACACCAGCAGATTAAATAATTTAACCACTAAACTCAGCTTTGATAACTTTCTTACTTTGAATCGGCATATATTTGATTATTTGATAGGCTAGCATGTTGCTAATGACTGATTTATTTGCTGGTTTCATGTCTGTCTCTGTTTATTTATGCAACATCCTCCACCAACTTCATGAAAAGCTTAAATAATTTTTTACACTTATTAGGTTTTGAAAATATGAATGTCATATATTGTTTTATTTATGTGTTTCAGGGGCTTCTAGTGCTGATTGGGTTGTGAGTTACAGTCATTCACACATTTGTGCTCTAAATAACTCATCAGTGATAATGAACTGCACTTATAAATACCCTACTGGATATCAGATCAGGGAAGTGTTCTGGATCAAAAACCCTGTAAAGGATGAAGACCCTCCAGATCTGTCTAAGGATCCTGAATACAGTCAGAGGCTTCAGTATCTGGGAGATAAACAGCAGAACTGTGCGGTCAGACTGAGTCATGTGACACAGAAAGATGAACATGAGTACTATTTCAAAGTCACTACTGATAAAGATAACGTTAATTGGATTGGTAAACCAGGAGTAACTCTTACTGTCACAGGTGACTTTGATGAGGTTTCTCTCTTCTTCTGTGCATTATGTTGAATAATAATCAGTGTATGACAGCAGCACTAGATATAATGTGTGTGTTGTGTTCAGATCTTCAGGTGGAGTCTCCTGAGAGAGTGACAGAGGGAGATTCAGTCCGTCTGACATGTAAAAGCAGCTGCGCTCTGACTGACAGAGAAACATTCATCTGGTACAGAAACTCACAGACATTAACTGAGAGAAGAGACGGAAACAATCAACTCCTGCTGCAGTCAGTCAGAAGAGAGGATGCAGGCAGATATAGCTGTGCTGTACATGGACACAATTACACCTCTCCTGCTGCTCATCTCAGTGTCATGTGTGAGTACAGATTCAATCATATTTTGCCAGCTCAAGAAAATGTATTCAAATATTGCATGGAAATGTTGCAAAATAAATAAGTCAGAGTGCAAAATAATGTCTCATCAGTTATTTTCATTCTATATACTTGAACTCTAGATCCACCAAAGGATGCTTTTATAGCAGTGAGTCCATCTAGTGAAATAATGGAGGGAGGTTCAGTGACTCTGACCTGCAGCAGTGACTCAGATCCACCTTCAGAAATCAGCTGGATTAAAGGAGGAATGATTGTAGGATCTGGAAGAATCTACAGCATCTCAAACATCAGATCTGATCACAGTGGAGAATACAAGTGCAAGTCCAGAAATGAACATGGAGAAATACTCTGATACTGTGACTTTAAGCATCATGTGTGAGTTATTGCACAACATAAAATACTAATTGTCAATTTTGATAATGTCTACGGTGGTCGAGAGCTCAACTCACCGCAGTTTAAGAGAAAGCATGCAAATAGAAAAACAGCAAATTAAGAAATCATATTTATCAGCTTGAAGATATACGTGCTGCAGATACTCACAATGCAACCAAATACAGAAACGTGCTGCAAAGAGCATAGAATGCAATGGTATTGTTTCAAGAGAATCCTAAAAAGTGATGAACCTGGCTGGGACATGTAATCGATCAGCTACAAGGTGACTTTGTATTTGAACATCCTGATCTGTATTTGGTTGTGTTGTATGGAAGCATATGTGTAGCTAAATTCAAATCGAAAAGTAACATGCAAAATGGTACTGCAATATGTAAAATGGCAATGTGTTTATGTATTTAAATTTACATGTTCCCCTTAATATTTACATAATTTAGTGCAACATGAATATATATATATATTAAAAGTTAGGATACATTAATATTTTATAAATTATTTTTTATTTTTTTATATTATGGTCATAAAGTCTGTATTTATTTGATCAAAATTGGAACATATTTTAAAATACATTTTATGCAATGCTGAGCTGTAACTCCCGAGCCCGGTGGGGACAGTTATCCCCAATAACTATGGTACAAAAGGCTATCCACTCCCAACCACGGGAAGAACCTTACAAGGTGAAGGCAGAGTAGAATACGCTCCTTACTTTCTCCCAATCAAAATAGCCAGGTTGCCGACCCTTTTGAGGAATTAAGAGATTACCATGAGAGGGCTAATCTTGCTATTTCAACAAATAACCATGAATCTGGGAGCTTGATTTACACAACCATCTAAGCCGGGACACGATTACCAAGGAGCTGATCCAATCAGGCTTACTGTGAATTTAACAGGTCCCCTTACTCACCCAGCTCTAAAAAGGTGACAAGGGTCTCTAACAATAGTCTCCATACTACCTCACGAGAATTTAAAGGGAGCTATTTAGATTCTACCCACCCCAGAATTCCCTCCATTCTCATCTCAGGGCCTCAGTATGGGCTCCCAACAAACCGGTAGATGACAAGTGATAAACGGTTTCAACCGTCACACGAAAAGTAACTACCTCCTGTTCAAACAAACCACATACAGGGGTTTTCCAAATTTGAGATAACGTATAGTTACACAGTCCCGAGGGCTCAAGGCAAACGACACTTTAGGGACTCCTTTCCCATCACTTCTACTTACCAACTGTAAAGGGAACTCAAATCAAAGACACCCCCAAATTGACCTGCACTGCTGCTCTGTCTAAAAGAAAAAGAAAACAACAACCAGTCCAATTCCTTCAAAATACTCAAAACCCTCTGCCCACGTCTCCCACAAAAATGAGAGAAAATAAACCTTAAAACAAAATGCATACAAGCTCACCCTAAACTATGGCATCCTGCCATTTACACCAAATCTGGTAGAGTGGTCTGTTAGGGAAAATTACCAATAACAACAGACACAATTCCTTTAGTCAACTACGCCAACCAGAATATACCAGCGGGTTGAGATCTCTCAGCCACCATACATGTCAGTTCCTTACTAATTAAAAAACTGTGTAAGAGGTAATAATATAATTATTGTTAATATAGACCCTCCCAGGAGTATCTCAGTGTCCATCAGTCCATCTGGTGAAATAGTGGAGGGAGATTCAGTGACTCTGACCTGCAGCAGTGATTCAAACCCACCTGCAGAAATCATCTGGTTTAAAGGAGGAACAACTGTAGGATCTGGAAGAATCTACAGGATTTCGAAGATAAGATCTGATCACAGTGGAGAATACAAGTGCAAGTCCATCAATGAACATGGAAAGAAATACTCTGCTGTGACTTTAAATGTCAAATGTAAGTTAATGATTGTTCAGTAACTGTCACATTAAACCCTGTAAACATAAGACCCAATAGACTTAAAGCAAAATTGATAAATGTGATAAGTTTTGTTATAGGTTTAGTAACACGGGTGCTGCCATCTTGCAATACCACCATGTGTGAAGGCGGGGCCAGACAGTTAATGGTATCCATCTTCTGTTTCAGATCCACCAAAGAATGTCTCAATGTCCATAACTGGATCTGGTGAAATAATGGAGGGAGATTCAGTGACTCTGAGCTGCAGCAGTGATTCAAACCCACCTGCAGAAATCAGCTGGTTTAAAGGAGGAATGATTGTAGGATCTGGAAGAATCTACAGCATCTCAAAGATAAGATCTGATCACAGTGGAGAATACAAGTGCAAGTCCAGAAATGAACATGGAGATAAATACTCTAATGCTGTGACTTTAAATGTCATGTGTGAGTTTATTATTAAACAAAATATGCTAATTCTCAGTTTTGATAATTTCAGTTAATATTAGGGCTGGACAGTAATTCAATAACAATATATCGTCATATAATTTTGTAATTGTGGTGATATGATTTTTAAACACATTTTCGATATATCAATATACATTACATCATTTATAATCTGTTTCCATTACCCTTGAAAATTGCACAAATTTAAATTGTGAATCGAATCCACAACAATTTTGCAAAACTCCCATCTATCACAATAGTTTTTTTTATGCTCACATAAGGTGTTTTTTCACAAAATCTGAAAAAGGAATATTACACAGAAATGCAATGGAAACTATTTTTTTTCTTCACATTTACAGGTCAGCTGGCATACAAAAAAATCTAATGATTATGATTCAAGAAACACCTCATATGTGGCCGCTCTGAAGTATAAAGTGTTTCCATGCCAAATACTGTTTGGATAATCACTTATTTACATTATTATTTGCATTACCCTTATTTTCATTACGGCTCCGACATGGCCACCGGAGCTGATCATGGCAACTCTAGTCAATGCTTTAATGTGTTTAAACTAGTCCACATTTCAGAAGCGTCCCCAGAAGCAGCTCTCGCAATTTTTAACTTAAGTTACATGTCTACATCTCATTTGATCAAAAATAATGGCTAGTGCAGTGGCTACGTTATATGTAAACCTACTCAGAGTTGTTGCCATGACTTATCAACAAAGAAAAAAAAAAGTTACATAACACCGGTTAATGGAAATGCTGTAATTTTGCAATATTTTTTTATCAGCATTTCTTAAAATATTGCAAAAGGTTTGGGGTAAATCTGTAATTTAAATGCCGCTCCTTTTGTCTTCAGATCCTGACACTATGGATTGGACAAAAGTCTATCAAAAAAATTAATGAAAAAACTTCCCCAGAGTAAACCAACTGGGCACAGCATTACTTGTGAATTCAGGCCACAAACTCCCCCTCCGACAGGGTTTTTAGTACAGGTGGCAACAATGTCAAGTGAAACAGGGCATATCTGACCCCAGATAATGAGACCAGCTTGTATTTCTTGCCAGAAACTTCTAGAGCCTCTCATTGGGTGTCATTAAAGGGATACTCCACCCCAAAATGCAAATTGTGTAATTAATCACTTACCCCCATGTCCTTCCAAACCTGTAAACGCTTCGTTTGTCCTCAGAACACAATTTCATATATTTTTGATGAAAACCGGGAGGCTTTTAACTGTCCCATTGACTGCCAATTAAATTACACTGTCAAGGCCCAGAAAAGTCAGATGGACACAAAGTGCACACACTATTCTCTGTCATCAGTAATGCATGGATACATATTGTATGTTTAGTTACGTTTTGATTCAAATGGAAACAGCGTATACATGCGTTACTGATGACAGAGAATAGAGTACACACTTTGTGTCCATCGGATGCCCTCCAAAATGCCACTACGATGAAACAGAGAGGAGATGAGTTTTTGAATAAATGTCATTATTTTTATTTTCTTTAAGTACAAAAAGTGTTCTCGTCGCTTCAGAAAATTCAGATTGAACCACTGATGGCAGATAGATTATTTTGACAATGTTTTTTTAATACTTTTCTGTGCCTTGACAGTGTAATTCACTTGGCAGTCAATGGTACAGTCACAAATCT
Source organism: Gymnocypris eckloni scoliostomus (assembly GCA_027564155.1). Lineage (NCBI taxonomy): Eukaryota > Metazoa > Chordata > Actinopteri > Cypriniformes > Cyprinidae > Gymnocypris > Gymnocypris eckloni. The sequence continues at coordinate 37,690,470 of CM050416.1, forward strand.
CCTGAATTTCATCAGAAATATTTTTAATTGTTATTCCGAGAATGAACAAAGGTTTACGGGTTTGGAACGACATGGGGGTGAGTGATTAATGATTTAACATGCATTTTTGGGGTGGAGTATCCCTTTAGCACTCAACAATATCCCTTCCCAAGCAACATGTGTTTTTGTTGCTCATTCTTTATTTTCTGTTTCCTGCAGCAGTTTTGAGCACTTTTCATATTCTTTTATCCTGGCTGAAGCATTTTGGTCTCAATCTATAATAGGGTGCTTCTGCAACTACGGGCACGTTTGACTCGCCAAAATAAAATAAAACATTAAAAAATCAACCCCTTTGAATTTTAATTTAAATCACCAGAGACTGTATTACATATAAAAAGGTCAACAAAATTAAATGTAGTTATTAAGATTTGAATTTGGAACAAGTTTATTTTTTGTGTTTTTCAACTCTTCATTATATACATTTTTCTTCTTTTAATTTCTACACACATGTAATATATTTCAATAGATTTGTTTTATTTTGTGCAGTTTTACAAATATTGACAGTAAAAAGTAATATAATATAATATAATATACAAAATAGGGGATTCCATGGTTTTCTCTATGCCATGTAAAATGTAGATAGTAACTTTAGATCTCAATTGTTCCATACACAGTAGAGATGACATATTTAACTTCTTTTGACAGATGTTGCAATTTCAATGTGTACATTGTCTCATCTTCAGTGTTAAAATATTTTTTTGCAAATAAAAATATATAAACAAAAATTTAAATAAAGCAGAGATGCAGTACTGACATCTTGTGTTGGTAAGGACACAATGTTAAAGTGCCATGAAATCAAAAACAGGCTTCTGTAGAGAACAACAGTAAATGTAAATATAATTTACAATAGACTGAATAATTATTTATTATATAGTAAACCTTGAACTAGTCTCTACCGCAACACAAGGTCTTTACCGCAACACCTAAATTTGCTGTGGTAAAGACATGTTGTGGAATTTTTTTTTTTATAAAATTGCAGCTAATTGGCAGCTAGCAAGGTCTACTACATTAGTTTAGACTCTTAGCATCTTAATATGCATTAATAAACGGTAATATACATGTTTTATTTGACAGAATTTCTAATTGCTAAGCTGTAAGGACACACAATAAATACTTACACAGAAAAGATGGTATTTACTTTATATTTTTGGGATCTTGTGAGTGAGGTATAGTATATAGGTATAGCAATGTGATCACGTGTTAATTTCTGTTTCCATAGAAACTAGTTACATATCTTTGGTAGAATTTAACAATATTTTTTTTTCATTGTTCTTAAAATGACTCAAAAGTCATTGACAGACACATTTAGTTGAAATTGAAAAAAATTTTTGTCTTCAGATCCTGAAAATAATAAAAATGATCAGCAAATAAATACAAAAATTAAGATGCTGTAAATGAATATGTGTATTAAACAATTCTATTTGAAATAATTTCAAATTGTAATTCAATTAGATTATTTTATGTATCTCAACATTGTGAGCATTGAGAGTTGTGGGACATGGCGTTTGGACCAATAAATGCATAATATTTTATATTAAATCACATTAATCATTAATTATATATATATTTCATTCAAGTGTGTAATGGAACTGTGAATATATTTATAAAGCATTGTATTTCAAATTTTAACATAAATAAAAAATTCACTGCTGGGACTTAAAAGTGTCCATAGTTGCAGAAACACCCAGTAATAATCATGTTTGAATTCAAAGTTAAAGATATTGAAGGCCGGCAATATCAGAAAGCTAGCAATAGCAAGTTAGCTTTGAAAGCAAGATCCACCCTCCTGCATAATTACTCTGCAAAGCCACGCCTCTAAAACACATCAACGTGCTCAAATTCAGACCTGCGGTACAATGAGGGCGTTAGAGGAGCACAGAACACAGCGCTGGCAGATTACTTCATGTCTCATCTCCCGGTAACAACATCACATTATAAAGTGCATAATATTAGAATACTAGCACCTTTCACTCTTGATGGAGCAGCTGATGATGTATCATGTCGGTCCAAGTGTGTGCAGAGGTATGCAAATACATATTTTGGACCGAACATTTTATGGTCCTACATCTTCCACAAGCGTATACATATAAATAAATGTAGACCACTTAACTTAGTAGTTGCTGTCGGGATCTGAAGAGACTTTCAACAGAAATAAAACCCTTCCGTTAACATTAATAAGGTGAATCTGAGAGTCGTATGTTTAATTGATGGCAATTTCATTCCTCGTTTGTTACAAATACAATGAAACGTGAACATTCATTTATGTACCTTTTTATTTCTAAAATGTTATATACAGGAGAAGTTCATAGACTTGGCAAATTCATTTTTCAGACATTTGTAGGTACAGAGTTTTTTAAAGGGGTCATCGGATGTCAACATGATGTTTGAACATAAATTTGTGTTGGTAGTGTATGTACAACCACCCTATAATGATAAAATCCACCCAATGGTATTTTTTTAAATCTTTATAAAATATGTGTTTTTAAAATCCGGACATTCTCAGCTTCTTGTCTTTTGAAGTTACAGTAAACATGCGGCTAAAGTAAACATCATGGTTAGGCAGCCTACAGAAGAGAGGGGCGGGGTCAGCAGAGCTCATTAGCATTTAAAGGCAAATGCAACAGAGCAGCTCGCTCTAAAATGGGCTGATTTTGACAAGGTAAAAAGGGTGTTTGTTTACACTTCCACTGAGGCCAAAGTATATTATAGACTTCTAATTAAGACCCGAAAAAATCATATCAACTTGTGCACAATGGCATCAGATGACCCCTTTACATATTGTTCACATCTATATTATTGTCACGGTTCACACGGGGATCCAGGAACGAGGAGACGAGGATATAACAAACAGGGTATTTAATGGATGACGAACGGAGGAGATACAGGAACACAGGAAGGAAGGACATCCAAACAGCATGGAAACATGAACACAATTGACATTAACAATAATCCACAGGTAACATGAGGCAGAACAGACTATAAATAGGGAGACATAACTAGAGACACCTGGGACATAATCAAGACACAGACGGAGACTAATAAACTAATGATGGGGAAAGACAGGAAGGACCATATAAGGGTGAGGAAACAAAGGCAGAGGAAGACACATTAGTTTAGACTCTTAGCATCTTAATATGCATTAATAGCGTAATATACATCGAACAAATTGCTAATTGCTAAGCTCTGGAAGGCCTCAAAGACTTAGACAGAAAGGTGGTATTTACTTTATATTTTTGGGACCCATGGCGGATGAGGTATAGTAGGTATAGGCGGATCCGGGGACTCACGGCCACGGGCGGATCCATAGGGGAAACTAGGCGGCCACGGCGGACCCGACTCAGCCGGCGGACCCGGGGACTCAGGCACAATGACTCAAAAGTGTAGGCGGACAGGCACATTTAGTTGAAATTGATGTTTTACTTGAGGTAAAAAATTTTCTTGGGAAGCTCCCCAAATCTCAGGGGGCGCTCGGGAAATTCAGAAGGGCGCTATTACAACCAGCGGAGAAATAAGGGAGCTGGACGGGACCAGCGGAGGTAAAGGTGAGCTCAACATTGTGAGGCCCATTGAGCTGGACGGACATGGGCGCTCTGGACCGCATAATACTTTTTATATTAAATCACATTAATCATTAATTATATATATTTTTCAAGTGTGTAATGGACCAGTGAATATATTTATAAAGCTGGACGGGACCAGCGGAACATAAATAAACAAATTCACTGCTGGGACCAAAAGTGTCCATAGTTGCAGAAACAGCGGAGGTAATAATCAGCATATGTTTGAACCAGTGATATTGAAGGCCGGGTAGGCAATATCAGAAAGCCAGCAATAGCAAGTTAGCTTTGAAAGCAAGATCCACACCCTCCTGCATAATTACTCTGCAAAGCCAGCTAAAACACAAGGTGAGCTGTCAGACCATGCGGAGGCAATGAGTGAGCTGACGGGGACCAACTCTTGGGGGCGCTCTGAAGTGCTGACTCATGGGCGCTGGGTGGCGCTGACTCACGTGGGCGCTGAATGCACCTTTCACTCTTGATGGGCGCTGATGATCTGACTCATGTGGTCCAAGGTGCAGAGGTATGCTCGTGGTTGCTTGGACCAAACACTTTTAGGAACAGGCACCCTGGCGTATACATATAAATAAATGTAGACCAGCAGGTGCTGTGGGATCTGAAGCAGACTCTGGGTCTGGGCTCAAACCATCCCTCAAAACATTAATAAGGTGACCCAGGGGTACCTGTTTAATTGATGGCAACACATTCCAGTGGAGAAGGCTAAATACGGGCTGGGCAGGACCAGCGGCGAAGAAGATGAGCTGGGCTTCTAAAATGTTATAGGAGAAGTTTCATAGACTTGAAATTCATTTTTCCGACATTTGTAGGTACAGCGGCAGAAAGGCGGGCTCAGTGAGCTCAGCATGATGTGATCTCCATCTTGTTGGTAGTGGATGTACAACCACCCTATAATGATTCCACCCAGTGGATTTTTAAAATCTTTATAAGAGGATATAACAAACAGGGTATTTAATGGATGATGTAAACATGCGGAACAGGAAACACGGGAAGGCAGCACAGAAGACAGCATGGAAACATGAACACAATTGACATTAACAATAATGCAACACAGGTAACATGAGGCAGAACAGACTGATAAATAGAGACATAACTAGAGACACCTGGGACATAATCAAGACACAGACGGAGACTAATAAACTAATGATGGGGAACAGGAAGGACCATATCAAGGGTGCACAAAGGCAGAGGAAGACAAAGTCTGACAATCTATATTATATTGACCAAAATGAAGATATATCATGATATGAATTTTGGCCCTATCGTCCAGCCCTAGTTCATATGAGTAATTTAATATATATACACTGGACAAAATTATAAACACAACACTTGTTTTTGCCCCCATTTTTCATGAGCTGAAGTCAAAGACCTAAGAATTTTTCTATGTTCACAAATCTGTCTAAATCTGTGTTAGTGAGCACTTCTCCTTTGCCGAGATATTTCATCACCTCACAGGTGTGGCATATCAAGATGCTGATTAGACAGCATGATTATTGCACAGGTGTGCCTTAGGCTGGCCACAATAAAAAGCCACCCTAAAATGTGCAGTTTTATCACACAGCACAATGCCATGGATGTTGCAAGTTTTGAGGGAGCGTGTAATTGGCATGCTGACTGTAGGAATGTCCACCAGAGCTGTTGCCTGTGAATTTAATGTTCATTTATCTACCATAAGCCGTCTCCAAAGGCGTTTCAGAGAATTTGGCAGTACATCCAACCGGCCTCACAACCGCAGACCACGTGTAACCACACCAGCCCAGGACCTCCACATCCAGCATCTTCACCTCCAAGATCTTCTGAGACTAGCCACCCGGACAGCTGCTGCAGCAATCGGTTTGCATAACCAAATAATTTCTGCACAAACTGTCATAAACCATCTTGGGGAAGCTTATCTGCATGCTCGTCGTCCTCATCGGGGTCTCGACCTGACTGAAGTTCATCTTCGTAACCGACTTGAGTGGGCAAATGCTCACATTCAATGGCGTCTGGCAGCTTTGGAGAGGTGTTCTCTTCACGGATGAATCGGTTTTCACTGTACAGGCATATGGCAGACAGCGTGTATGGCATTGTGTGGGTGAGTGGTTTGCTGATGTTGTAGATCGAGTGGCCCATGGTTGCGGTGGGGTTATGGTATGGGCAGGCATGTTATGGACAACGAACAGATGCATGTTATTGATGGCATTTTGAATGCACAGAGATACTGTGACGAGATCCTGAGGCCCATTGTTGTGCCATTCATCCACAACCATCACCTCATGTTGCAGCATGATAATCCACAGCCCCATGTTGCAAGGATCTGTACACAATTCCTGGAAGCTGTAAACATCCCAGTTCTTGCATGGCCAGCATACTCACCGGACATGGCACCCATTGAGCATGTTTGGGATGCTCTGGATCGGCGTATACGACAGTGTGTTCCAGTTCCTGCCTAACTTTGAAGAGGAGTGGACCAACATCCCACAGGCCACAATCAACAACCTGATCAACTCTATGCAAAGGAGATGGCGAATGGTGGTCACACCAGACTGACTGGATTTCGGACCCCACCCTGACCCCCCAAATACAGTAAATGTGCACATTTTAGAGTGGTCTTTTATTGTGGCCAGCCTAAGGCACCCCTGAGCAATAATCATGCTGTCTAAATCAGCATCTTGATATGCCACACCTGTGAGGTGGATGGATTATCTCGTCAAAGGAGAAGTACTCACTAATACAGATTTAGACAGATTTGTGAACAATATTTGAGAGAAATAGGCCTGTTGTGTACATAGAAAAAGTCTTAGATCTTTGAGTTCAGCTCATGAAAATGGGGTAAAAAACAAAAGTGTTGTGTTTATAATTTTGTTCAGCATATATATAAATATATATATTAGGGGTGTAACGGTTCACAGAATGTACGGTCCGGTTCGACACGATACAGTGGTGTCACAGGTTCGGTTTGTTTTCGATATGGGGGGGTAATTGGTTATGTTACAATGTTGGAAATATTTCTGTTTTAAACCATGAAGGTAAGCCAATACATATCACACAAGCACGCGTTTGCGCACGTGTAAACTTTGCTCAGTATTTATGCTGGTGAAATTCACTATAAGCATAAAGTGAAAGTAAAAATGGAATGATGGAGTAATGACGGAGCTTTCGGCCTCTGATGCTGCTAATTCTCTCAGAGACAACGAGAGATGAATATACTTCAACATATGCTGATAACGATTTAGGCTATAGCTGTTTTAATTAATTTCCTTCATTTCAAAATGTATCTTGTGGCCTTTACATAGTGAAAAAAATGAGAAGAAATATATTTCGTGTTAAACAGGCTGTTTTTGAAAGTCGGTGATTGAAAAAAACAATTTATTTATTTCATCGATTTTTTTTATGACTGCAGTGTTAGTTTTTTAAGTATAGGACTATACTTTAATGTATAGCCTAATATACCTGTTTTAAAATACCTTTTTTTAAAACGTTTTAATTGAGGACTAAATAGCCTAATCTTATTCTCCCTTGTAGTTATGTGGTAATTATTGTGGGGCAAAATAATTGTAATTTTAATTTAATAATACAAGTAACTTCATAATAATAATAGGTCTAATAAAAATAAGAATATTAACAGGCCTACATAAATTGGAAATGCCAAATAATTTAACAAATTTATGTTTTTTACAATATCTGTTTACCAAAGCCTCGTACCGAACGGTTCAATACGAATACGTGTATCGTTACACCCCTAATATATATATATATATATATATATATATACAGTGCTCAGCGTAAATGAGTACACCTCCTTTGAAAAGTAACATTTTAAACAATTTCTCAATGAAACAAAAACATTTTCCAAAATGTTGACAAGACTAAGTTTTATATAACATGTGTTTAACTTATAACATGAAAGTAAGGTTAATAATATAACTTAGAGAACACAATTTTCAGTTTTAGGGTGATGCAAAAATGAGTACACCCCACTGAAAGTCTCTGGATCAAAGCAAGCAACATTTTGGAAGTGGATTTTGTGTCCATTGAGATATTTTTTCAAATTTTACTCTTCAAAGGGGTTGTACTCATTTACGCTGAGCCCTGTTTATATATATGTATATATATGTATGTATATATATATGTATGTATGTATGTATGTATGTGTGTGTAAAATGCCTTCAATTAATTATCTGATAATTGTTATTAGACCCACCCAGAGGTATCTCAGTGTCCATCAGTCCATCTGGTGAAATAGTGGAGGGAGCTTCAGTGACTCTGAGCTGCAGCAGTGATTCAAACCCACCTGCAGAAATCAGCTGGTTTAAAGGAGGAACAACTGTAGGATCTGGAAAAATCTACAGCATCTCAAATATCAGCTCTTATCACAGTGGAGAATACAAGTGCAAGTCCATCAATGAACATGGAAAGACATACTCTGCTGTGACTTTAAATGTAATCTGTAAGTTTACATTGAAACAAACTATGCTAATCTGTTATGATAATTTCAGATCATATTAGATTTAAAAATGTGTAATGTGTCTTAAATATATGATCTGCTAATTGTTGTTAGACCCACCCAAGAGCGTCTTGGTGTCCATCAGTCCATCTGGTGAAATAATGGAGGGAGCTTCAGTGACTCTGAACTGCAGCGGTGATTCAAACCCACCTGCAGAAATCAGCTGGTTTAAAGGAGGAATGTTTGTAGGATCTGGAAGAATCTACAGCATCTCAAAGATCAGCTCTGATCACAGTGGAGAATACAAGTGCAAGTCCAGAAATAAACTTGGAGAGAAATACTCTGATGCTGAGATTGTAAACATCATATGTGAGTTAATGACAGTTCAGTAACTTTGACTTTGAAGGTACAGTATGTATGATTTTTGCATAAAAATATCAAAAAAATTACATTTGGGCAATATTCTTAATTAAAAACTGATCACAGATATCGATTGTATATGAATTTAGATATTTGATTAATCTGAAAATCCCTTACTTTCTATTCTTGGTTCATTAGGGACCAGGTATTTCACAGGAATTGCACTCGGCCAATAGTGAACCCATGGACACAAAGTTGTCAGTTCTGAGCTTACTCATAGGATGCAGAGTGGTTATAATATCTTTAAGTGAGCTGCACCATGCATGCTCATAACAAAAAGTGTATTTTTTCCTATAAACTCGAGAGCTACACCATGTTCAGCCAGTGACAGTCAGAAATCAGAAGCCCCTAATGGTGTTCCCCATAGTTAATCCATTGGTGCTTCGGTATGATCTGTCCTAAATTCAGATTTGCGGAAATACCACTACACATTAATCTACTTGAAAAATAATTTCTGAAGAGATCAGAATGAGTCAAATATAGCAATTTATTGTAAGTCAGAAGAATTTGTATCATGACAATTACATAACTAAATAATTTAAAGCCAATTTGGAAAGGATAATGCAATTGTGAATCACATTGTTCCCACGTGGCAACCCTGCTCCTGTACACGGTTTAACTGTAGCTATATGGAAAATAGCCAAGTGTTCCAAGCAGGAAACAAACTAATTTAACAGTCACACATATAACAGCTATCCTAATTAAAAACAATACACATGATCTAAATGCATAACATCTATAAACTTTTATCTACGTATTTAAAAGTACACTTACAGCAAAGTAGGTGTTTCACATACTAGTCCACTAGTTGACTTTAATGCTCTGCCTTTAATGCGCTTTTTGATTGACATCGACCATTCACGCTGCGCGGATCATGTGATTTTGACATAAACAACATGGCAGCCTTACACACGAGGACCAATCATATACCTGGTGGGTCCTTTCAGCAAAGCAGTAGTGGCATATCAAGTATGTGGAAATATTTTTCTAATGATGAAGCTGGTAAAATATGCAAGTCCGTCCTGAAGTATAACAGAAGTACAAGTGTGATGGACATTCATCTGAAAAGGCATCCACTAATGCTAGGTGAGGAACAATGCATATCGTCAACACAGCAGTCAATTAAAGACTTCACCAAACATCCTACTGTGACAGGCTACTGTGACAGGCATAAGACGGAAGTAAATTCCAACGAATCTTTTCAGTTTCGAAAAGCCAAAACATGGGTTGTCCGATAAGATTTGAGCATTACATCACATGACCAGAGCAACGTCTAGGTTACGTACGCAACCCCCGGAGATGTTATGTCATGATGACATAGGGGATTTACTTGGAAGTCCCATTCATCTCTGACTATAGAGAAAACGCCAATGAAATTGGCTAGTGGATTTTGCATACCTGAGCCACTCCCCGTGCATACGGGTATAAAAGGGCAACAGGTGTGTCCACTGATTAGGTTTTACGCTGAGGAGCCGAGACGAGTCCCTGGCAACCAGCGATGGTTCAAGATTGTGGCATGGGGACATAACATATCTGTTCCCTCCATCAGGGAACGGGGGTTACGTACGTAAACTAGATGTTCCCTATCTGTCGTTCACTACGAGTTGTGTCGTGACGACATAGGGGTCCTATGGAAAGCGCCACAAGCTGAACCCCGTCACAACCTTGTGGCATGCAGATGTTGACAAGCGAGTGGGTGACAGACAAATGCCATGCAAGAGGTTGCAAACTTCCTACCGCCCCAGCGCAAATTTGCTAACCTTGGTGGTCACCGGGACCGCCGAGTACATCGCTGCTGGAGATAGCCAAGCCGCTGTTCCTTTCCCCACGGAATCGGAAGGGATTTCGACCTTCAGTGAAAGACGGCTTCAGGTCTTTCCTATTTGTTGTTACAGCTTGCCGTAACGGTAGGGAAGCGAGCCTTCCAGAGAAGGGCACTACGGAGGCCACATCCTGCCCGAAGGCAAGAAACTGGCTCAACGTGGAGACTGTAGAATCTTGCGAAGATGTTCGGTGTCGCCCAGCCCGCAGCTTTGCCGATGTCTGCCAAAGAGGCACCGTGCGCCAACGCATGGGAGGAGGCAACACTCCGAGTGGAGTGAGCCCTCACCCCCAGGGGGCATGGCTCGCCTTGTGATTGGCACGCCAAGGTGACGGCCTCCACTATCCAGTGGGCCAACCTCTGTTTGGAGACAGCCTTCCCTTTCTGCTGCCCTCCGTGGCAGACAAAGAGCTGCTCAGAGCTTGACGCCCGGTGCGGTCCACGATATGCGCAATGCTCTTACTGGACATAGCAACGCTAAGGCTGGATCTGCCTCCTCCGAGGGCAGTGCTTGCAGGTTCAGCACCTGATCGCGGAAGGGCGTGGTGGGAACCTTAGGCACGTATCCAGACCGGGGTCTCAAGACAATGTGAGAGTAGACCAGCCCGAACACAAGGCACTCTTCGCCATTAAAACGCCTGGAGGTCCCGACCCGTTTGATGGAAGTGAGCGGTCAGGAGCGCTGTCTTAAGAGACAGGAACTTCAGCTCGACTGAGTCCAGCAGCTCAAAGGGGCCCCTCTGAAGTCCAGCCAGGACGATAGAGAGGACCCAAGAGGGCACACGGGTGACCTGAGGATTCATCCTCCTGGCCCCTTCAGGAATCTCACGATGAGATCATGCTTTCCCAGGGACCAGTCGTCCACTGCATCGTGGTGAGCCGCGATAGCGGCTACATACACTTTCAAGGTTGATGGTGACAGCCCACGCTCCAACCTTTCTTGCAGGAAAGAAAGCACTACTCCAATCGTGCATCTTGGGGGTCTTCTCGGTGAGAAGAACACCAGTTCGAACAGACTCCATTTCAGTGCGTAGGTTTGCCTTGTTAAAGGAGCTCTAGCCTGAATGATGGTCTCTACCACTGCCGGTGGTAGACCACTCAAGTCTGCCCGCCCCATCCAGGAGCCACACATGGAGGTTCCATAGATCTGGACGTGGGTGCCATATGGTGCCGAGCCCTGAGAGGAGGTCCTTCCTCAGAGGAATGCGCCAGGGAGGTGCTGTCGCGAGGGAAATGAGTTCGGGAAACCAGGTCCGGGTGGGCCAATGGGGCGCAACCAGCAGGACCTGCTCCTCGTCCTCCCTGAGCTTGCACAGTGTCTGTGCGAGTAGGCTCACTGGGGGAAATGCATTCTCGCATAAGGCCCGAGGCCAGCTGTGTGCCAGAGCGTCTGTGCCGAGGGGGCCCTCGGTCAGGGAAAAGTACAGCTGGCAGTGGGAGGACTCGGGGGAAGCAAACAGGTCTACCTGAGCTTCCCCGAATCGACTCCAGATCAGCCGGATCGTCTCGGGATGGAGTCGCCACTCTCCGGGGAATGTGAGCTGTCGTGAGAGCGCGTCGGCCACACAATTGAGCTTCCCCGGGATGTGAACAGCGCGCAGTGACTTGAACTGCATGTGACTCCAGAGGAGGAGATGGCGGGCGAGCTGTGACATGCGGTGTGATCGTATACCTCCCAGCCGGTTGATGTACGAGACCGCCGCAGTGTTGTCCTTGCGGACTAGCTGTGCTTGCCCAACAGCAGTGGCCGGAACTGCCGCAAGGCTAAATGCACTGCCCACAGCTCTAGGCAGTTGATGTGCCAAAGCAGTCGGGGCCCTGTCCAGAGCACCGAGGCTGCCTGCCCGTTGCATGTAGCGCCCAAGCCCGTGCTGGAGGCATCTGTTGTGACATGGCCAATGGCAACCAGCAGGACCTGCTCCTCGTCCTCCCTGAGCCACAGTGTAGTAGGCTCACTGGGGAAATGCATTCTCGCATAAGGCCCGAGGCCAGCTGTGTGCCAGAGCGCCTGTGCCGAGGGGGCCCTCGGTCAGGAAAAGTACAGCTGGCAGTGGGAGGACCTCGGGAAGCAAACAGGTCTACCTGAGCTTCCCTCGAATCGACCCAGATCAGCCGGATCGCCTCGGGATGGAGTCGCCACTCCGGGGAATGTGAGCTGTCGCGGAGAGCGCCGCCACACAATTGAGCTTCCGGATGTGAAAGTGACTTGAACTGCATGTGACTCCAGAGGAGGAGATGGCGAGGACATGCGGTGTGATCGTATACCTCCCAGCCGGTTGAGAGACCGCCAGTGTTGTCCTACTAGCTGTGCTTGCCCAACAGCAGTGGCCGGAACTGCCGCACAAAATGCACTGCCCACAGCTCTAGGCAGTTGATGTGCCAAAGCAGTCGGGCCCCTGTCCAGAGCACCGAGGCTGCCTAAGATGCTGGAGGCATCTGTTGTGACAACAGTATGCCGGGACACTTGTTCTAGGGGCACCCCGGCCCGTAGAAAGGCAAGGTCCGTCCAGGGGCTGAGGGAGCGGTGACACTGCTGGGTGATACCCACTCACAGTGTACTGCGGCGCCATGCCCACCACGGGACCCGGGAGTTTAGCCAGTGCTGAGGTGGTCTCATATGAAGCAATCCGAGCGGCGTGACTGCAGCTGCGGATGCCATATGCACCAGGACCCTCTGAAACGGTTTCAGTGGTACCACATTCCTGCCTCTGAAGGAACTGAAGTTCAGCACTGCTTGGGCACGTTCCTCCGTGAGGCGTGCCGTCATACTCACCGAGTCTAACTCCACGCCAAAAAAAGAGATTCTCTGCACAGGGGGGAGCTTGCTCTTTTCCCAGTTGACCCGAAGCCCCAACTGGCTGAGTGCTCCAAGTCCCTGTGATTGCCCAACTGTTTCTCTGGATTGGGCTAGGATAAGCCAATCGTCGAGGTAGTTGAGGATCCTGACGCCCACCTCCCGTAATGGGGTAATGGCGCCTACGACCTTCGTGAACACATTAGGAGACAGGAGTGCCCGAAGGGAGGGGACCTTGTACTGCCCGCGTTCCTTGAACGCAAAACCGTAGAAACGTGGTCTGTGTCATGGAAGGATCGAAACGTGAAAGTAAGTGTCCTTCAGGTCGATCGCTGCAAACCAATCCTGGGGCTGAATGCATTTGATCATGCACCTGTGCGCCAGCATCTTCAACGGGAGCTTGTGTAAAGCCCGGTTCAAGACTCGCAGATCCAGGATTGGCAAGGCCACACCTTTCTTGGGCACGGGCGAAGTAAGGTAAGGGCTGAAAACCCCGCCTCATCTCGGCTGGAGGGACCGCTTGATTGCATCCTTTGCCAGGAGGACAGCAATCTCCTCATGCAAGACACAGGGGTTGCTCCGACTGCCACCGACGCCCGAGAACGCCGTTGAACTTGGGAGGTCGCCTGGCGAACTGAATCACAGATGTCGAATTGTGCGCGTGAGCCAGCGAGACAGGCTGCTGGACAGCATGAGCCACGCCCAGACGCTGTTCAAGCTGCTCCGGCACAATCGACATACCTGTGGTGGTGCAGCGAAGGGAGTAGGGTGGATGGTACAGAAGGCAGTGTGTGTTCTGAGGCATCCTCACGAACTCCCTGGGTCCCAAACGGGACTGGCCAGAGGTGCGTGGGGAGGAATGTCGCCCCCCCGAATCTCTTGGCTACTGGCAAATGGGTCGTGGGCGAGAGTGAGGAGGCAGGGCGTGGCACACTGTCGCCCCATGGACCTGAGAACCCGGAGGAAAATGAAATTGCTCTTTTTTTGAGAAAGTGGGTACCAGAACAGAAACAAAATTAAACTGAAGATTATCCTCCCGGCCCTCCACCGGGGGAAGGAGCGGCGCTGTTCTCGCCATCTCCTGAGAAAGAGCAAACTCCAACATCTCCGGGTTGCCCACGCCGGCCTAGGTGTCGATTTATCGTGTGTCGATAACATTTATCTTATATATATATATATATATATATATATATATATATATATATATATATATATACATATATATACACGGAAGGGCAAGATATATGATTACATGATTGACAGGTCTAGAGCAAATAGACCTATAATTATGAAGATATGTTATTATGCAGCTCAACTTTTTTTATATTTATTTCACAATAAAGGCTGTTTATGACACATGACAATCGGGTATCGGTCAGTCCATTCTAAAACATACAAAGAGTGCATGCCTGCCTATTATAGAATCAAAATCCATTGTAGATCACAATTGGAAGCTATAACAAGCATTCGATGATGATTTAAAGTGGGTTTTGAGCAAAAACATAATTACATACATTTTCAATGTAGCTTGACAGTTAATGGTACTCCTCTAATTATTTCAGATTTATTCTTGTAAGCATCATGGATATTTTGTATTTTTGATGAAGAAACTAGTTATTTATCTTAATTTAATGAAATTGAGCAGCAGGCGAAGTAAACCACACAAGATACATATGCTACATGAAGAAAAAAGGCATTGTTGGTCGGCGCCACCTAGTGTGTGTTTAATTCGAGTATCACTTTAGCCAAATAAAGGTAATCAAAAATCTCTGTTTACATGGTAAATTCTTAATCAGAGTGTAGTGACCAGCGGGCAAAAATATTTTCCATCCAACACGTAGTAATATTTTGATGTTATCAGGCTGCGTGGACAACAAAGGATGCCTTTTGTTTTAAGAAAACAACACTAAATCTTGTGGGGATCGGGGAGGGGGTGGGGGTGACATTAACATACAGTAACCCTCATGAAGGAACTGACTTGGTCTCCCTCAAATTTATAATTTGTTGAAGGATAAGGATGTCAACCAAGTTTGTCGCACAAGTCTTGAAAAGTGAAGCCAGAACATTTTGATCGCCCCCAGGTGACAGGATGCAGTATAGGTCATAAACCCCGCCCACTCCATGTAGTTGAATGGGACATGAGACAATCTAATTCAAATTACACTTCCAATAATTGTTTTCCAAAGAGGTTTTCTGTCATTTTAGATAGTTCTTAGCATGCTGATTTGTGTTGAAGTTTTCTTTTTAATTAGTTATTTGATGCTATAAAATGGGATGTGGTGTCATGATTCGATTGGGTCTGTGGGAATATGAGCAGGACTTTGATTCTCCATGACTCCACAATCATTACTTTGCAGACTCTGGTATCCAAATGACATCATTTTCACAAGATGAACACGGCAATACTGAGAATGTTTTGACTTCACTTTTCTATAGTGGAAGTGGAGATGCGTCCATCCATCTTTTACATTCTATGATGTCAGCATTTCATGGATCAAAGATCGATCCAATCACCATGTGATTTTTCATTGATCACATTTCTTCATTCTTGTGACCTAAGTTTGAATGATCACTACAGACGAGCAAACCGGTTTTGCCTTTGTGGTGAAGGAAACATCTTCATGTGCATTCACACAAAATTGACCAAACCTTCCTCATATCCATCTACAGACCTGAATGTAGTTTATGAATGCTCTGTGTGATACAACATGGTATGCAACATTACCTATTAAGGTATATACTGTACAGTATATATGAATGCACGGGTCAGTGCTAAGCATTACTTATTGATGTTTGGTCTTCATATTTTCAGCACAATGTCTAGGTTAATCTGGAATCGGTTTGGCAAGTGAATAATGCATAGGAAAATATTTAAAGACATTGTTTCACATATTATCACTACAAGAGTATTGTTGTAATCGAGTTATAATCACAATATCGTTGTATAAATGTACTCAACTTGTCATAAAGCTACGTCTTTGTTATTGTTTTGAATAAAAGACCTCTAGTGGTGAAACTGACATATTTGCAGTTTAGATCTTCTGAACATGGAATGTGGTCAACTTTCTGATATTTAATGAAATTTTTTTTCTCCTTTAGATGCACCAAAAAACATCTCAGTGTCCATCAGTCCATCTGGTGATATAGTGGAGGGAGATTCAGTGACTCTGAACTGCAGCAGTGTTTCAAACCCACCTGCAGAAATCAGCTGGTTTAAAGGAAGAACGTTTGTAGGATCTGAAAGAATCTACAGCATCTCAAACATCAGCTCGGATCACAGTGGAGAATACAAGTGCAAGTCCAGAAATGAATATGGAGAGAAATACTCGGATGTTCTGACTTTAAATGTCATGTGTGAGTAAATTATACACTGTAAAAAATCCAATTAACAAATTGATGGAAGGGCAAAATATTTAAGTTGAACTAATTTAATTGCTTGTGCTTAGTTGAGAAAACATATTATATTAAGTCTGCACAAATATATTTAAAAAACATTAAACGAATGGTTACTTTGAAATCCAGTCAACATTCAGAATAATAAATGCTGACTAAACTAATAAAAACAAATCCAACCAACACTGAGATCATTCTGCACGTGCACGCACCTGAGTGACTTCACGGCAGAAACAGCGCGACATCTTGTCAAGTTCACGCGTCAGGTAAGTTGCACTAAATACATGTTATTTTTAGACTAAATTTAATGAGAAAATCATGCAAAATATATATTTTTTTGAGTAGACATTTAACAAGTTTTTTATGAGTTGCATATCCGAATGAAAGTGGATATTTAAGTGTATG
Source organism: Gymnocypris eckloni scoliostomus (assembly GCA_027564155.1). NCBI lineage: Eukaryota > Metazoa > Chordata > Actinopteri > Cypriniformes > Cyprinidae > Gymnocypris > Gymnocypris eckloni. Next base: position 37,707,344 of record CM050416.1, read on the forward strand.
TCCAGTTCAGGCGTCAGGTAAGTCAATTGTGGCAGTGAATAAATATTTGCGCTGAACGTTTGACTGAATTTATCAAAACTTATATTTGTTTAAATGTTTTACTTAAAACGTATATACTTACACACAAACGTACAACCTATATAAACTTTGAATAAACTTTGTATGATATGTCTGAGGGAAATTTTTGTAAAGGGAAGGTGTTCTTTCATTTCCATAAAACACTTAATGTCAAAAGCTGTGTTATTATAATGAATTTTAGCTAATTTTGGCGTGTTTTATGATATTTTTTTGTAACTTAATGTAAACCACAGCAATGCCCTCATTTGAAGTTAACATGGGCGTGTTTAATGGGTTTTTGCATGTACAAACTTCTGGAGTTGTCCCATGAAGTAAAAAGTTGACAATAAATATGACTAACAACAAGCAATGGTTAAATGTCGCTCATTTCAAACGGAGTGGATTACACAGTGTTTCTGTTCTCGTGAAATGTACATGTTATATTACAAATCCAGTAAGCACCAATGCTCCCTGTTGTGCAAAGGATTGTGGAATGGATTTGTGCCAAAAAAGTTTGCAAATTCTGTTTCATCACTAAATTTAATTAACTGATATTAATACATTGTAAATTATTTAAAAGGCATCATTTAATTTTGTGACCTTAAAATTTACTTTTATTTCTCCATCAGGGTGTGGCCAAAGGTTTCATTAGTGCTTTTTCATCATTGCTAGATTTCAGATGCAACTCAGTCTGTTCTTTCAAGGCACCAAACACTAGCTCGTGATCAGTCATCCTCACTGCAACTACATACTTTGTGTGTACTTTCAAGATGAGGCGTTTATTGTTTTCATTCTAGGTAATTTGCATAAATGTTTAGCGTTTTTTACTACAATTATAATGAGCTTTACTTTTCTCAGTGGCATCTAAACTAATATTAGTCTTTCATTCTTATGCAGAGGTGAATGTAGCCACCCAGTCCATATCCAGATTAGATGGTGGATCAGCACCTAGAGACGACCCCTACAGCCTGAATTTTAGAGGAGACCATGTCAGCTAGATGAGCTCCAGAGATAGATCCCCTACGAAGACCTCGTTGGCCATCAGGACAAGACCACGATAACCAGACAATCCTCTGCTCAATCTGACCTGTGTTGCAGCCTAGAATTAAACCATACCATGCTGGTTTCGTCTGGCCAGAGGAGAACTGCCCCCCGACTGTGTCTGGTTTCTCCAAAGGTTTTCTACTCAATCTCTGTCACCGATGGATTTTTGGGTCCTTGCCGCTGTCACCTTTGGCTTGCTTATTTGGGGACGCTAGGCTGATTGCACAGACTATATTGGAAGAGAGCTGAACTGGATGATGACTTCACTGGATCACCAATGAACAGACTTTAACTGGGAAAATAACTTGTTAATGTCCTCTTACGTTATTGAAAAACTATGTTCCTGTTTGATTCCGTAAAGTTGCTTTGACACAATCAGTATTGTATAAAGCTCTATGTAAATAAAGGTGATTTGATTTGATATACTGTCATTTTTTTTTTTACTTTTTTCATTTTAAAGATGTAATTTTGAAAAGTAATAATATTTGTAAATGTTTGTTTAACCCTCTGGTTGTGTTCGGACTCCTGTCACACTTGTGGTGTTCCCGGTCAAAAATGACCGGACTCCAAACAACTGCTTATAAATCTGTCATTATGCTATATTATCTAGCCTCATTTATCCGAAGGCACCTCATTTTTAGTGAAAAAGCATTTTTATGAATAATTTTCACAATATGAGATAAAGAATTATGAAACTTGGCACTGTTTCTCACACTACTGTACTTTAATGTTTAATCAGGAGGTTTGCTTTTAAATGCTTTTATTTTGTACAAAATTGCAAAAGTCACACTTGTGGTGTTCCCGGTCAAAATGACCGGACTCGATCAATTGCTTATAAATCTGTCATTATGCTATATTATCACCAAATATTGGATTCAATCTTTTGTCAACTTGTTTTCATTTAGGACTGGTTTTGTGTTTCTATTTGCATCTGATTAATCGTAGGCCTCATTTATCTGAGAGTAGGTACCTCGTTTTTTGAGTGAAAAAAGCATTTTTTATGAATAATATTCACAATATGAGTTAAAAAATTATGAAAATTTGCACTGTTTATCACACTAGTGTGCTTTAATGTTTAATCAGGAAGTTTGATTTTAAATGCTTTAATTTTGTAAAAAAAAATGCACAAAGTCACACTTGTCAAAAATGGCCGGCCATTGAAAGTGAATGGGGAAGAATGAAAGTAAGAGAAACAACTAGTGTTCAGGAGCATGTTGTGCTTACAAACATAAAGGCCTTTGCGTGTGTGAATGCATGCATGTATACTCACGCTATCACACACACACGCTCAAACTGCCTTGTCTTTAGCCTGCATTGACTTCAAAATAATCTTTTCTTTCATCACATATTCTAGACAAAACATTATGGCAATAGGTTTTGAGGCTTTCATGTTCTCACAGAGTAGATGAAAGTTTACAAATAAATGCTTTAGCACAGAGAGACAGCATATAAATGCCTCACATCACCTTGCTTGTCATTCAGTCCATGTCAGCGCAATGGCGAAGAAGCTGTCTTTACAAGAAGTTCTTGATCATATTACTGATCAAGAGAATAGCGAGGAAGAGACAACTGAAGATGAATCTTATAGTGAAGATGCATTGCAAGATATATTGGAAGAGGAAAACATCACTGAACAAGCTGAAAACCTTGCAACAATTGAAGAGGAGCAATCTTCTGATTTTGAGGGCCCAGCTGAAGTTGATGTAACATTCTGGTCGAAGGATGGAAATTTGTCCTGGTCATCATCTCCAACTGAGAAGAAAGGCAGATTATCCACAGAAAATGTCATAAAGATGACACCAGGGTTGACAAAATATGCCACATCCCACATTGAAGACATAAAATCATGCTTCAACCTGTTTCTGACAGAGCCTATTGAAAACATAGTCATATCCATGACTAATTTGCAAATGCAGGGCAAACATTTGCAAGGCACATGCACAGTTTATTTGTGAGTCATGTGAATAAGTTCACAAAATGACCAGTTGCACGGCACATACAAATGCTAGTGTCAGTCACTTTCATGAGTTCAAACAACAACCAGGTGTTCGTTGATGTGGTTCTTTATATGGCAATGCCAATGTTTTAGTTTTTTGATTTTCTGTCACAATGGTCAGATATTGTCTCTGTTTGACATTGTCAGTGTGCAGGATATACTGTATATAACTGAAATATAACAGTTTTGGTTTGTTGTTCCATAAAATGTTATAATGTAAAAAAATCGTATTGTGTTCTTTCTTGTATGTCACGATGGTCAGATTTAACAGGGAACGGCATAAGTGTTACTTTGTGCCCCTTTTCAGAAAATAAAAGCATTTCAAAATAAAGGTCCTGCTTTTTGTGATCTTCCCCATTTACTTTCAATGGCCAGCCATTTTTGACAAGTGTGACTTTGTGCAATTTTGTACAAAATAAAAAAAATTGAAAGCAAACTTCCTGATTAAACATTAAAGCACACTAGTTTAATAAACAGTGCAAATTTTCATAATTTTTTATCTCATATTGTGAAAATTATTCATAAAAAAATGCTTTTTTCACTCAAAAATGAGGTGCCTACTGGATAAATGAGACGATTAATCAGATGCAAATAGAAACATAAAACCAGTCCTAAATGAAAGAAAACAAGTTGACAAAAAGATTAAATCCAATATTTGGTGATAATATAGCATAATGACAGATTTATAAGAAATTGATCGGAGTCCGGTCATTTTTGACCGGGAACACCACGAGTGTGACTTTTTGCAATTTTGTACAAAATAAAAGCATTTAAAAGCAAACCTCCTGATTAAACATTAAAGTACACTAGTGTGATAAACAGTGCAAATTTTCATAATTTTTTATCTCATATTGTGAAAATGATTCATAAAAAATGCTTTTTTCACTCAAAAAACGAGGTGCCTACTTTCGGATAAATTAGGCGTACGATTAATCAGATGCAAATAGAAACACAAAACCAGTCCTAAATGAAAGAAAACAAGTTGACAAAAATATTAAATCCAATATTTGGTGATAATATAGCATAATGACAGATTTATAAGAAATTGATCGGAGTTCGGTCATTTTTGACCGGGAACACCACAAGTGTGACTTTTTGCAATTTTGTACAAAATAAAAACATTTAAAAGCAAACCTCCTGATTAAACATTAAAGTACACTAGTGTGATAAACAGTGCAAATTTTCATAATTTTTTATCTCATATTGTGAAAATTATTCATAAAAAATGCTTTTTTCACTCAAAAAACGAGGTGCCTACTTTCGGATAAATTAGGCATACGATTAATCAGATGCAAATAGAAACACAAAACCAGTCCTAAATGAAATAAAACAAGTTGACAAAAATATTAAATCCAATATTTGGTGATAATATAGCATAATGACAGATTTATAAGAAATTGATCGGAGTCCGGTCATTTTTGACCGGGAACACCACAAGTGTGACTTTTTGCAATTTTGTACAAAATAAAAGCATTTAAAATCAAACCTCCTGATTAAACATTAAAGTACACTAGTGTGAGAAACAGTGCAAATTTTCATAATTTTTATCTCATATTGTGAAAACTTATTCATAAAAAAGATTTTTCACTCAAAAATGAGGTGCATACTTTCGGATAAATGAGGCTTACGATTAATCAGATGCAAATAGAAACACAAAACCAGTCCTAAATGAAAGAAAACAAGTTGACAAAAAGATTGAATCCAATATTTAGTGATAATATAGCATAATGACAGATTTATAAGCAGTTGTTTGGAGTCCGGTCATTTTTGACCGGGAACACCACAAGTGTTACTAGTTGAAATAAAACCCACAAAAAATTACGAAAATTTACAAAAAATTAATGAGAAGTACTTATACCCTATGTGAACAAAGTCAGTAAGTTTGAGTCCAATGCGATAACGTTAACTAGTATTTTCGGGAAAAATAAAATCTTTTTCGGGTCAATTTGACCCGAACACAACCAGAGGCATAACTAAAATTGAGTTTAGCTTGCTTAGTTCGTTCTTTCATTAAACATAGTGTAAACTGGATTTTGCAGTTGTATTCCAGATGTAATGTTTGTCAACTGGAGCTTTAAAGGGATAGTTCACCCAAAATGAAAATGTGCTGTTAATTTACTCACTCACGCCATCAAATATGTAGATTACTTTTTCTTCATTCCTGTATGTTTAGTATGAAAAACGTTATAAATGGATATTGTTATTCAATAAAGGCTATTATGTGTTGTAACGTGTGTTTTAGTGATTGATAAACACCAGTTAATAATTTCATAAATTTTGTTAAACTATAAAAAAATGCTTATGTAGTTCCCCAGCACTTTCTTATGATGCACAAGTAATACATCTTAGTTGAGGTAACATATACTACACATTGAGTAAATGGTTGAATTTTAATTGACATAATTTGCTGTAGTCTTCTAAATGTCTGACCAATTAAAAATTTTTAGTTGAATTAGTTGAACTAATCAAGCTGTTTGTGCCAGGCTGAGGAGAAAGGTATTGTAATAATGTAAATTATGTGAAAAAAAATGATGCGATTTTCAAAACACCAAGCATTAGAGCATGTTCCAGTATACCCCCAAAACAAAAGCAAGACTTTGTAAAAGAACATAACAGGACCCCTTTTAACTTATATGGTAATGTTTAGATGTAAAATGCAAAAGTAATACCCTTTACACTTGTTTCTTATATTTGTTATTTTTGTAGTGAATTTGCTTTTGCCAACGTAGGGAGGTGAAATAGTTTAGTGATGGGTACGCATATCACCAATAACGTTATGATATTTGGAGCATGTGTAATTTAAGTTGTGGTTATGATTACATCACATAAGAAAGATTGGTGGGATCTCTAACTTGTAGAACCTTCTTCTACATCATCAACACAAGGCAGACACAAGTGTACTATATATATATATATATATATATATATATATATTAGGGATGCACAATATTTATCGGACAGATAAATTATTGACCGTTATGGGTGAAAATGACGTAATTTGTATTGCTCAGATAAATAAATGAAATCCGATATCAAGATTAGATAAATTACGCATGCCGGTAAATCAATCAATCAGTCTGATTTATCTGAGATTCATCCGCTTACCCACTGCAGATTTAAATTGCAGTGACTCTCAGCTTGAGTTGCGCTCATTACGTCATCATTTGTGAACATGTCTTCACCGGTCTGGAGGTTTTTCTCGGTGGCAGAGGAGGACAATGCCATTGCTATTTGCAATGCAGGTTCAGCAAGGACTTCGAGAGGAGGGGAAAAAGGTGTCAAGTTTTAACAAAACAAATCTTATGTCTCACTTGTAGGGGTGTGCGATATGACGTATTTTGATCGCAGATGATAAAATGTCTCCACAATCTGCTTTTGAAGACATATTGTAGAATAGCCTAGTGCTACAGTGCAATTTTTTTCAGTTGCAGTTCTGGCCCCTCCGCCTCAATATACAATGCCACATACATTCACATCAGTGTTAACTCAGCGGTAGAGTTACTCTCACGGACACTGCACTTTCCGGTTAAGCTTTTCAATCGCCGCTGTTCTGACGCACTTTTTCTGAGCCCGCATATCTGAAGCGCACGGACACACCGACGAATATCGGCGCTGCTATTCGCCAGCGTTTTTCAATGCGTTTTTTGTGTTCACACCCAATCGATTTTTGCTGACGATGAGCCGAGTGAACATGCAAATTCATTCCCTGACATTAGATGACGCTTAATGTAAAACAGAAATACCCCGGTACACAAGGTGGCGCTGCGCAACTTTACACTTCTGACACTCGCTAGTCACTCAGAAGAAGAGAGCAAGTATTTACGCGCTTGTCAAAATCATACAAAGAAAACATGGATATTTCAAGCACCAGAAGCTCCAGCTCCAGCAGCTCCAGCGTTGAAGAAATTATTGTTCTGTTGAATGAGGAAAGAAGCCGGAAAAGACTCCGACGCCGGCAGTGTAGACGCTACTTGGCGTATATCTTCTTCGTCGTAACGTATGTGTGCTCGGCAAGACTGTTTTGTGTTTGAGCGCCCCCAAGTTGTGTTTTACTGTAACTTCAGCAGCTCCAGACACGTGAGCAAAAGCGCCAATCTCATTGGTCGGATAGTTTTTGACGCGGTGCGTCAAACCAAAAAAACGAACCCGAGGCGTTTTTAAAAAAATGACGCTTTTACGTGTGGCGTTTTTCGCGTCGGTGTGCACACTCACATTGGCGCCCTTTGTTTAGTCACGAGGCGTTAAACGTCGGCGAATATCGCGCACGAAATTTGTCCCGGTGTGTACGGGCCTTAACAGTGCCTGATTTCTCAACTGTTGTCTTTTGAGCTAAAACTGTCAAAACACACAAGTGTAACATATAAACTCAGTTGGTTATGTCTAAAATTAAAGTAAACAGTAGAGAGAGAAATGGATGCGTGCCTATATATTAGATGCGTGCAGCTCTTAAAGGGACAGTACTAAACATGCAGCCGACTATAATTAAAGGGATAGTTCACCCAAAAATGTAATTTCTGTTATTATTTACTCACTCACGTTGTCCCAAACCTGTATTAATTTCTGTCTAGTGCTGGACACAAAAGAAGATAATTTGAAGAACGTGGGAAACCAAACAGTTGCTGGTACACATAGACTTTGATAGCAGGAAAACAATAGTATGGAAGTTGCTGTGGACGAGCTGTGGACTGTTTGGTTTTCCACTTTCTTTAAAATAGCATTTATGTTCAGCAGAAAAAAAGAAACTCATTCAGGTTTAAAACTAACATTGAGTAAATGATGGTATAAATAAAAAACACTATGACAGAATCTACAGACAGATGACAGAATTGTTATTCTTAATGTTAAAACAACAAAACACAAAGAGAGAAAATAACTTTCTACTCTTGACAGAAAAAATTAAAATAGTACAGTTGCTTTAATAGTAATCGTGGAAAAGTTCATTTATTTCAGTAATTCACCTCAAATTGTGAAAATCGAGTATTAAATCAATTCAATGCACACAGACTGAAGTAGTTTAAGTCTTTGATTATTTTAATTGTGATGATTTTGGTTCACATTTAACAAAAACCCACCAATTCGCTATCTCGACAAATTGGAATACTTCATAAGACCAATAAAATATTTTTTTTTTGTGTGAATTGTTGGCCTTCTGGAAAGTATGTTAATTTACTGTATATGTACCCAATACTTGGTAGGGGCTCCTTCAACTTGGGCTATGAGTTTCTCCACCCTTCATCCAGACTCTAGGACCTTGGTTTCCAAATGAAATACAAAACTTGCTCTCATCTGAAAAGAGGACTTTGGACCTTTGGGCAACAGTCCAGTTGTTCTTCTTAGCCCAGGTAAGACGCCTCTGACGACAACTGTAGTCAAACTCCTCGACACGTCTGTGTGTGGTGCTCTTGATGCCTTGACCCCAGCCTCAGTCCATTCCTTGTGAAGTTCACCCAAATTCTTGAATCGATATTGCTTGACAATCCTCATAAGGCTGCGGTTCTCTCGGTTGGTTGTACATCTTTTTCTTCCACACTTTTTCCTTCCACTCAACTTTCTGTTAACATGCTTGGATACAGCACTCTGTGAACAGCTTCTTTGGCAATGAATGTTTGTGGCTTTCCCTCCTTGTGAAGGGTGTCAATGATTGTCTTCTGGACAACTGTCAGATCAGCAGTCTTCCCCATGATTGTGTAGCCTAGTGAACCAAACTGAGACCATTTTGAAGGCTCAGGAAATCTTTGCAGGTGTTTTTAGTTGATTAGCTAATTGTCATGTCACCATATTCTAATTTGTTGAGAAAGTAAATTGGTGGGTTTTTGTTAAATGTGAGCCAAAATCATCACAATTAAAAGAACCAAAGACTTAAACTACTTCAGTCTGTGTACATTGAATTAATTTAATACAAAAGTTTCACAATTTGAGTTGAATTACTGAAATACATTAACTTTTACACAACATTCTAATTTATTGAGATGCACCTGTATATAGTTTTTTATTTGTATATTTGTTCATTCGATTTCTTGCATGATCCTGCTAAATATGCCGATTGTACCTGAAATTAAGCACCGTTTGTTTTATTTGTATATATGTGTATTTGTAATGTGTATCTTTGTTCTTATTTTTAATAACAAATATAAAATAATGACAAGGATTGTTATCTTCACAGACTTTGGCCAAATTATGCTCCATTCTTTTTATATTTTGTTCACTTGAAAGTCTTTGTCTTTATAATGGCAAAATTACTTCGGCTGTACTGCTTAGACAAAATAGTCAAACCGACATGACATAGAATCATGATAAAATCGTGAAATTTCGAAAAAAATATATACATAGTTTTTTATACATAATTACTAAATTTGTTATATACATAACTACTAAATGAATACCATAAACGAAATATGAATAAAGTGCATAAGATGCATTAGATGCAAGTGATTATGTTGGGTGTTGCTATGTCAGAAATACTGTATTTCTGTAGATCTTACCTTCTCATGCACCATGATTGGTCGATTATATACAATACCTTCATTATTACTGGTCAAACTACTTTGGATGTTTTAGGCAATATAAAAACCATGTCCATGACGTGTCCCGTATAAATGGCACATATGGCCACCCTAGAAGGAGAAAGTGAAAGTGAAAGTTATGACATTTGCCAAGTATGGTAAACAAGTATGGTAATTTGTGCTCTGCATTTCACCCATCCAAGTGCACACATAGCAGTGAGTAGTGAACACACACACACAGAGAGCAGTGGGCAGCCATTTGCTCCAACACCTGGAGAAAATAGAGCACTGTTCATTCATTCCACAGTTTATTTATTTTGTTTTTATATTTTCTGGTGTAGACGTCATACAGTAGCCCAAAAACATCTTTAGTAGCACATTAACCATTATTAAGTATCTCCAATATGGTGCACATCCGGGTAACTGACTAGACTGTGATCTAGTTGCAAATGCTCTATATTGTGCAAAAAATAAATAAAAAAATAACAATGTTTAAATCCAAAGAAATTCACAGTTTTAACCAATTAAATGGTCTATGTATTTTTTCACCTGTCAATGCAGTCACATCCCCTACCCTCGGATGACAGTAGACACCATGGAAATAGTGCACTTCCTGGACAAATTTTGGAAGTAGTATTTGTAGCATCAAAGCCAACGATCTCTGGTAGCATCTAGCAAGCAACAGTTGTTTGTTTTACACATTTGTCATAGATCACAACTATTCATAATCATTTGCTGTGTATTCTGTCACCAATGAAATGTCATATAAAGCAAAAAATGACTGCAGAGGTGAAGAAGACAGCTCCCATGATTCTACAATTAGTCATTGTGTCTTAATCGATCTTTCGGTGGCGCTGCTGAGTTCAGTCGCCTGTGAATTAGCTCCGCTCAGAATTGTGCTTTTTATGTGGTTGTTTTAACCTATTTTTACTCTTAAGTCTCTTTTTTTACCATATATATGCTCTTGTGTTGTGTTACTTTTATATAATTTTAATTTTTATTCTTTTGCACTGTCCACTGAGCGGACCTGATTTCACTTACATTTCACTTCTGATTATACCCTGTATAATGTATTATGTGACAAATAAAGAAACCTTGACCTTGACCTTGATAATGGTCAATTATGGTTTTAAATAAGAGACATTTATTGGTGAAACGTACATATTTGACCTTTAGATCTTCTAAACTTAGTGTCAACTTTTTGATTTAATTAAATCTGTTTTATCTTTTAGATGCACCAAGGAACATCTCAGCATCCATCAGTCCATCTGGTGAAATAGTGGAGGGAGATTCAGTGACTCTGACCTGCAGCAGTGATTCAAACCCACCTGCTCTGAACTTCAGCTGGTTTAAAGGAGAAACATTTGTAGGATCTGGAAGAATCTACAGCATCTCAAAGATCAGATCTAATCACAGTGGAGAATACAAGTGCAAGTCCAGAAACGAACATGGAGAGAAATACTCTGATGCTGTGACTTTAAATGTCACGTGTGAGTAAACGATAGTTATTTGGTTGTATCAGTACATCGTCCGACTATATTTGATTTCAAACTATTTTTGATTGTTAATGAATATTTTTTTTTTTCGGTTTTAGACCCACCCAGGAGTATCTCAGTGTCCATCAGTCCATCTGGTGATATAGTGGAGGGAGATTCAGTGACTCTGACCTGCAGCAGTGATTCAAACCCACCTGCAGAAATCAGCTGGTTTAAAGGAGGAGTGATTGTAAAATCGGGAAGAATATACAGCATCTCAAACATCAGCTTTGATCACAGTGGAGAATACAAGTGCAAGTCCAGAAATGAGCATGGAGAGAAATACTCTGATGCTGTGACTTTAAACGTCATATGTGAGTCTGTTATAAAACACAATATGCTGATTCTTGGTTTTGAGTTCATACAGTTTATTTCATACATTTCTGTTTATTTTAGTCAGTTCTAACAATTTGTATTACAAATTTTAACAGGCCTTGTTAATGAATAATTTGATGATTTTTTTAGACCCTCCAAAAAACCTATCAGTGTCCATCAGTCCATCTGGTGAAATAGTGGAGGGAGATTCAGTGATTCTGAACTGCAGCAGTGATTCAAACACACCTGCAGAAATCAGCTGGTTTAAAGGAGGAACGTTTGTAGGATCTGAAAGAATCTACAGCATCTCAAACATCAGCGCTGATCACAGTGGAGAATACAAGTGCAAGTCCAGAAATAAACATGGAGAGAAATACTCTGCTGTGACTTTAAACGTCATGTGTGAGTCTGTTAAATACATATACACAAATATGACGGTTCAGTACGTACCTTGGTTTTAACGTAGTGGTTCAGCATGAATTCTGTGCAGCAGGGGGAAAAACGTAACTTTTTTATTTATTTAATAAACGGTGGTTTAATGAACAAGTTGCTCTTTTTTTAAATACGTAGTTATGTTTTACATTTTCTACATTTATTTTACACATAGGCAGAGCGTGAACTAACTCCACGGTAAAGGTCCTTGGACACTAAGGAATGTTCATATGTGGTTTTTTTTTTAGCATTGTTTTTTCTTATTTGTCATCCTTTCCTTTCAAAATGCTTGCTACGGATGCGAAAATGCAGAAAACCGTACCTTGTCCGATATTTTTTACAACAGATTAAAGTTTTGGATGCAGTGTGTAAACGTGATTGACATAATGTGAGGTTGTATTTATTTGTTTAATGTGCGAACATTTTGGACTAAAATTTTGGACTGTGTGCAATGACCTTAAGTGTAAAAGCAGCCAAATGTATTAAACATCATAAACCCGTTTATGCCAGAACCAGACATGGGTGTCATGTAGACTAATAAAATATGTTTAGTGGGACTGAATTTGTATACATGATTCACTTTTTTGAATATCTCTTTGGGTTTGAAACTTTAGTCTTTGCAACTTTAGGGATCTTATCTATGCATGAACAGCATGTAACACTCCAAAGAGAAAGGAAAACTTGAAATTGCATCATATGAGGGCTATGCATAAATTGAGGTGGATTTGTATCACTAAAAACATTTTAAATATAACTGAATGTTTTTAAAGAATGAGCAACTTGTTCAGTAAACCAAAAGTTTTTCCCCCTGCTGTACCAAAATCATACCAAACCGTGACGTTTAAACCGGGGTACATACCGAACTGTCATATTTTTTTACCGTTACACCCCTAAATATATATATTATTAATATTTATTTTTTACAGACCTTGTCAGTAAATTATTATTATAATTTTTTTAGACCCTCCAAAAACTGTCTCTGTGTCCATAAATGGATCTGGTGAAATAGTGGAGGGAGATTCAGTGACTCTGGTCTGCAGCAGTGATTCAAACCCACCTGCTCTGAACTTCATCTGGTTTAAGGAGAATCAAAGCTCATCTGTTGGATCTGGACAGAGTTTCAGTGCACAACAGAGTGGACGCTTCTACTGTGAGGCTCACAATCAACAGGGATCTCAGAGATCAGACGCTGTTACTGTCACAGGTGAAGCTTTGGTTGAGCAAACCTGTATAACTTTATTCAGTTTGGACAGTTCATCTTAGCTGATTTTTCTCTCTCTTTCAGAGCATCACAGATCCAGATGGCATGCAGCTTTGCGCATCACAGTGGAATGTGGAGTATCATTAATCCTCCTTGCCATTATTATCATCATCATCCTGTTCATAATGTGAGAACCACAAATAGCTGTGAAATTTTCAAATGCAGTCGGCTATATGCTAATAATACCTGTAATTATTACAGAAAGAAACGGAGGATATTTAAATCTGAATACTTCACAATGACACAGGTAAATCATACAGATATAACTTTACAGAAAATCAATAATTCAGAAAAGCAATCATATATATATATATATATATATATGCGTTCTTCTTTTTTGTTGTTGTTACTATTTTGACTCCCACTGTTAAAATAAACCTACCATTAAAATTATAGACTGGACGTTTTTTTTGTCAGTGAGCAAGCATACAAAATGTATATATATATATATATATATATATATATATATATAGATGTATATAAACACAACACTTTTGTTTTTGTCTCCATTTTTCATGAGCAGAACTCAAAGATCTAAGATTTTTCTATGTACACAAAAGGCCTCTTTCTCTCAAATATTGTTCACAAATCTGTCTAAATCTGTATTAGTGAGCACTTCTCCTTTGCCGAGATAATCCATCCACCTCACAGGTGTGACATATCAAGATGCTGATTAGACAGCATGATTATTGCACAGGTGTGCCTTAGGCTGGCCACAAAAGACCACTCTAAAATGTGCAGTTTTATCACACAGCACAATGCCACAGATGTCGAAGTTTTGAGGAGCGTGCAATTGGCATGCTGACTGCGGGAATGTCCACCAGAGCTGTTGCCCATGAATTGAATGTTCATTTCTCTACCATGAGCCATCTCCAAAGGCGTTTCAGAGAATTTGGCAATACATCAAACCAGCCTCACAACCGCCGACCACGTGTAACCACACCAGCCCAGGACCTGCACATCCAGCATCTTCACCTCCAAGATCGTCTGAGACCAGCCACCCGGAAGCTGCTGCAACAATCGGTTTGCATAACCAAATAATTTCTGCACAAACTGTCAGAAACTGTCTCAAGGAAGCTCATCTGCATGCTTGTCGTCCTCATTTGGGTCTCGACCTGACTGCAGTTTGTTGTCGTAACCGATTTGAGTGGGCAAATGCTCACATTCAATTGCGTCTGGCACTTTGGAGAGGTGTTCTTTTCATGGATAAATCCCGGTTTTCACTGTACAGGGCAGATGGCAGACAGCGTGTATGGTGTTGTGTGGGTGAGCGGTTTGCTGATGTCCACGTTGTGGATCGAGTGGCCCATGGTTGCGGTGGGGTTACGGTATGGGAAGGCTTATGTTATAGACAACGAACACAGGTGTGTTTTATTGATGGCATTTTGAATGCACAGAGATGCCGTGACGAGATCCTGAGTCCCATTGTTGTGCCATTCATCCACGACCATCACCTCATGTTGCAGCATGATAATGCACGGCCCCATGTTGCAAGGATCTGTACACAATTCCTGGAAGCTGTAAACATCCCAGTTCTTGCATGGCCAGCATACTCACCGGACAAGTCACCCATTGAGCATGTTTGGGATGCTCTGGATCGGCGTATACGACAGCGTGTTCCAGTTCCTGCCAATATCCAGCAACTTCACACAGCCATTGAAGAGGAGTGGACCAACATCCCACAGACTAAAATCAACAACCTGATCAACTCTATGTGAAGGAGATGTTACACTGCGTGAAGCAAATGGTGGTGACACCAGATACTGACTGGTTTTCCTTTATCTCAGCAAAGAAGAAGTGCTCACTTACACAGATTTAGACAGATTTGTGAACAAATATTTGAGAGAAATAGGCGTTTTGTGTACATAGAGAAATTATTAGATCGTTGAGTCCAGCTCATGAAAAATAGGGGCAAAAACAAAAGTGTTGCATTTATAATTTTGGTCAGTGTATATATATATATATATATATATATATATATATATATATTTGTTAGTGTAAGTCCACTTTCTGTCTCTGTAGATCTCTGATTCCAATGAAGACACACAAAGACTTGAGCGCAAGCCCACAACCTCTAACCTGTACGGCACAGTCACAGTAAGTGAAACGTCGAAGTCAGATAACATTAACGGATAACAGATCACATGACTGATCTCTCACTCTCTTCACACAGACCGTTCATCCCAGACCTCCTGAAGACTCCTGTACTACATTTTTATAATATTGTTGATAAACTTCAGTCAGTATTTCTATATGTAAATGTATGTTCTCATAAATAGTAATATGCTGCGGTAAGAGGCGGGCACAAAGCAACCAATCCTGAGCTCTGATGGAGGAGCCACAGATGATTGACAGGGATCATTAGTGATTAGTCACTTAAGTGTTTTATTTCTTCATATGTAACAGAGGATTTAAAGTAAAAAAAGCTGGTGGATCAATATTGATAATAATAATCTAGCTGCTTTGTCATTATACAGCATTATACTGCTTTTGAATCATAATTGTTAATTTTACTCTGAAATACTAAAGAAAATCATAATTGTGCAGCTTCACAGTGGACAATGTATCATGTTATGGTCTCAAAGTCCTTGATATTATCACCTTATGTTTATTCTGTAACTTCCCCCACAGTTTTATTTGTGAATCTTGTCATATGTGTTTGTAAAAAATCTCAAACTACCACCAGAGGTCACCATGTCCTGTTACTAACCTCAACATTGATGCACATCAGCTGTAAATCACAACTATTTTTTTTTTCAAAATAAACAGAATTTATTTTCCATGACATATAAATGTCACACAATTGGTGTATTAAATTCTGTAATGTATATGGCTAAAACAACTGGTGAGTTAAATTATGTTTTATTATAATTTAAGCTTGTGTTTTGCAAATGATGCTTATGCATGTACATATGCCTCAATTGGTTTGACTTCATAATGGGAAATACACAGTGGGAAATAAATATTCCAGACGCAGTCTTTCTCCACCGGCAGAGTTAGCAGCGTATTCAAAGAACCGAACCGCAGTAGACTTGTGAGACTAGTACAAAACAGTGTTTCCAAAAACCTGTCTGGCATATGAACATGAGTGTAGTTCGTATGTAAAGGGTTGAATGTGTACATAGTTCAGACGTTTGTACTCCATGAAACATGTTTAAAAAAATATATATATATATATAAAATTAAAGATTTTGGCAATTCAGTTGAATTCAGTAACTGCATGTTACATTGAAGTACTATTTCAGAAACATAAAATATGTAGGCCTGAATGAGAACTAAGTATGATAACTAAGCTTATATCAAGTTGAATTTTCATATAAAGTTATTTTATACAAGTTTTGTAATAACACTTATTTCGGACCGTTTGACGTTGATGATAATTCAGATTCGGACCTTTGAATGTTAACCTTGAGAACCCCTGCTATAGAGCATGCCTTTTACCTGTTAAGAGGACACTGAAGGGGGTAACCCCCCAAAACAAACAACAACTGATAGAGGCTGCACTGCAAGCCTGGAAAAGCATCACAAAAGAAGAATGCAAAAGTTTGGTGATGTCAATGATCACATGCTTGATGCAGTTATGAAAGCAAAGGATTTGTAACTAAATTTC
This sequence comes from Gymnocypris eckloni scoliostomus, assembly GCA_027564155.1. Lineage (NCBI taxonomy): Eukaryota > Metazoa > Chordata > Actinopteri > Cypriniformes > Cyprinidae > Gymnocypris > Gymnocypris eckloni. The sequence continues at coordinate 37,724,097 of CM050416.1, forward strand.
AAGGGTGAATCCCAATTCTCTGTCTTACCCCTTTCCTTTACCCCTTCCCCTTAGTTTTGTGCTTTCACGTGAGAGTACGGGCTGTCCCAATTCTTTGATCATGTTGTAGGGGTAAGGGGAAGGGGTAGATACCCCTTAAAACCAAGCATTTTCGCAAGCTACTTGAAACCAAGGGGCACACAGAACACACTGCGGTCAGATCATCCAGAGAGTCCCATAAATGTAAGTATTTTCGGCTTAAATAATTGATTTAGAAATTACGACAGTCTTGTTTTGTGCTCTACACAGTCCTTTACGTATACATTTTCAACCATGTTCTTATTTGGAACGTTTTAAAAAAATCACTATTTTTTTCACGCTAACGTTACATTGCTGATTTGCACAACAGTCCCGAATTTCTCTGACTAGAGAAAACATCACTAAAACCCACGCAATCGACACACACTTGCAGACGGCAAGATTGTGATCAACACTTGTCTCCTCTGGTGACGTAGCAGCAGCTAGCGATGATGTATGATGACATAACAGTAACCAAGCGGTGTCTCATTTCATAGGGGTATGTTTTCACCCCTAGCGCTTACCACTCGGTTTCGAGGGACAAGGGCTTGGGGTAAGACGGCAGGAAAGGGGAAGGGGTAAGACAGAGAAATGGGACTCACCCTAAGTCTTTCTTCACTTGAATCTATGTTAATTCGATCTGTTCCGAGCCGTCCGTGCGTGCGTGCATGGCGGGGCTCTGCCCCACAAGAACAATCTGATTGGGACAGTCAACTGTGGGTGGACCTTAATTGGGCCGTTTAAAATGCACACAAAAGCTTTGTTCATAAAGCTCGCTTGCTCTAAAACTATGGTACTAATAGTACAAATTTTGTTTGTTTTATCGTTGGCCACGAAGCAAGAAAATGAAATTGTTAAAGAAATACTGATGGTAATGGTCGCTGGACAAGTCATAAATGAGGTATAAATCATTAGTTAAAGACTAATATCTCTTCAATAGAAACAATATGGAATATTTAATGAATGATTCCCCAAAGCTGAAATGAGTTTTTATTTTTTATGTATTACAGTATTATAGTTTAAACATGTGCATTTTAATTCTATCTAATGCATATAAAAAAAAAAAAAAAACTTGATTTACAATGCCATTTAGACACGCACAGAAATCAAGAACCAGTATATGAATCTCAACAATGGTGACAATCAGCTAAATGATTCATGCTGCAATGCATGTAGGGTAACATCATAGTAAAAACTATCATCATGCGCTGCAGTATGAATAATTATTGTCACCATTGTTGAGGATCATATGATCAATAATGTCTAAAAGCCTGAGTTGATCAAATTCTGTTATCTCTCTCTCAATATTGAAGCCTTGATTAATAGAGTCAAGTCAAGTCACCTTTATAGAGCTTATTTTTTAATTTGTTTTGCAGTTATGTATAAGCTAAATGTCAGTCAATGAACCTAAGCCAGACCACTTTAAGATATTCATTAAAATGAGTTACAAGCAGAAGAAAATAAGTGAAACCGTTTCAAGTATTCAAACTTTTGATTGAACAACATACAAATGTTTACTGTAAAACAATATTGAAATTGCTTAGAAGTAAATAACTTTTAATTGCCGAAAGGGTCAAGAGACAAACTAAAGGAAACACTGACCACAATTATGGTGGCAATTATCGTGATTTTATTTTATTTTTCTTGACCAATAAAACATCAACATCTAAACCTCTGTTAATTCTCAAAAAGATACTCTGCAGACATCAAATAAAGTCAATCTGGTTAGTAATGAGTTTGTGGAGTTGTTTAATCAGACCTTGAGAGATGTAACGGTTTTATTTTATTGTATTATTATAAATAAATAAAATCCGTTGATTACATCCAAGGCTGTTGCTGAAGTCAGTTGTAGTTCTTGTGTTTCTCTTTTCTTCAATTATGTTGATTGTTAACATCAGGTATTCATTACTTATGCTCAATCATCATTTAGTTGATCACTTTATTATCTCCTTAACTTTAACTCTTTGGGGACTTGGGATTTGACTTAAGACTTGCTTGTGACTTGAAAGGAATGACTTGGTTCCATCTCTGACCTGGCTGAAAAACTGTGTTAATTAGCAAATCCTGGTGATTGGAACAAAATACTGGGGAGGCGTTTTACTTTCTGAACCTGGCGTTTAGACCTCTGCTTATAAGCTGCTACAAACAATTTAGGCGTAACATTTAGTGCTATGACTCATTTTCTAAATTTTGTTGCAGCTGTGATTCGCTTGATCAATAGTTTTTATTTTTCAAGAGCTAGACTCATATTAATATTAATATATTAGTATACATATTAATACATAATTCAGCAAAAATAAACACTTTTCTGTAATCAAAGTAATATTGTTTGATTTGTTTTCAGTGGGTTTCAGTATATGTGCAGCAGATCTTCATCACATTTGTAAGCAGCTGTTAATGTCACTGAATCTGTTTGAGTGTTTGGAGTGCTGAATTGTTTTCACCAGTATTGCGTAACTGTTCCAGAATGTCCAGGTCGACGCCCCATATTTTTCTTGGCTTGCATTTGAATTTTTTGTTTTTCATTGTAGTTTGCTTCGAATAGATGTATTAAAGTGACAGTTACAGAAAGTTAAGTTAAGACAGTTAAGACAGTTAAGACAGAAGTTGCATTCTTTGAAAGGTTTCACACTGATTGTGTTTTAATAACGAAAGAAGCAAAGAAATGCTGTGAAAGAAGCAGAAAACATTTCATGAGGAGTTCATGAGGAAACTTCTGATGTTATCTTCCTCTGTTTGGTATCTGTTTTCATCATTTCAACTGTGATAGATGAGAGATTCACTGAAACACGGTAAAACCATTCCATATTTCTCTGTTTTCACTCAGAAATATTACTTTTGTAAAACATTGGACATTAGTCATTCTTGTATTGCTTTTCAGTTGTTGATGTTTGATTTACTGTAAAAGTGTAGTTGTAGTTTATATTCTGATCTGGATTCTGTAGTGATCCATCACATCTGATCATGAAAACCTCCCCATTATTCAACAGACTAATGTTGTTGACAAATTATGCACATTTCATGAGGAATAAAATGAGTCTGATCCCACATTAAAAAATGCAATATTAATGTATAGTAAATACTATAATGTTTTTGAACCATACTACAGTAATTGATTTGTTGTGGTAATTCTATAGTTGCTGTGGTAATATAACAACTATAGTAAACAAATTACTGTACAAAGTTTTCTACAACTATATGGTATATTATACATTACACTACAGTTTAGTGTAGTAGAAACTAGTGTAGGCTATACTACAGTATGTATTACAGTTTATCAGTTCACTATACTTAATATTACAGGATGCTGTAGCATTCATTAGCAAAATGTTGTAAATACTATAATATATACAGTATAATACACTTTACAATAGTATGGTTAAAACACTATAGTGTTGATTATAAATTACTATATTATTTTCCATGTGGGATATACAATGCACACACACTGTATATTACACAGTCCAAGGTAGAAAGCACATTTTGTTAAAAATAGAAAAGTTGGGACGTTGTTTCAAAATATAGCTCAGTAGCTTACTACATGTAAGAGACATATTTGTAGTTTCATTTGTCTGAGTACAATGTTTTCTTTTTTTTCAATTTGTACTGCACTGTTAACGTGCTTTTTTAAGCACTGTTAAAATTGCTGTAAAAAAACGGCCACTTTTTGACAGTAACATGCTGTTTTCTATTAAAACAGTGTATTCTTGGTAATATTTGTCATTTTCGAGAAAGTAGCCTGCTGCTATATATCCTAAATTAACAGCGTTCTGGCGACACTCAGAGGCTGCGTTTCAAATAACACCTTCATTCACTATTCAAGGTTCAAGGTTCGTTTATTCGTCACATACTAAATTATACAGGGTATAATCAGAGTGAAATGTAATCAAGTCAGGTCCCCTCAATGGACAGTGCACAAACAAAATAAAATAAAAGTAACACCACACAAGAGCATATATATAAATATAGGTAAAAAATAAAAAGAAGAGAAATAAGAGTAAAATGTGCAATAGAATAAAAATAAAAGTGCAAAACAAATAAGATGTGCAAAACAGTATACTGTGACTTAATAAATAGAAAAATGGACAGGGATGTGCAAGAGGGATGTGCAAACGAGTTGAGTCTTGTAAATGTTTATGAAACTGGGTTTGTGTTAAGGAGCCTGATTGCCTGAGGGAAGAAGCTCCTTCTCAGTCTCTCAGTTTTTGCCATCATGCTCCTGAAGCGCTTGCCAGATGGCAGTAAATGTGATGTAAGTCCTTCTCTCTCTGTAGTTCTCTGATCCCAATGAAGGCAAATATACAGCTCTTGAGCTCAAGTTCATGACCTCTGACCTGTACGACACACTCTCAGTAAGTGAGACATCAAAGTCAGATCATCATCACAGATGATCACATGACCAATCTCTCTCTCTCTTCACACAGACCTTTCATCCCAGACCTCCTGGAGACTCCTGCACTTCTCTTGATCCTAAACATGAGAATCCATCAGTAAGTATCTGAACCTGCTGCCCTTCTCAATATGATCAATACACTTTCTTCAGTTCTGCATCTGATTGTTTGTTCAGATCAATAGGAAGATGCTGCAGTAAGAGGTGGAGCACAAAGGAACCAATCCTGAGCTATGTGGGTGGAGCATTGCATTAGCAGCGCAAAAGGTTGTGGGTTTGTTTTCCAGAGACCACACATACTGATAAAAAACATGTCTAGCCTGAATGCAATGTAAGTCGCTTTAGATAAATGCGTCTGCTAAAATGCATAAAAAATAATCATAATAATTATTGATCAATGAAGATTTTTTTAACAGTTGAATTAAATATTATTATACAGAAATATAAATGTTAAAGTAAATGTTACAATGTTAATATTTTATACTATATTTTCCTGCAATATTTCAAACTCGCACTTTCACAATGGACAATGTATCATTTTATGGTCTCAAAGTGCTCAATATTATCAACTTCTCTTATTCTGTCTTTTTTGTTTCTATAACTTTGGTTAGTTTTATTTGCGCTCGTCTCATATGTATTTGTACAAAGTACCACCAGAGGTCACCATCTCCTGCTTCCACACTTCAGAAGAGTAACACCAGAGTGCAGTCTGGATGATGGGACGGGGCGACATGTGTCTCCGCCCAAGGTAAATTGTCCTTGCCTTTGAAATATTCCTCCGCCACAACAGGGGTCAGTTTGCACTGAAACAAGCAAAACAGTAACGGCAGAAGCAGTATATTAACACGATTGTTGCATGAGGTGAGTAAACTTGTTCTGTAAATGTATGGAAATTTTAGGGCTGGGCAAAAATATAGATTCTCCAATTTTAATCGATCTTCAATTTAACAAAACTATATCGATTTGGGAAATCACAAATATTTACTTTAAGGAAAACAGGAAGCAGAACTGGACAGCAAATCACGGTCCACATGGAAAAAAATACTATAGTAAGTTATAGTAAAAACTGTAGTGTTTTTTAACCACACTATAGTAGTGTATTATACTGTAGATATTATAGTATTTACAACACTTTGTTAATGAATCCTACAGCATACTGTTGTATTAAGTATAGTGAACTGATAAACTGTAATACATACTGTAGTTTACTTTAGTTTTTTACAACAGTGAACTGTAGTGTATTGTAGTATAATGCACCCTATATTTGTAGAAATATAGTTGTTCAAAAACACTATAGTATTTACTACAAATTAGTATTACTTCATGTGGGAGTCAAGAGCAGCGCCCGTGCGATAGTTCAGCAGCTTCACATTAATCTGTCCACCCCTGTTTTATTTCTACAGAGTGCTAATGTATATCAAGTGCAATGTGTGCATGAGTGCCAAGTAAGTGGATTGTCTTTATTGTCTGCCTTGTGTTAAGAGAATCCAGGAGCAGTGTTTGAGATCCCTGTACTAATACATTGCTGTTATTGCCTTTATAGTTATTAAATTCAATGAAAAGCTGCTTAATTCTTTGAATGTGAATTTGTTCAGTTGTAATGCAAGTTTATTAGCTGACATCTTTATGCACATGTCAGTAAGTTTATTTCCTCTTGTATTTGTTTCAGAATCACATGTATGCCCATCAAATCCCCATTAATGTCTGCAGAGTATCTCTCTCTTCACTTAAAAAAGCATCTCATTCAGTTCTGACCGACTTCCTGCTGTTTTGCAGCCATCTAAATTAATATACAGCTAACCATCTCTGTTTCAAAATGTGTTTTCAGTAATATAGCTAAGGAGGTTTTCAGGTACCAGCATTTATATTAAAATATGTATTCCATGTCTGCAAATCAAACAGTTCCGTGAAATATTTATGACTAATTGATATTGAATCGAATTGAAACCATGCAAATAAGAATAAAATCGAATCACCAAACTGGTCACAATACCCAGCCCTATTAAATATATGTTTTATATTTAACGTGTTGCAAAATAATCAAATGTGAATTAAGCCCTGAGCATATCCTAGTGTTGTTCAAATAATAAAATCAATCTCTACTTTTTACACTTTAGGCAGGGCAAAGGAAGTAAAATAGTCATTAAAATAATAATAATCACAACAATAAAATAGCTAAAAGCGGACTCCCTTGTTTTGTGTGAACCCTTGGTATTTCTAACTGACTCGATCCTAATGATCTGAGTGGTCTGTTAGGTTTATATTCAGTGAGCATATCTGCCATATATTTAGGTCCTAGACCATTGAGTGACTTATAAACGAGTAAAAGTACTTTAAAATCAATCCTAAATGTAAATGGAAGCCAGTGTAAGGACCTGAGGACTGGTGTGATATGCTCATATTTTCTGGTTCTAGTCAGAATCCTGGCAGCAGCGTTCTGGATGAGCTGCAGCTGTCTAATGGTCTTCTTTGGAAGGCCGGTGAGGAGACCATTACAATAATCCACCCTTCTGGTGATAAAGGCATGAACAAGTTTCTCCAAGTCTTGACTGGAAACAAAACATCTAATTCTTGCAATGTTTTTGAGATGATAGTATGCTGATTTAGTTACTGCTTTGACATGACTACTACAGCTAAGGTCTGTCTCCAGAATCACCCCAAGATTTCTGACTTGATTTTTAGTTGTTTGACCCTAGAGTCAAGGTATGCATTCACCTTGAGAACTTCATCTTTGTTTCCAAATGCAATGACTTCAGTTTTCCTTGTTTAACTGAAGAAATTTCTGGCACATCCAACTGTTCAATTTCATCAATGCTTTGACAGAGGGAGTCAATGGGGCTATAATCATTTGGAGATTAACAACTGCAGTTTTCAGGAGTTTGAAAGTCCCAGAAAGAAGTGAGGTGTTCACCACTTCTAAGAGATCTGCTTCTAAACAGTTAAGCACACTTTTGAAAAAAGATGTGGGAAGTGTGTCAAGATAGCAGGTTGACGATTTAAGATGCTGTACTATTTCCTCCAAAATGTTGCTATTAATTGCTTCAAAAACAGACATAGTCACTTCTTCAATCGCAGTCGAATCTGTGTGACCTCTGTATTACAGGAAGATGTGCCAATCTCCTTCCTGATATTACTGATCTTCTCTGAAAAGAAGGAAGCAAACTCATTGCATTTGCTGTCAGAGAGCATTTCACTGGGAATCTGACTTGGGGGGTTTGTCAGTCTCTCAACAGTAGCAAAAAGAGTGCGAGTGTTGTTTAAGTTACTGTTTATAAGGTTTGAGAAGAAGGTCTGTCTAGCCGTGGCTAGTTCCACATTGAAAGCATGAAGGCTGTCTTTATAGATGCTATAGTGTATTTCAAGTTTCATCTTCCGCCACATCCGCTCAGCTTTTCTGCATTGTCTTTTCATATTCTGAACTGCTGTTGATTTTCTCCAAAATGATTTTTGTCTGCCATTCTTCTTGCTGACCTTTATCGGTGCAATATCATCAATAACATTCTTAACTTTTGAGTTAAATGAATCCAGGAGAAGATCAACAGTCTGCAGAAATGCTCGGTGTTAAAGATATTGCCTTCATAAATAGCACACTAGTGTTCTCATTAATGCATCTCTTTCTGACAGAGACAGATCTAGATTCAGTGGTGACAGAGCTCAATATATCAAAGAAAATACAGAAGTGATCAGACAGAGCTACATCTTTAACAACAGTGGATGAAATGTTTAGACCTCTACTGATGAGTAAATCTAGAGTGTGTCCACGATTGTGTGTGGGTCCGTGTGCATGCTGAATCAGGTCAAAAGTGTTTAAAACAGTTATCATTTCTTTTATAACTTTAGATAAATCTGAGATTGTTCCTGTGCCACTATAGCACCACACCATTTTAAATAAAGGAGAATACTTTTTTATTAAGTCATGTTTAAAGCAGTGCCCATTTTGTGAGTATTCAAGTCTCGCATGGTACAGATCCATGTTTGTAGACATGTGGATGCTGCTGTTAGGTACAAAGGTGTGTTAATCAATATTGATGATGTTGCAATTCACTTATATTCACTTGGAGCTATATTAATTTGCTTCTTAGTAATTCATACACCAACATTTTCAGATTTCATCATCGTCAAATGTAAATTGACACAAAATATTTTTTTCCATAGAAGCTACGATCATCTGAAAGCATTTCTGCTCTAACGTGTCTTGACAGATAACTGTGCAGTGCGTGCTTTCTGAAGAAATACAAAGATTCATTTTATTTATTTATTTATTTATTTATTTATTTATTTATTTATTTATTCTCATTTGAATTTTTACTTTTTTCAAGAATTCAAACACTGAAAACCGAAAGACCAGACACAACTAACACAAAAGACAAAATGTGTGACATGATTTGTAAACTAATCGGTGCTGATTTATAATGCTCCTGTAATGATTTTAAGCAATTAATTTTAAGAGTCTATGGAATGCACATTTTTCATACAAATTTGTGTCCATTTCTCAGATGTTTTATATGGGCTGTAGTAAAGCAGGTTGTATTTATTCTCACTGGCAGCAGGTGGAGCTGTGTGTGCATCATCATCATTATGAGAGTCAAAGGTTTATCAGAACAACAACTTCAACTTTCATGCTTCTCAATCGTCAAACACTCTTTTAACACCATTAACAACCCCATGCACAACTTTTTCCGGCGCCTTGACGATCTCTTTGGTTCCTCCGGCCACCGCGCCGGTCACTGGAGACACCAGCAGGACAGCAGCGGCGCCGATGGCTTCAGCGGCCGAGCCCACGCTGCTCATTTTACCGCCGGCCTCTATGGTGCTGTACGCGGCTCCTTTCACCATCCCCAGAGGAACATCCACCACGGCTCTGACCACGCCCACCGTGCACTCGGCCACTCCCAGTGCCACGCCTCCCACGAATCTAAACAAATCCATGGCTCTTTGTCTTCTTACACACTTGATTCCTGTGAGCTGAATATGGAGACAGCATATGTATGTACGGTTATTTCAATTAACACATTTCTTTTTGGGCAGTTTTAGTCTCTTTTAGAATAATTGTGACCCTGGACCACAAAAGCAGTCATAAGTAGCACGGGTATATTTGTAGCAATAGCCAACAATACATTGTATGGGTCAAAATTATAGATTTTTATTTTATGCCAAGAATCATCAGGATCTGTATCTTTATCTAATAAATGCAGCCTTTCAAAAACAAAATAATTATACTGACCCAAACACTGAACATAAATATATAATCACACATACTGTACTAAATTAAAGAAAAAATAAATACATGAATAAAATGTGAACACATGGGTGATTACATTAGTAATATACCTATTTGATAAGTCCTTTTGATTATTATTTGAACATATCATAGATTCCTTACCGTCAGCAGACCTCCTCTCGGGAGCTGAACGAGTCTGTAAAGTTGTTTTTGAAGACCTGTGAAGTAATGAGCATTTGTGAAATACACTTACTATACATGTTAAACCTACTGTACACATACGAAACGTCACCAAATGTCACCAAAAAGACAGTCAATACTAGCCTGAAGCCGCAGATGCTGTTGAAGTGTGTTTCTCAGCTGAGCTCCTGTAAATCAATGCTGAGTCTCTCAGATCATCTCGGGGGGGTTATAGGCTCACTGGAGGAACTGAGATCAAACAGCGGGAGTCCCTGATGCAAACCGAAACCCCTGAGTTAACTCATTGGGGAAGCTGATGGTCACGTTATCTTAGACTCAGAGGACATGTTTCTTTAGTTTCCTGGCATCAGTACGATGGGAAACCCACTCCTCGTCACCCGTTTGAATGAGATATCACCTGTTGAAATATTAGGGGAATACTACTGATCCTGTGGTTATGTGTACTTTCAAAGTCTTTCCTGTAAACTGGGATGCCTAAAAAAAGCATAAAATCTCTGACATATATTTCTATTCACTTCCACAGTCTTTAGTAATTAGGGCTTTTCTTGAAGACACTGTTTCACACAGTTAAGGCAGATGTGAAGATGTTGGAAGTGGGGCTAAAGTTACCTCATTTAGAGCTCTGGTATTATTATTTTTTTTTTTTTAAATCTCTGTTTTTTCAAAGAAGTCGCAATCTGTCCCCAAAATCGCTCCCATATCATTTTTGAAATATTAATGTTTATTATTTTATATCATTTGTGTTTACTTTTGGATGATATTCTGTCCTCTGTTATCAAAACTAAAATTAAGATCATAATATTTTGACTGCCTTTTTATCCAATAAATCCATTCTTTCAGTAACATAAAATAATTATGTTGACCCATACATTGAACAGAAAGATGTACATATTTTATGTTACTAATTTAATGGTGCGTGCGTGCGTGCATGTGTGTGTGTGTGTGTGTGTGTGGGGGTGTTATGCATGGGTTAAATGCAGAACACAGTTTCCGAGCAAGGGTCTCCATATTTGGCCACATGTCACTTTACTTTCACTTTCACTTTAATAAAGACACTCTTGACCTTCTAACACTAGCACTATATACAGTATATATATATATATATATTTTCTATTCTACTTGTTTTCGTTTTATTAAAACCAAATAAAAGAAACATTGTAACACTAGCGTTCTCTATTCTATTATTATTCTACCTACATGTTTTCCTTATTTATTATAACAAATAAATTAATCCTCTAACACTAGCTCACTCTATTCTATTTCTATTCTATTTACAGGTCACATCGTATCACAGACAAACATACTTTCACTGTTCTTCGTGTTCTGACTGGGGACGGTTGCATAAACTTGTCACTATTAAGACTGTCTTAGTCTGATAGTTGCAGTTATTCAAGGTAATCAAGCTTCGTTTTCAGAAGTAGACTAATAATGAATGGAAAAATATTATGTCAAATCCTAAAAAATATATTTGATGACTTACTTGTCTAGTTTAAGCATTTTATGCAACCGGACCCAGATATCACATGATACATAACTAAATACTGAGCAGTCTGAGTTTTCTACTGTGTTGAGAAATTGAGTGATGACGTACATTATTTTTTTTTTTCTAAGAAATGCACCTGTAAGGTCCACCAATCGGCCCAATGACAGAACTAAAGGCATGGGTGAAGATATCATTTGAGTAGGTCTTTTACTTGCACTTCTGCAAAGTTTACTTCATTTATTAGCATTTAGTTTCAATTTGATTCTAGTTCCATGTTTAATTTGACTCTAACGTAAAGTGACCGTTAAATTTAGACTGTATTTCTAATTATGAATTGATCACAAATAATGGTTATTCATTCATTTAGATATATGAATATTTTGAATATCCCATACTTTCAATTATTTGTTCATCAGGAACTCAATGTGGAATTTGAGTCTCACGATCACAAACTCGCCAGTCTGAGTTGAGTCAGAGGGTGTAGGTTGACTAATACCTTTAAATCTGCTGCCTACTGCTGGCTTTTCAAAACTTAGTCATTTCACATACATCTTTCTGAATCAGGGGTGAAGTGCTACTGCTCCTCTCATCCGGGCGCCTTCAGTTTGATCTATCCTGACCGTAGATTTGAGATAACATCAGCCTCCACATGATCTTCTAGTCGTGATGATTTCAGGAGAGTTCAGAATAAATCATATATAACAGTTTGTCAGGTCAAATGTTTCATGCCAATTACAATAAGAAGGCTGAGGGTAATGCAATTGTGAATCACATAGTTGTCGAGTGCTCCACATAGGAGACAAACTAATTCAACACACTCACATTTGTTACTTTAAATTACTGAATAATTCCAGTGCTATAGTTATTTTAATTTTACACAAGACCCATTGTCTAGAATGCATAGCATTTCAACACACTCACATTTGTTACTTTAAATTACTGAATAATTCCAGTGCTATAGTTATTTTAATTTTACACAAGACCCATTGTCTAGAATGCATAGCATTTACAAACTGCGTTTTATTGTTTTTGCATGGAATCTGTTCTCAAGTCAAGTCAAGTGTGGCCAAGTATGGTGTCCCTAACTAGCAATTTGTGCTCTGCATTTAACTCATCCAAGTGTCCAAGTGCACACACACACACACACACACAGAGACACACAGACACGCACACACGCACACACACACACACACAGACACACACACACACAGACACACACACACACACACGCACACACACACACACGCACACACACAGCAGTGAGTATAGAGTTCCTGATCTTTGGTTTCATGGGGAGATAATGTCTGGTCTTACACACCCCTGGTTTGTTTATCGGTCAGTCAAACTCCCTGCTAAGGTCAATTCACATGTTTCAGTTAAGCACTAAGCACTGGAACACTGAAAACACAGGGAGCAGAGACCATTTTCACAAAAGACATAATGTGTGACATATAGTTTATTTAGCACAACTGTCATACATGTGAAATGATCAGTGCTGATTTATGATAGCACAATGAGTAATTTGTAGATATCGTCAAACTATTAATACATGTGAGTGGATAAAATATTGTCATTTTCACATAAATGATATTATTTGTTATTATTTTTTGTTAATTTCGCAGATGATTCTCAGATCAAAGTTACTGCATGGTGCTTTGAATGTTAAAGGTTTATTAGAACAATGTGTTTCACGTTTAATTGTTCCTAGTCATCTAAAACTTTCGTAACACCGTCAGTCACACTCTGCACGACTTTTCCTGGTGCTTTGACGATCTCTTTGGTTCCTCCGCCACGGCGCGGTCACCGGAGACGCCAGCAGACTGAAGGCGGCGTCCACTCCTTCACCGGGTGAGCTGACTCTGTCCATGTTACTGCTGGCTTCTATAATGCTGTTAGCGGCTCCTTTCACCATCCCCACCGGCACGTCCACCACGGCTCTGACCACCCCACCGTTCCCTCCGCCACGCCCGACGCCACCGCACCCACCACTTTGAAGAAATCCATCCCAGCACACGATTCCTGCGAGACAGCATTTGGAGTTGTTTATTACTTTGATCTACAACAACAGTTCTGTGCC